>JAQPZY010001458.1:600000-1072500 GCA_029931535.1 Margaritifera margaritifera
TTTTTTATTTACCTAGGTTATAACAGTAACAACAATGCATATCATTTTTTTTCTTAATTTAAATAATGATGTATGTCTTTTCTTTTCACCATATATACTGACTGCAACATCAAAATTAAAGTCTTTTAAGGATTGTCCTAGCGTTCTGATTGTCATCAGGTAGTTCAGTACCCTCTGTGACAACCTGTTCCTTAAAACACTCTTATTTCATTCATTTAGGAGAATGACCTTTCACAATCTGAAAAAAATGGAACATAAAATTTTATAATGGATGTACAAAAAAGAGAGAAAATACCTGAATCCTATTTAAGTGAATTACCAATTACCAATTCTTCAGGAGTCCAGACTATGATGTGTTTCAAATAATCATCACAGAATAAGATCATACATATTCCTTTCCATTAGAAACAATATATCAAAGTGGTTACTACTATAAAAATAAAAAATATTACAGCACCCCACCCCCACCCCAAAAGATCTGAACCAAAATTTAGCAATATGGAAAACTTACCATCCGATCCAGCAATTTCCACCCAAGGGTATAACATCTTCCATTCATTGTTAGGTAGAATTTAATCTACTGGTAATATTTTCAAATTATTAAAATCCAAATGACTGTATATACTACTATTATGTAATGAATACTGTCATGAAAGGGATAAACACCATGCATACCATATATACATTTCTGAATGAAAATAGTGGCATGAACACATACAAATATTTGAATTGACAGTATTTGTATGTATTGCAAACATCTAGAGTTTCCAACATTATTCCTAGATTTATCAAATTGTTTTGTATGTCACACTTATAAGATGACCTCTACTCTGGTTGCATTGAATTTTCAATAGAAAAAAATGTAGACTTAGAGGCACACCTTTCAGCTTCTTTTGAACAGCATAAATTTATCCTAATGTTACAAAGGAAAAGTAGTCCTGAGATATGGACAGTTCAATTCCAAATAACAAACAACATGCTATTTAAAAAAAAGAAACAGAAAACACTGAATTTGTACTGAAATGCAAACCACGTGCTTAGTCCATGAGAAGGAATACAGTCTCGGTCCAGTTTAAGCCTCCTCTTGCCCATCTCGAGATAAGACACTGTTGGGAAGTTCATGGGATGAAGTTGGTTGGCTTGTTCCCCATTCCTAAGCTGGGGGGGGGGGGTAGGGATTTGAACCCTTCTGCCATGCATCCCTCTTCCTGGATTCCTGTGGCTGCTTTGCAAGCCTCGTTTTAGAGGTTTGGTCAACCATAATGGAAGATTTGTGGGTCCTATATAATACAGGACAGATTTTGGTTCCGGTAACGTTCTCTGGCAAGGACCCCGATTCTTTTCATCAGTCAAATCTGGGTTCATTTAAGGGAATTTGTGTATATTTATACATAGTGTTTCATTACTAATTGTGCCACCGGCAATAGTGACAGTATTCTACAGTCTTCTTGTTCATTTGGATTCAGCATGCATGGATAAAATGAGACATCAGAGCTGCTCACATTTTTTTCTTCATCCACTTGTCAAGGACAAGTGGTTTTAGAAAATTCACTTGTCCCACCTTACTTTTCACTTGTCCCAAAATTTTGATCACTTGCCAAGATTTGATGAAATGTATGTACTTCAATCCATTGAAACAACAAACAAAATAATGTTGAACATAATTATTTCTTAAAAGCGTTTAATTTTTCAAAAACATTGGTTGATATACATTTGGCTATTTCAAGTATATATGTTTTAGTTGCTAGATTTGAAAAAAAGTGTCCCATGTACATGTCTGCAACCTGGAGCACCACTAAGCCAACAGTTGATAGCTGTGTCTGGGTTGAAGTCCTCAGGCTCTGGTCCAGAATTTGTAAATGCTTTAGCAGCTTCCTCAAAGGACCCTTTTGAAGCAACATGTTCCAGATGACTTCGAGTGACAGTCCAGCTGGTCTTTAGGGCATTGAATGCTCACTAACCATCTCACCTATGATATTAAAGCAAAGAAAGATATAGTAAAAGCAAGAGAGAAAAAAAACTAATTACAATGATGTTTTGTCCTTTGCCAATTAACCTATCATTACTCTTCTAATTCTTCTCCTCATGAGCATCAGTAAGTGATTGTAATAAGTAAAAGTTTTTCCACATCAAATATATGATTAAAAAATTCAGAATAACAATACTCGTATGCAATTTCAAATCTCATTCAAGACGAAGTATTTTACATAATAACACAAGTTGTCCACAATTCTAAAATGAAATGTAAAAACCTACAAACCTGCTTCACACCACTCGTGTGAGCCAAGGGCATGTCAAGTATGTCTGAAATTGTCTCCACTTTTCATCTCTTGGGGCTATAGCGATAAAACCAGAAAATCGTCTTTACAGTCTCCTCAAACTTTATTAGATATGAATTAGCTTTGACAGCATTCAAAGCTGCAAGTTCTAACTTGTGGGCAACACAATGCATCGGAAATATCCATGGAGCTCTGTCTAATAAGTATTTCGAAGTTCCACTCATTAATCCCTGCATCTCGTAGGCACCATCAGAATTTGCACATGTACAATGGTTGGTTTCCTGCTTGTAACGTCACTAAGATCTGCCAGTGTAAGACCCACTTTCTCCAAACCCATTTCAGTGCCTTCCTTTATTCATAAGGCATCAGCTGATTTCAACTCCCCAATGCTTACAAATGAGGTTTTCAGTTTTGCGTTGTCCAGGTATCTTCTATGGACTATTTCTTGCTCTGATACAGTAGCATCAATAATTGCATCAGCCAGAATGGAAACGAATTTACTGGAATTCATACTTTCCCTAACTAAAACTTTCAAGACTTGATCAATTGATTGAACAAAGTTTCTTGTCGTCAATCTGTTCTTATAATTAGCACCAAGTTCAGTGTTGTTCTTCTGGAGTGCACACATCATTTCCATATCAGAAAATGGTTTTCCATAACGGGCTAGTGTGTATGATTTGTTGCAGAGAGAGCTCATTTTTTTCATTTCAGTCTAATTTAGTTTTGAAAGAGCCTTTCCTAGTGGAGTGTCAGCAACTTGAGCTTAAAACAATTTCTGCTCATGCTGGCTAGTGTAATGCATATACTGTACTGCACAGGCCTTATGAGGTCCAGAAATGACATAAGACTTGATTGGTTTAATCCTGAATTTGTCAGTTCCATGGACAATTACACTGGTTGAATTTCTCAAACCTGTGCCAGTTTGGAATATTATTTCCAATAACTGCAAAACAGTTTTGCTTCCGAGTCAGTAAATTCAAGCCAGGGATAACAATCAACCCAATGCGGCTGAAATTTCTGTTTCTCTGCCTCGTAGTAGTGCAATATTTGACATTTTTTGCTGCTAAAGATTCTTGCTTGTGTCTTTTTGGGGAAATAGTTACCTCACACTCAGTGGCAGTTAGAGGTGAAATGATACACCTCTGCCACGTATCGACTTGATGGTCTTTTCAATTTTAGAAGGTCTGTCAATGGTAGGGTGGTGCCTTTTTTATGTGTTGACATATTGGGTGTGTTTCCAGTATGCAGATTACAAACAAACGTAGACTTGTAATCTGTTCATATGCCATTCTCATATTTGACAAGATTAAAAAAAAAAAAAAGACTACCTGTTAGCTGTTAATGATTTGTAATCAACCTTTTATGCCATTTCAGGCTGCTTCATATTATCAGATGCATGACAACCTGATCACCACACTCTTTCTTTTGCATTGAATGAATGTTTTTAAAACGTCTTGTTACCAATTTCATGTCTTCACTTGAATTTTGAAGGCATTAGGGCGTTACCTTCAACACAGAAGAAACCTCAATTTCCTTGTGCAAGGAAAATCTTATCTAGAACAAGTCCGAGTGTGGGGGCGGAGATGACTAACAACCAAATCATTCACATTGTACTTCTTGCAGATGCAAAACAACTGCCGCTGCCACAGGCACTTGTTTCTGATAGTGAAAAAGGAAATTATTTACAACACCCACTCCCCTTCAACAAATTGACAAGGTGGCTATAACTCGTGTGGTTTGGAATATGCCCCCTTGCCGAATCTGTTCTTTATTCTTTTCTTTTTTTTAAAATATAATCGGCACTTTCGGTCACTGATTACATATATAAGCGTATAAGGAGACATTCCAAACTTGTTCCCCATGTAAGATTTAAGTACTTTACACATATCATTTAATAGTCACTTTTGTGTGAAGTTTCTATGTGGCTTTGTATCAATTTGGATAGAGTTTTAATGCCAATATTTCCGGTATGTCACTCGGTGAACACGCTACAGTTAGTTATGATTGGTGGTTATTGCTTTACTCTGGACTTGAACAAACAATACCACTAATCAGAATTGAATGTAACATATTTCACTGCATGACACGCCAGAAGCCTTCAATTTGATCCAAGTAGACTAGATACGATGCAACAGATAAATTTCGCTTAAAAGTAGTTATTAAATGATCACTAAAGTACTTAAATCATACATGGGGAACAAATCTGCAATGTCTTCTTTCTTTTGATATATGTTATCAGTGGCTGAAGATGCAGCTGGGATAAGCTAATTAGAATGGAATTGGGGCGGGGGAAGGGGGCAGATTTTGAACCATGCTAGTTAGTCACCTTGTGTTAATTTGTAGAAGGCGAGTGGGTGTTAATAGTTTTTTATTTTTCACTGACAGAAATTGGTGCATGTACTTACTACGGTTGTCTCAGATGAATTCTCAATTTAAAGAATGAAAAGGCAAATGACTAATTATTATTCACGACTGCTGAAGATTAAAGTAACTTGTATAGAAGAAGTATAATTTTGTATCGATTCTTCCCCTTCTGTATTTATATGATTATCGATATATTGATTATTCATTTTACCCTAGTGGCAGTCTTACGTATTATCTCTCATATGAATTTTCCTTCAAAGAATCTTCCTGATCACCTTCCTTGTGAAAATAATTTAGCAGACTCATTTTATCCACATAGTAGATATCAGCTTGCTTGACAACTACTTCTGATGTGAACATAACATACATTTTGTCATTTAAATACAGAGACAACCACTCAATCGAGAAATTTCATCATCTGCTCGTATTTCTTTTCCACAGAAAACTTTGCTAAACCTTAAATCTGACAACCCATTGATATTGCAGATGTTACAAAAACATGAAGTCTTCACATAATCTGGGTAAAGTGTTCTGTACTGTTGGTTGCCTAGTCATATTTGTATAAAGGCAGGGCTGAGCAAATCCCATAGCCCGATGTCCCGGACTATTCATTTTTGAAGTCTGGCAAGTAAAATTTTCCAAGTCGCTAGTCCGGGACAAGTGCTTTTTAAAAAAGTCGGGCAAGTCCTTATTTTAGTGCTTTAATCACTATATCTACCTTTATTTGGCCAATCATGCCCTCCGGGCATTATGAATGCTTGATTCTACCCCTCTTCATGTATCCATTTACATTCTGTATATCACATACATGTGGTCAGTGATAATTTTCGCATATGCACACGTTCTGTTACCGCTTGACTGCATATTGAGCTAAGCGACCAAATTATCGGCAAATCAAAACACGTAAAACAAAAGAAAGCCAATTTGATCAATTAGCAGTGTTTTAAGCGACTTTGTTGCATTGTGTTTACTCAAGCCAGATCCTCATGAGCGGCTCACTATGATTTTAATCCAGCTAGTCAGTGTAATTAAATTAATAAAAGGTACTTTACCGACATCAGTGTTGGTTTCCTTTATGAACTGATTAAATGACAGTAATGATTCTTTAATTTTGAATTGATTATACAGCTGATTAACTCCACGTGCAATATTGCATTTGAAGCGAAAAAAAATTACGCTAATTAATGAGCTGTCTCTGTATTTAAAAGAGAAAATGTATGTTTTTATCACTTTAGACGTAGTTGTCAAGCAAGCTGATAGTTACTCGATGGTTAAATGAGTTTGCTAAATTATTTTCGCAAGGAAGGTAATAAGAGTGATTCGGAGAAGGAACATTTTTGTGAAAGTAGAGGGATAAAACGTAAGACTGCTACTGAATGTGCGGTAGCTATTTCTCCAAAGAGACATAAGCAGAGCCTTTAAGATGCTTTAGACCATTTGACTACAGGCACTTTCCTCACGAGAGGGCAGCTCTTGAAATATGGGAGGGAAGACTTGCAGGTTCTTCTTAATCATCTTCAGGGCTGAGCCAATCCTTTTAACTCGACGTCCCGGACTATTCATTTTTGAAGTCGGGCAAGTAAAATTCTCCAAGTCGCTAGTCCGGGACTAGTGGATGACAAAAAAATTTGCTTAGCCCTGAAAGGTTAATGAAAGGAAAGATAAAGCTGCCCTGGAGTCGCCTGTTTCCACATGGAAGATGCAAATATTGTATAAATCTGCATGTTTGTCATATTTGGCAAAATATGTGGAATAAAAACTCCATAAAGTTCAGAATATGAAACCCACTATTGGAGAGCGGCATCCAGCATGTAGAACAAATCACAGATGAGGTGGTATTGTGCTGATCGCATATTGGACACGCTTGCCTGACTAGTACATACCTCATCAAGTGAGAACCTGGACCAGAGTGCATACTGTGCCGGTGTCCACTGACAACTGACAATGAAATACATTCTTGTTGAGTGTTTTGATTTTGATTCTGTTATAAGTATTTTTTGGTGAACTACATGAAGAAACTATACGCAGATGTAGCACCCGAGAAAATCTTGGACTTCTTTAGGAATGTGGTTTATATATATAAATATTTGATCATTTGTCTAATTTACACCTTTAGTTGGCACTATATAGCCACTATTGCGCTGAGGTGTTGTAAAATGATATAGCATACATAGATATATATATATATTCTGAATAGACACCTTGTTGGTCAATTGCTTTCCTGTCTGGATAGACAGTCCTGGTCTCACACAGGGTTCTATTTAGCTGTTGGTGTACTGTCCTGTGGCCTGTGTGTTTTAAGATGAGGCAGTTAATACATGTGCTGACATTCGCAGGTCAGTAGGGCCAGTTACATTTTCTGAAGGCGTTATTAAATTTGATTAGGAGGGCAAGTTGATTTGCATGTGTGCTGGCCAATAAAAGAAAATATGCGTTCAGTTGACCCCTGCTCACATCTACACATGCTAAAGAGGTAGCTTTGAAAACATTGTCTTTAAATATATCGACAGATGAATACAAGAATTGTTTTGCAATTTATGGTATTTAAATAATGTGACTTTTTCCTCAAAGTAATAAATGGCAAATTTATTTCATCACAGGCAGTAGTGAAACAACACGGAAGAAGATAAAACATCCCTATAATGGCAGATGTGACAGTAGATACCAGTAAGGTGGAAAATGGGGCGCAGGACACTGATCTAATACAGCCAGGGACCACAGAGAATACAGCACCAGCTGTGCAAAATCAAAAAGATGAAGCAATGATTGTAGATGATGTTGTTGCCAGTGAGGGGGAAAATACAGGTGGGCCAATTGATCACCCACATACGACCAGTATGGGAGAGGATTCTGATGTTGAAATTGTTGAGGATAATACAGATTTGGTTAAGAAAGAACAACTGGAGTCGGAAAAAAAAAAAGAAGTGGAGTCGGAAAAAAAAACAGAAGTGGAGTCGGAAAAAAAAACAGAAGCAGAGTTGGAAAAGGAACTAGAGGTAAAGGAAGTTGGGCAGGAAGAAGAGGAGTTTGGTGTGCGTTTGTCAAAGGAGGAGAAAAGAAAGAGGGAGTTAGAGATGAATGAAATCAGAGCACAAAGAGAACCACGTAAGTTGCAAAATTTGCTATGATACCTATTCATGAAATTGGAGAAAGATAGGAAGCTGCAAACAGTCATTTGAAGGGATTTTTATGTACATGTAGCTTGTACTTTGTATGATTTCTATCTTTGAAAGTAACACTTGAATGTTTTACTTCACTGTTGTTAGCTCTCCTCGTACTAGGCCAGAAGAGGTAATACAATGGCCTGTTGTCCATGAGGTTGATTGGAAATCCACCATGGTGGCCATCTTGAAAATCTTGTCATTACTCCTCCAGTCTCTCGGGAACCCGAGATTCCACATGAAATTCTCAGATGATGCACCTTTTCTCTGTGTAATGCATCCCTCTGTCGTGCCTCTTTGACACTCCCCTTATATATTTTTGATCAGTTATGCAGACCTAGAATTTAAGACAAATTTCTTTGTAGCCAAAAGGACTAGTACATTGAGAAATTTACTAGTCCTGCTGAATCTTCACCAGTCCTTCCCAAAAATGCTGACTGGAGACAACTGAAACGATACTAGCCATCGGACTACTGAAATCATGAAAACTACTAGTCCAACTGGAAATTTACCAGCCTCGGGCAAGCGGACTACTGCTAATTTCGGGCCCTGTTATGGCTGATCTGTGAAATGGCTAATGGCTAGACTTAGGTAAACAGGCATTAAGTCAGTGTGACCACTTAACAATTAATCCTTTTCTGATGTAATGACTTCAAAGAAACTGATGTTCTGTTGAATGTGTATGTAAGTACCTGTGATCGCTTGTCAAATAAATGATGCTATTTATTGTTTAAATTGGTGATGATGCATATATAAATCATGAAAGTACTCAAAATTTTCTCAGAGTTTGAGTTGGGCAATGCTCTTTGATTATTACTATTCAATAATAATAATTAAAACTGTTGTTTCAGTATGTGTTATTTAGACAGTATCAGTAGTCACTTGTTAAAAGAGTGCAGAAAGGTACTTTGAGTCGTAAAAATGAGTCAGCAAAATCTGTTTTCATTTTTCAGGAAACTTGCTTGCAATGAAAATGACACCAATGCTAATGAAAAGGCAAAAAATAGATGGAAGTGAAAGCATAAGTGAAGACAACAAAGAGTATTCAAACTCTCAATGTACAGTGATCTCCCCAGAAATTTTGTATAGCAATGGGGTAAACATGCATTAGCGTCATAAAATGTTTAAACATGTGCATTAGTGTCATAAAGTGAAAAAAGTTTATATTAATGATATACAAAAGAAATACATATATTTACATAGTAGTCTTTATTTCCAAACGTTATAGCATGATTTATGGTCAAGTTCAATTATTTAAAAATTAATTAAATGATATCCTTCATTTCTTCACTTCGCAATATATTTTGATTGCCACATTAAAATTAAAGTCTTTGAGGCAAAGTCCTTCTGTACTAATTATCAAAAGGCTATTCAGCACCCTCTGTGTCAGCCTGTTCCTTAACACCCTCTTGCTTCTGTTCATCGCAGAAAATGACCTTTCACAGTCGGGGAAAAAATGGAACATAAAATTTAATAATTAATGTACAAAAAAAATATACAAAAGTACCTGAATCCTGCCAGGGACAAATTCTTTCAGAAGCAAGACTGATACGTTTTCAAATACTCGTGACAGTATAACGAAGATAATACATATTCCTTTCCATCAAGAACTTTATATAAATGTTTTTGTCATTGTTTAATTTATTCATTGAATCAATGTCAGAGACCTAAAATATTGCTCAAAAAGCAGTTTTTTCCAGTGCATGTCTAAAGGACATGGGCTTCTTGATACGCACCAAGAATTGCCTTAAATTGTGCCACTCCACCTTTACATCAAACGTTGCACTCTCCTGAAAGTGGTCAGTCAAGCTCTGAACCCTGCTCAAAAGAAGTATCACCACTTAATTTATATTGTAATACATTCTAATTGCAAACTAGCTGATTATTGTAGGAAAAATATTTCAAAAATAAATGAAGGAATAATCCAACACTTTTTATTTTCATGTTTTCAAAACGGGTAAAATTGAAAGACAAAAATTGCTACTTTTCTTACGTGGATAGATAGAAAAGTGAAATGAGAAATGATTAGGGCAGCATCCACTTAAGGTATACTGACCAAATTAGTTTTCTCTTGTTCAGAGTATACTAAGTAAATATAAGAGCAACTCGTGTATGAAATGAAACTTTAATTCCTCATCACATTTTCTGGAAAATAATAAGAACGAAAACAATCACAACTTCAACTACTACTATGAAAACAAAAATATATTGTAATAGTACCCAAGGCCCCTGCCGCCCCCCATCCCCCCCCCCCCCCTCAGTATTTGGCAATATTAAAAACACCATACGATCCAGCAAGTTCTTCTATTCAGTGTTGAACCCCATCCCTCGTTTCTTAAGTTCTTTATTGGGGGTGAAATCATGCTATCTGAATCAGAATCACCATGGGTAACACCAATCTATGATCTTCGCTGCCAAGCCAACATGGGGCTAGCTGGGTGCTGGGTAATTTTATGTATTTTTCAAAGTAGCATGTCCATTTTTCACAAGAATTTGCTTAACTTAAAATGTAATGTGTAACTTCTAGAGAAATGTGGTCAACAGTAAGAGACATATCTCAGAAGCAGTTTATTTTCACATCTCCTTATCAGGAAGAAGTAGAACTCACTCCTGTGAATAAGTAAGGGAACTATCCTAGATTACTTTTTTTCCGTCTAGTTTGAGCCCAGATATATGGGTATGCAATGGTTGCCTCTTGTTAAAGGCTGTTCCACACAAGAAAAGAGTAAATGGAGACCTGTAGACATTTTGATGAAATATTTGTGGTTGGTTTTTGGTTTGATTGCATTTACTTTCACACTTGTGTGGTATTCTAATTATAATTTAATGTGTGGAAAGTGTATTTTATAACAATGGCCTAACAAGCACCATACATTTATTTTCAGCAAACACCATATTTTTGTGTGTATGATGCTAACATCCCAGATCTGTTGCTAGATAAATTTGTGGGACAGCAGATCACTAATTGCACATGAAAAAATGTTTGCCTTATCATAATTGTATGTCATTTCAGTTGCCCAAATCACTATCAACATTGGACCTGTAATGCTGGATGACTTGAACACCCCTAGTTTAAAGGAAGTATTGAAATCCAGTTCCAAGTATACAGTTACATTTGAGATGGATACTAAGAAGAAAAACAAGGAAAGGAAGACTTTTGAGCTAATAGGGTTTGTATCCAGAAAAAAGCATAGGAAATGAGACTAAAGGTGTCCATACATGTACACTACCACATTTCATCATCAAAATTGGATTAACAAATATGGAAGCTCAAATGCTACCTTATGATATAAAACATCTATGGAAGAAACAAACAGCCACATGATGCTTGTACAGAATCATTGTGGGGTCCCCTTTATGGTAATCAGAGAAAAGTTCAGTGCAGCTTGCAAGAATCAATACATTGAAAGGAACAAAAATATTATACAATTCATAATCTCTTTTACATTTACAGTCAGTTCTGCCACTGTGTTTCAGCAAACGGCACAATAAGTATTTTCTTGTAAGTCAAACACTTGTTTACTTTGTTTGCATCATTTATAATTATCATTATTATGCATCTTAAATCTGATAATAGTATTAGTAACTACAGCTACCATACTTCGGACACCATACATACATTCCTCAAGTGAACAAAAATTACATGCAAGTGACCTAACAAATTTCTAAAATAAAGTTATTTTGTTGGCCTTATTTTGATGAGTCTAAAAAAAACAAAATAAATGTTCAAACTGCCCCACAGTAAAGTAGCATGCACTGCCAACTGTGTCAGGGCTGGACAAATTTTATAAAATTCACCTTGCCCCAGGGCAAGCTGACAGGAAAATTGAACTTGCCATTGATAGATTTGAGCTTGCCACAAAAAAAATGACAACACAATATCACAACAAATGTTAAGAAATAAG
This sequence comes from Margaritifera margaritifera, assembly GCA_029931535.1. Taxonomy (NCBI): domain Eukaryota; kingdom Metazoa; phylum Mollusca; class Bivalvia; order Unionida; family Margaritiferidae; genus Margaritifera; species Margaritifera margaritifera. The sequence continues at coordinate 611,710 of JAQPZY010001458.1, forward strand.
GCAATATAAATTATGGAATGTGTTGAAATCGTTTAATTTTTTTTAAAAATAAACAGCTTTTGCTTTCTTTTTTTCTTTTTTTGACATTAAAAACTTGTCTCAATAATTACAGTTTTCAGAAAAGATTTGTCTAATATGTACATGTTGAAAGATGGAGAGAAAAAAAAGGAATGGTTTGTGATGGTAGCTGGAGAATAGAATGTACAGATAGAAGAGCAAAGACAGACAGATTGATAAAACTAATAGATAATGGTTTTAGAAATAGCTAAGATGTTGATGACTAATCCTAAACTACTTGAAGGATTGCCTTGAAACTTTACACACACATTCATCCCAGGGTCTAGTTGGTCCTAAATTAAAACTGTGCCGATCTGACATCCAGTATGACTGCTATGGCAGCCATCTTGATATTGCTACTCCTCTTGAACAGATGGTCATATCAACATGGTGTTTTCACTAAAGGACATGAAAATAGTGCTAATCTGACGTCCAGTATGGCCACCACAGTGGCCATCTTGCAAATCTTATTGCTACTACTCCTACATAGATGGTCATATAAACATGGGATTTTCACTTAAAGACTTTTTGTGATGTCTAGTTGGTCTTAAATGAACATGGTGCTGATCTGACATCCAATATTTATGCCACTCCATGGCCATCTTGAAAATCTACTTCTGCTGAACGGATTGTCATATCAACATGGAGTTTTCACAAAAAGACTTCTTATGATGTCTTGGTGGTCCTAAATGAAAATGGTGCCAATCTGACGTCCAGTATGGCTGCCAAGTCAACCATCTTAAAAATATTGTTATCACTACTCCTCGTGATCAAAAAAATAATATTGACATTGGGTTTTCACCAAAAGTTTTTTTTATGATGTCTAGTTGGTCCTAAATTAAAATGGTACTGATCTGAGGTCTAATATAGCTGCCACAGTGACCAGCTTGAAAATCTTGTTTTCACTATTTCTCCTGAATGAAGGGTCATATCACAGATTGAAAAGTACTTGAATTTTCAACTGCTGGATGAAAAGTGCTTATTTTTTGAAAATCCTCTTGAAAAGTGCTTATTTTTAATGTCGGTGGGAAAAAGTGCTTGAAAATGAGCACAAATCTTTAAAAAGTTCTTGAATTTCAAAGAAAATAAAAGGCAAAAAAGTTTTTAAAAAAAGAAACCTTGGTGCAAACATTGCAGAAAATGTCTGATCGTCTATATGCCTTTTACTTTCTGTGGCTTGGTCGGTAACTAAGGAAAGGGATATTACTCAGTATTTCCGTTTAGCAGCATTGTGGGAATGGCAAGATGGCAGCTTTCTCTTTCTTACCTCACATCTCATGGTTTTGTTTTGAAGAAAAGCATATAATGGAACAGAAAGGTGACTGTTTTCTACATGAAAATGCTGCCGGGGAAGTGTGTTTTTAATCGTGAATGGATAGGCTGCTATACGTGGGTTAAGGAGACCCAGGACAGACATAAAGCTTTGTGTTGTGTGTGCAACAAAGTTATAGACATTGGGGCTATGGGTGAGAGTGCCCTTAAATCACACCGTAAGGGTGCAAAACACCAGAAAATTTAAGTGTCAATGCCAGCAATAAGTTTGGATTATTTTGGAATAAAAACAGACAAAATCAAGACATGTGCCAGAGACACTGACATTATATCTAAGACAGAGTCACATTACGATAAATTAATGGTGTGATTGATGTTATCCCCATCCGATGCAGCTTCAACTACACAGTCAACATCTGCAAATGTTAGTTTGACATTTTGTTTATTGTACCTTCGTTAGTAAACTTTATTGGTAGAGGAAAATGCAGCTACATGAGAGACAAGTCAGTCTGAAGGTTGTTCCAAATGTGAGTTCAGATATAAGACTCCTTGAAACTCAAAATAAAGTCCTTGAAAAGTCCTTGAATTTTGTCATATTTTACCTGTACGAACCATTGGGTTTTCACTAAAAGACTTCTTATAATGAGTTGTTAATCCTACAATAAAATCATGCTGCTCTGATTTCCAGCATGTGGCCATCTTGAAAATCTTGTTTTTGCTACTCATCTTAAATGGAAAGTAATTTTCACATGGGAGTTTTCTTCAGAAGAGACCTTGTGGTGTCTACTTGGTCCTCAAAATGACTAACCCTCAATATGACTACCATGGTGTCATCTTGAAAATGTTATCTCTACTCATCCCAAATGGATGGCTATATCAACATGAGCTTTTCACCAATAGACTTCTTATGATACCTAGTTGGTCCAAAATGAAAGCGATGCCTGCACTCTGTCAGATCCTTCGAGTGACACTTGTTTCTGTTACTGTTGTTGTCAGCCAGCTGACTTTTAAGTTGAAAAGACTTTTCATTGAGAGTTACAATATATGCTTGAGTATATAACACAACAAACTGCAAATAGCCAGACCCAGATCTACCATAGCGTATTGCATCATTCTTGGAGATCAGAAAACTCTAGTTTTATGATTTCCAGGCCATCAGTTTAGGATCTGTGTTATTCATTCTACTTGAGAAAACAGCAGACCCTGATATGCGTCTTTACTGTGCAGTAGTGAATCTGTGTTTGTTTGTTTTGCAGCTGGGTATGCTTTGCATATAAGTAACTATGGTATACTTCTTTGTATTTCAGGCAGATCAAGATTCCTTATGCGTTCAGATCTCAAAGATATTTGGTCAAAATGTACGAGTTGCTGTCAAAACTTCGTATCGGTGATAGAGACCTGAGTGTTAGTTTTCCTCCAGAATTTGTTGCAGTGGTTGAAAGTAAGTGCCAACATGCTAATATTTATAGCATATGAGGTCATGTTAACTGCATCAGTAAAGATGGATTACTTGAAAATGTGTTAGGCTGTGCTGGCACTGGAAGCTACTGCTGATTACTGTGTTGAAGTTTTTAAAACATGTATAGCATAAATAATGCTGCTCTATAAAGGCAGATAGAGTTTTTGTGTCTTGACCCTTCTAAAGAAATTTAAATGAAATTCACTCTAGCTGGAATACCAGTTTCAGTATTGAATGAGGATTATGGTTGAACCATATAGAAAATACCCCTGTACCTATCGCAGGGTCTGAAAAATTCGCTTTTGACTCGCTGGTCTAGGACCAATAGTACCCTACACTGCCCAGATCTCCATAGGCCAAGGACTGGTCCAACAGACTTGTGAATATTTACTACAGTCGGAGCTCAAACTTGAGATTTTTTCCCCTAACCCACAGAATCACCAAAATACATTTTTTACTGATCCTGCTATGATCAAACAGAAGCCAGTTCACTTTCTAATGCAGCATTCATTATTCATTAACATTAACTCAAGATAATAACAACTATTTCACCAACAAGACTTTCAAAGGAAGCACCACATGCACTTTTATATTTCTCTGAATACTCGGTGCCGAAAGTCCTGTGTCATACTTCAGCCATTGTGTTCACTTTCCCAACATTTCTGGTAATATCTTAGCCTCTTCTGGTGATCATATTTGCAATTGTGCTTTCTCTTGTCGACATCTAATTTCTGCCATTTCAGTAGCAGCTGCGCATCTTGCAAATACTTGCATATCTTTACAATTGTCATGGCACAATGTATTGAATGTTTATCAACAACAATGTAAATATATTAAAAATCATTGTTCAGTATAATTCTGAATTATTTGTCGAGTCGGCGAACACAAACTTTTCCGATTGGTTAATACTAGCCTGATACCCTGTACCTTTTGTTATCATCAGCAATAAAATCATTGCTTGAGGGCAGTACACCAGGCAAGTTCACGGATATGAGGACTGTTTTGACAATAATCACATTAACCTGTCTATTTGCATAGCGAAAATTTATTGTACCTCAAGTGCAGGGTGTTTGGTAGGTACTCAATTAACACAAGTTAACACAAGCAGATCAGTAACTTATTAAAGGAAATGCTGACTCTTAACCACATCTTAAATGCTATGATAAGGACCGGCAAAAATGTTCACTGCTCTAATGGATTAAAGACGGCTGTTTTTTATTGATCCATTGGAAAAATCACTAACTGCAGGGTAGCGGATAAGCACTAATTTCGAGCCCTGCTACAGTGCATTAACATAAAGGAAAGATAGGACAAATAACAAAATTGATACAACCAGAAAATTCAGATAATTACTTTACTGCTTATTCAATCATATAAATTTTTTCAAATTTTCAAACCACATGAGCATGCCTTATTTTCGTGGATCCTCCTTGAATCTCAGTAATGTAGTGAACAAGTCAGATGAAAAACATCAAACACCAAAATAACATTTTTGGAATTCAAAGTTCCTTCAGTGAAACAGATGGGAAAACAACCTGTAAAGTCAGTTTATATATAGTCAGTAGCACAAAAAATAACAATTAACTTGGCCAAGTGCTCAACCTAAGATGAACTCTGCTTTGGCCCAGAGATTGTACGTGTCAAGTGCTGTGTTTTCTGAGAAGAAAGCAGCCAGTGGGCAATGGCCTTATCAGCGAGTTCTGGTCTTGGACAAGGTGAATAACTGGTTTTGAACATTCAGTTGGTTCAACGAGATTCTCGAGTAAATCTTCACACAGTTGGCTTTGGTAAAACCACGCTCACAAGCACTAGTAGATGGAGAGATAGTGAGGAGTTATTCAGTGAACTTGGCTATAGACGAATCAGTAAACATCCCCCCATCTGAACATTAAGCTATACACATCAAGAAGAAGGTTGGCCCTACGGGACCCGACATGCAGTTTTAATGTAACCCAGTCATTGTCACGGAGTGTCAGCTTGTCTTCCTCTCAGAAGTAGGCACCCACAACAGATTCATATAGCAGGTGCTTTAAATCATTCATACAGCAGGACAGGGCCTGAAATTAACAATTTTCAGTACTAGCAGTATTTTGATAGTTGTAATATTTTCCACTAGCCAAAATCAGGCTCTTTTCAGTGTCCACTAGCATATTGCAATACAATTTTAATTTGAATATGAAATGTCATGAGGAAGAAACTTCTGGTTCATTCTTTTAGCTCTACTGCTCATACTCCAGAAGAGCTTATGGGAGAGTGTGGTCTTTCGTCCGTCTATCCGTTAGTATACATGCCAATCATTGCCCTTTTTTTCACTTAATTACATCTTATGCTTGCCCATATATGGATTACGTTTTTTTGGTACATTAAAAAAAATAATAAAGCAATAAAAGGTTGCGTTAGTCCTTTTTATTATCATCTCTTTAATCCCACAGATCATAAAAATTTGAGAATATTCTAAAAAAGACATGTTAAGAATAGCAAAAGAGTTCATTTGTCCTACATAGACCTACATGTACTTTGCTTAATGTCTATTTATAGCAGCTGTTATTTGACACATTTCCAAGAAAACAGATGGGGTTTCTTCAATTTGAAAATTTATCGCACATGTTCATTATATTTTGGTAATATAATTAGGTAGCGGACCAGTCTATACTTTTAAAAAAATGGGGCCAGATGTTAAGCAAAACTGGCTTTATCGATGTGACTTGTAATGTTATATGACTGAAAAATGTTAGAGGAGAGGGATCTTTTTAAACTCTGAAAAATGTTAGATCATAAAAAGGACAAATCAATAGTGCTTTACAAATTTAAAGAGAAGAATATGAGGGGGATGTAATACAGCACTCAAGTTGAGCACGTCATGCTCATTGCAGAATTTGTGGACTTGACTTTACAATCATTCAGCGAAAGTTAGACATGTAGACTAGTAAAAATGAGTGTTTTATATAAATAATTTGTCAATATGTTTTGTGTTTGTAGTCTGGTACTAATCCACAGAGATTTTGACCATTTGTGATAAGAATGTTAACTAGCTGCAGATCCAGGTTAGCAGCAAAAATTAATGTATATTTTTGATACAGTTTGTTGTAATTAATGCATATAATATATAGATTACACTTTTTTTTATGCTCGGATTATGCTTTTTTGACACATAGGTTACGCTTATGCCGCTCTAGGGGTTGGCATGTATGCGTTAGCACAAGTTTGTTATCGCTATTCATCCTAAACTACTTGGAGATTGCCATGAAACTTTCCACTTGTATTCATCCCATGGTCTAGTTGGTCACAAATGAAAATGGTGCTGCTTGGACATCCAATATGGTCACATTAACATGGGGTTTTCACTAAACGAGTCTAGTCGGTTCTAAATGAAAATGGTACTGATCTGATGTCCAATATGGTCACCACAGTGGCCAGCTTGAAAATCTTGCTATGAATAGTAATATTGCCATAAGGTTTTCACCAGAAGACATCTTATGATGTCTTGTTGGTCTTAGATGAAAATGGTGCCAATCTGATGTCCAGTATGGCCCCACAGCGGGCATCTTGAAAATCTTGTCGCTACTTCTGAATGGATGGTCATTTCAACATGGGGTTTTGACTAAAAGACTCCTTGTGAGGTCTAGTTGGTCCTAAATGAAATGCATATCGATCTGATGGCCAGTATGACCACCACAGTGGTCATTTTTAAAATCTTGTTTTCACTATTCCGACAAAACGAAAAGTTATATTGCCATAGGGTTTTCACCAGAAGACGTTTTATGATGTCTAGTTGGTCCTAAATGAAAATGGTGCCACTTGCACATCCAATATGGCCACCACAGTGGCCATCTTGAAAAGTTTGTTATGACTTTCTCCTGAATGAATGGTCATATCAGCATTGGGTTTTCACTGGAAGACTTCTTATGATGTCTAGTTCTTTGTAATGAAAATGGTGTCAGTATAACTTCTAAAATGGCTGCTACACTGGCCATCTTTAAAATCATATCACTACTTCTAGATGGCTGATCATATCGACATTGTGCCATCGGTTTATGTAACAGGTTGTCCGTGTCATTTGATGCACCTTGTTGCGGGAAAGGCTACTGATAAATTAGTAGATATTGATCATCTGCTAATTGACATCTACTATTATTTGGAGAAAAGTAGTAAAAGGAAACAGGCACTCTGAGTTTGACCTTGAAGACTATAAAGCTATACAACGTGTGTACAAGATGGTTATCGCTTGGCAAATGTATTGGCTGTTTACTTGAGCTTTGGACAGCTCTACAGGCTTTTCTTCGAACTGAAAGCGAGTCAGCAGAGAAAAACAGGAAATAAACAGTGAAGAAGAGTAACGCTAAAGCAAAGTCTGTTAGAGAAAAAGAAATGAAAGTGAAGGTAGAAATAATAAAGAGGATGGGTTATCACAAAGGAAGAAATTTAAATCTATGGAATTCTTATTTGAGAAGCCTACGGACATCCAGCATGCAAGCCTCCAAGCTCAGTCAGACATTGTGAGAGATAAATGTTGTGACAGAAAATTCCAGTCCATTGTTAGTAAACTAAAGCAGCCAGCTGGATCTGGTTCTTCAAATGATAAGTGTAGTTTAAATGAAGTTCATAGGAAGTGTACTGGTTCTTCTCATTCTTTTAAAGGAAAGACTAGCACAGTGGATACTAAGAAGTTACAGAAAGAAACAGAATCTGTTCATTGTTCAGAAGAATCAAAGTGAGATGGTTTTCAAAAAACTTCACGATCCAGTTACAAAGCTATATTGCTTGTTTTTGAAGGGTGCCATTCCATTGTTTGATGCAGCATATATTGTCTTGAAGCAAGATGAACCATGCATTCGTATTATGCATAAAATTCTCTCGGAACAGTTGTCATATTTGCTAATATTAAGCCAGATATTATTATATCAGCTAAGCTTTTAACTGTTATAAACTTTCATAACAGAGCAAACCAAGAAAATAATGGAGATCTAGCTATTGGTGCAGAAATGAAAATTCCTAGAACAGAATTCTACTCTTGCTGTAAAAGTGCTCTATGATAATATTAGAGATTATTATGCTATAGCCTGTGAGTACATGCTCCAGAAATTCCCATATGGAGATGAAGTACTTTTCCATGTTTCAGTTGCTGATGTAAATGAGAGATAGTCAGAAAGCTTTAAAAGTGTCAGCTTCATTGTCAAGAGATATCCCTTTCTATTGCCACCCTCATCTACTGTGGATAATCTGGAAGGAGAATTCCTAAAGTATCAAGTTGATGTTCTACCTGACAATGTACTTCATGCAGACAGAGTTGATATGCAATGGCACCTTATTTCCCAGCTAAAAGAACAGCAACTTGAAGACATAAATTTCGTCTTCTGTGTCAATATATGAAATTAATATTGGTTCTTTACCATTCTAATGCTGACTGTGAGAGAATGTACAGTATTTTTAAGAAAATAAAACTGAATTTAGATCCAGGCTCAGTAACCTGGTGCTTAGTGCTCTACTGGCGTGCAAAACGTTCATGGCAACAGCTGGTACAAAATGTTTTGAAAAGCAGCATGACAGTCTGTTGCTTTCTAAAGCTAAAAGTGCTACGTATGAAAACTTAAAGCAGTAAATGTTGTGAAAAAGACCAGAGGATTAAATAAATTGTTCTTGTAAATATGTTTGTTGAATTTATAGCATGTTATATGTAGATTACTCTTTGTGCTTGGATTATTGTGTTTATCCATTGAAAAATGTGGGCTGCCAAATTTTTCTGTGGGCTACCATAGTTTCCCTTTTGGTAGAATACCACACATATTAGTGATTTGTCCACCCCTTGATATCATTCTAGTGATCGGCATCTTGTCTACAGGCAAGACATCCCTTACATACATTACCTCTTGCTCAAGAATGGCCCAGTCAGTGCTACCATCAGCAAGAATGCTTATGAACTGGGATTGAGTATCTGTCTTTGTATTGGCGTCTTCAGGGAAAAAACTATTGACTTGAAGAAAGATGTACAGCCCTGACTGTTGATATAATTTTGCCCCAAATCTAGACCATTCTTGTCTTGAATGTTACAAGTTAACTCAAAATCAGAGAAAGGTTTTCCAGCTTTAATCACCCCATATGTGGTGTTGAAAAGACATTCAAGCCTTTTCTTCTGATCTGCACTTGGTTTTGTAAAGGCTTAGGCAATTGGGGTGTTGATGATGGAGGGGGTATGTTTGATTTACTAGCAGTAATCATTATGGTGCAAGTTAGATGCTCTTTGCTTGTTTCTTGTGCCATCACTGGGTCAGTTCAAAAAATTGGATATGCCTTTCAATAAGGAGACCACTATACTTAGTTTTAGCTATGGTTGAGAAAAACAAACATTTGATTGAGGAAGATCAAGCTTAGACTGGTGATCCATGTATTACATGCTAAATTTGCTGATTTGCAGTAAAATTTTAAGCCACTAGTCTCTTGCTATCAATCGACTTCTGCTTGCATCAGTGCATTTTTTTTAATTACTCCTTTCAGATGATTGAAGGATTAGAAAGGACATTTTCTTCAATTTATAGCAACAAGTAAAAAAACATTAAAGGTCCAATGGGCTAGTGCTGCTAACATATGACAGGTCTGTGGCTAAAACCAAAATCGGTCCCTGATCTCAGACCACCATAATTTTCAGCCCCTGCTATGGGCTGTTTCAATGAAACTAATATCAGTGTGCTGGGAAGGCATTTTTAAACAGATGTATGCTAAGGTATCTATTGACCCATTGTTCCATAGAAATTGATGTGAAATCCTAGATTGTATCAGTGGGTGGCTACCCAGATTTGAAAAAGCCTTCCTTGCGTATCAAGTATATTGTGATGGAACACATCTGAGAAATTTAAAAGCAGTCTTTAACTTAGTTTCACTTGTCTGTGATTCACTTTGAAAACCAAGTGAAGCAAGTATTAGTTTTTATGTGTCTGAAAGTTCTTTTTTTCTCACTTTTTCTTTTCCTAGAGAGCAAAAAACTGATAGAAGAGCTGGCAAAGGAAGCCAGGGAAAGGAGACAGATGAAGAAACAATTGCAGATACAAGCTAATGGTTTGTGCTTGTGGTTTTTATATATTAACTTGGAAACATTAAATGTGAAAAGAAACTACTTAGTTAACAAGTCATTTTGTATATATAATGACAAGATTGTTGATCTTCACATTGTTTCAGATAGTATCCAGGGTTCCCATGCTAGCAGGAAATTGGTCCAAAAGTTTGGAAAAAGAATAGTTTTGTTCCCGACTTGGAAAAGTCCTTCAGTTTTGCAAATATTGATGAAAGTTGGGGGGGGGGACGAGGGAATTTTCAGCTGCCACTTGGCGGAAAAAAATATGTAATTGAGTGGTAACTGAACTGATCATGAGTTAAATTTATCAAGTTCTTACTAGAATCTTCGCAGCTTGCTGAACTCCTCAGTCAGTTGAGATACAATATCAATGTGGATAATTTGGGTACTTGCACTAAATATATTTGTATTTTCAATCAAAGCGTTGAAGCAATCGGATTGGTCAAGTAAATTGGTTACCAGTTAGTCCGCTCCATATCAGTATTTTTTTTTTATGAGGAAGATAAGAAGACCAGTTTACTGTACTAGCACATCTGCGATGTGTGATCTTCGTAAATATTGGAGAAAAATAAAAAGCTTATCTTCCCCATTTCCCATTTTCATTTGTAAATTTAACAAAAATATGAGGTAATGAGCTTTATTGTCAGTAGCAACCTTCGACAACCCCAACAACTCATCTTTGCAGTAAATTTTACTATCAGACCTTGCTAAATATGTAGAAATCTACTGGCTGTTGGAGTAATTTCAGTGTAGTCAGATTACATTGAAAGTAAATGTTTGGGCACCAATCAGACTTAAGGGCTCAGGAAAACTACTCATCCTCTCATCCAGACTGCGTAAAACTGGCTGTTCTAAGGAAAACTTTACTACTTACTCATCCCTGGGCCAGGTAGATGCAGATTTGCACTTTGCTAATATCTTTTTGCATTTTATTGCTTTAATGAGTTCTAAAGCTCAACATTTCTTAACTTAGCATATGTTAATAATTAATTACTTGAACCTATTTTTCCTATTTGTCAATCCAGAATATGTCGCAAAAGAAGCTGACCTTGCTTTTTTACACAGGCACCCGAAAAAAACTTGATACTAAAATGGGTTCAGATCATGAAATTATTATGTTCAGAGTGAAGAAAGCATGTTATAAACCCTTCAGTTATCAAGCTTGTGTCAGGTGCCAGTGGTTTTTTAGTAGGAGTGTCAAGTAGTGTTGTGATAAGTATACTGTTTTGAGTAAAGTGATGACCTGGATGAATATCTGTTGAAACTTGCTCATCCCATGGAGGAGTGCATATACAAATTTTCCGAGATCTGCATAAGTGGACTTTTTAATAATAAAAAATCCTGTCTGTCTTTATATATAAAGGTATATAATTTATAAGAGCTTCTTGTCAAAATGTAAATCAACCCTTTTCTAAAAACCTTTCTTCATTCGAACATATGCAGTTAAACAGAGTAAATTTAACTTTTTTATTCTGTAAATTAAAACAAGTTACATGTAAATTTATAGGAATTTCAATAGCTATACTTGTTGCTAATGATACATCCTGTGGTTTACTACATGGTCATTTGCCGAATTCAGATGTGATGGGAAGGTCTCAAAACAGAAAGAGTTTTTTATTTTTAAAATGTACATTTTCTAAGCGAAACTTTTTTTTTTTAAAATTCTGTTCAGTAAGAATCATAAGTGAACCTTGAAAATATGAATTTCATCCAGGAAAAACCTGGAAATCTTTTGTTTCAAAAAGTGTGGGAACCCTGAATATCAATAATTCAAATTCCTCAGAGTATCAATAATTCCAGTTCCTTAAGATTGTAAAGTACCATTATGCAAAGTCTGAATATGTATCTCAATTTCTGTCTAGCTGTGTTGTCAGAAATGTATTATTCAAGATCATTTCTAATGGTTATGGGATGGTCTGCTGTCTGTGTAGTCTGTCCATCTGTTAGCACGAGTTTGTTACTGCTACTCGTAAGCTACTCATTCATCCCATGGTCTAGTTGGTCCTAAATGAAAATCTTGTTTATGCTGCTCCTGAATTGATGGTCATATCAACATAGGATTTTCACTAAAAGACTTCATATGATGTCTGGCTTGTGTTAAATAAAAATGGTGCCAATGTTACATTCAATATGACTGTCACAGCAGTCATCTTGGAAACCTTGTTATCACTACTACTCATGAATGGAAAGTTATATTGATGGAGGATTGTCACGGGAAGACTTTTTGTGATGCCTGTCTGGTCCTAAATGAAAATGATACTAGTCTAATATCAATATGGCCACCACAGAGGCCATCTTGAAAATCTCATTATAGCTACTCCTCCTGAACGATGGTCATATCAACATGGGCTTTTCAGTAGAAGATTTCTTGTGTCTAGTTTTTATCTTGAAAATCTTTTTATAGCTACTCCTTCTGAATGGAAAGTCATATCGAAGTGAGGTTTTCACCAGAAGACTTATGATCTGTGGTTGGTTCTAAATGAAAATGAAGCCAACCTGATGTTCAGTAAGGCTACAGCAGACATCTAACACATTTTGCTATTGCTACTCCACCTGAATGGATAGTCCTGTCAACATGGGGTTTTCACTAAAAGACTTCTTATGATGTCTAGTTGGTCCTAAGTGAAAATAGCATCGATCTTACCTCCAATATGGCCACCACAGTGGCCAATTTGAAAATCTTGTTATTGATACTCCTCCTGAACCAAAAGTAGTAATGCTTTAGTTTCAGCACTCAGCAATTGAAAGGAAAAAATGGTCTTATCTTGAAATCCTGAAAATTCCTTTTGGCCAGTAGAGCATCAGTCCCTTCGAGAGACACTTGTTATGTTATTAAAAAGGAAGTACTAGGTGAACCAGTTCTGAACTACGTTAAGGGGAAAATCAGTTATGTTGACCTAATTGTAGTCCATGAATGCCTCTGATGTGCCACGTCACTGCAACCTAATCTATGCAGGAGCAAGTAAATTTCAGAAATTGGTGGTGGTGTTTGTAATTTTTTGTTTGTTTGCTGACCTGTCTATATTTCCATATACAAGCATGCATACAAAGTGTAATGCAATTCAACATAAAGGGTGAGAATCACCACCTTTCCTTCTCATAAAGTATAAGCAAATACCAACACAGGGAAACGTGTAGAACATTCCCACATGGAGTTTACTTTCCAACGATTTTTTTATTAGGAGATAATCTTTTTTTTTTTTTAAACTTTCTAGAGTCTATTAATAGTAAAGGATGATATAATGGTGAATAACAGAATGACCGCATAACATTATCATAAGGATGATTTAATAGTTAATGGCAATATCACACTATCATAAGGATACTAAAGTTAATGGCAATATCACACTATCATAAGGATGCTATATTGATTAACAAGATCATACTGTCATAAGGATGCTGTAGTGACTAGCAATAACACTATCATAAATATGCTATATTGAATGGCAATGTCACATTTCATAAAGATGCTATACTGAATGGCAATATCCCACTATATCATAAGGATGCTATAGTTAATGACATCAGGCTATTACAAGGATACTAAAATGAATGGCAATATCCCACTGTCATAAGGATGCTATAGTGAATGACAATATCCCACTATTATAAGGATGCTATAGTGAATGACATCACACTATTATAAGGATGCTATAGTGAATGACAATATCACACTATTATAAGGATGTTACAGTGAATGACAATATCAGTATTATAAGGATGTTATAGTGAATGCCATTATTACACTTTTATAAGGATACTATAGTGAATGACAATATCACACTATTATAAGGATGCTATAGTGAATGACATCACACCTTAATAAGGATGCTATAGTGAATGACAATATCACACTATTATAAGGGTGCTGTAGTGAATGTCATCACTATTATAAGGATACTATAGTGAATGACAGTATCACACTATTATAAGGATACTATAGTGAATGACAATATCCAATGATATCTTACAATATAGTTACATTTGCCAAAGATTAACATATGACTATAAAATAATTGATAGAAAGAAAGAATGTGTGAAAGCTTTTCTTTTCCACTAAATGACGGCCATAGTTTTATTAATTCACCTAACCATAAAGCCTCCTGAGTTATGTTAATGTCCTTCATCTGGCCTGCATCAAGCATTATCTGTCAGTAATTGCTATTTTCAACTTGTTTACAAAAACCACTGGACCAATTTCAGTCAAACTTTGCAGAGGGCATCATGGCATGAAAGCCTTTCAGGATTATACCAGTGATGTTAATCCATCATCAAACATGACCACCATTACTAACAATAGAAAAACTTAAAAATGACTTCTTCTCAAACCAGATGAATAGAATTTGCCAAAATTTGAAAGAAGCATCCTGGCATAAAGGCCTTTCAGTTTAATACAAATGATGCTCATCTGACATCAAATGTGGTCTCAATTAATAAATATAGAAATATCTTCAAATGACCGCAGAACAGTATTAGACCACATTTGATAGAAAGTATCCTATCATGAAGGCTTTTCAAATTTGTACAATTGATGCCAATCCATCATCAAATAAGGTTACTGTTACTAAAACTGAAGAGAAAAAAAAATAGCTTCTTAAAAAAAAACCTGAACAGAATTTGACCATTGTTGACAAAAAGTATCCTGGCATGAATGCCTGTCAAATTTATACTAGTGATGATGATCTGCCATCAGATATGGCCACCATTTCTAAAAATATGAAAATCTTCAAATAACTTGTTTTCCAAAACCTCAGCTCAGAATTGACCAAATTTGACAAAGTATTTTTGCATGAAGGCATTTTAAGTTCATACAGATATGCCCATCCACCATTAAATATAGCCACTATTACTAAAAGTTGTTTTCCAAAACCTAGGTTCAGAATTTGATCAAATTTGACATCAAGTATTCTTGCATGAAGGCATTTTGAATTCGTACAGATGATGCCCGTCCACCATTACTAAAATGGGGGGGGGGTGCTTTAAATGACTTGTTTTTTATATAACAAAAACACCCACAGATTTAGACCAAATTTGACAAAAAGCTTTCTGGCATGAAGGCCTTTTAAATTTGTACAAATGATCCTGATCCCCCCCCCCCAAAAAAAAAAAGAACCGTTAAGCGCCTTTTTTTAAAAAAAAAATATGTTTACTGGTTACTAAAAATAGAAAACTAATTCAAATGATTTCTCAAATACAACTAAACGGAAACTGACCAAATTTAACAGAAAGTGTCCTGGTTTAAAGGCCTATTAAGTTTATTCAAATGATGCCAATCTGCCATCAGATATGGCCAGTTACGAAAGCTAGAAAATTGTTACAATGACTTCTCAACAACCGCAGAACAGAATTTTACCATATTTGACAGAAATCATCCTGGCATGAAGTCCTTTAAAGTTTAGACAGATGCTATGGATCTGTTATTAAATTGAAGAACTTTAAATGTCAACAAGCAGTATACTAACCTGGATTTATTGGCCAACTTGCATTGCATCTGACTTTTAGGTAAATGTCAGCCAAGTGAGGGATCTTAGACCCACTTGGGCCTCTTGGTTTTCACATAAGTAGGTGCAACATAGGGCAATTTGATTTCCCACGAGATATTTTCTGATCATTCAATACATGAATATATGGTGATCTTTTCACTGTCTTGAAGCAGTTCTTTTATCCAGATTCCTCATAAATCTGTTATAACAGGAACAAAAGTATCTGGATGAATAGTAGTTGACTGTGTATACATGCTGAGATTTTCCACCAGCAACAGCAGTTTTCAACATATCAACTTCTGTGAAAGACCTAGTTTAAGGCTTCTTTTCTACACATCTACTTCTGTGAAAGACCTAATTTAAGGCTTCTTTTCTACGTATCTACTTCTGTGAAAGACCTAGTTTAAGGCTTCTTTTCTACATATCTACTTCTGTGAAAGACCTAGTTTAAGGCTTCTTTTCTACATATCTACTTCTGTAAAAGGCCTAGTTTAGGGCTTGTACAAAAATGTTAATATCTTTTGTATGTACCCAAATGCAAGTCCAAGGGCTGTGCTACTTTGTGATACATGGAGTCGTTTAATATACATGCACTGCTCAGGTATAAGCTGACAGTTATATACATCAGTATTTAAAGATTTTACCTTCAAATTACACTTTTGCAGCTGACGCCAAGAAGAAGTCACTTTATGTCCACAATCTTCCTACAAGTGTCAAGGAAGAAACCCTGAAGGCGCTGTTTGAAGAGTGTACAAATGTTGTCATTCCTAAAACCTCTGAGGGAATGAATATGGGGTAAGATTGGATGTGTACACATACAATCATGTATGTGTTACATGCCCTTGTGACTTGAGCCAATACCTTACCTATACTTGATCTTTCACACTTTGTTGAAAGCGTGACTCATCTTAATCCTCTGGGTTTTACATCACATAAAATGAGGGTCTATGACATATTGCCACTGAAAATTGCATATTGGATGATGCATATCCCAGAAAGCATACAAGTTTCAGATCTCAAAGTCCTACCTTGTACTGAATTTGCAACAAAGGGGTAGGTGCTACAATGAGCAAATTTTCCAATTCCTCAGACAGTAACATGGAAAAAGGTTTGCCTTTAAAAGACGAAATTCTACCTGGTAAGTGTTGTTACCAGTCGGATTCCATTCAGTTGCTCATAACTTGGCATCACTAATCTGTAAATAGATGCTGTTTGTCCAGTGTTCTTTTTACAAGATGAACGTGCAGGAGAGTCATGTCATGTCACATGCTGCATTGATGACTGCATTGACATCATTACTGTTCTTCACCTTTATGCAATATAGTCCCCATTTACCCTTTTTCACCAGTTGAAAAGGGTATAACATCACTTGGATGCTGGAAGAGTGTACAATCCCTAATGTTTCACTCTTTGTTGAAAGAGTGAATAGCCACTGCAATCGGAACATCTCGTGGATTTTCTACCAAATTCCATCTCGGAAATACTTAGATGGAGTGATTTAGCATGAAAAGGGGGAAAACTCGAGAATGGCAGAGAACTCACTTTGCTGCTCAGGGATGCTAGGCAAAATAGAACCATGTCAAAAGCATTATAATACCTTTTTGGAATTATTTGCACAAATTCAATACAAAATAAAGTTCTTGTGAGTTCATACTTTGAAAAAAGAAGCTTGGGAACATTTCAGTCAATAATAAGTCATCTCGGTCGAGTCGCAGCAATGAACACTATGATGTTGTGTGATGTGCATACATGATATCATTTGAAAAATAAAGTTCCTGTAAATGCAGCGACCACAACTGTAGTATTTCCAAGGTGTTTTTTTTTCTTCCGATAATTGGCGGAAATACCCGAGTGTGTTCCTATTGTAACCACTGCTGAAAGCATTACTGTGAAGATGAAGATCAGCTAAAGCATACTTGATATCCAGTCAGAACTTATTTGGGCTTTTCTGCCAATCACTTCAGGTGTACTGCTGTGCATTAATAGTGTGAAAAAGGAGCACTGCCAGAAAAAAAGGCATAGTCATCACAACTATACACAAGATGAAGCAGTACTGGTCTGGCAGCAATATGATGGCTTTGTGAAATTATTTGCATGTGGGAAGCAAAGTTATCCTTTCCCTTTGAGTTTAAGCTTAGTACATGCATTTAATGCTTTGCTTATGGGTGACATCACCTGAGGTCATTTGGTAAACAAGATATTCCTAATGATGGTTTCTTCAGTGTATCAAGCAGAGAAATTTATAGATCTTGAGCAGTAGTACCTACAGAACAGAGTGCTCTCCAGTACTCGGTATTGCCAATATTGTCAACAAAGACAAATCATAAAACAGCTTGTGACTCTTTGCCTAGTTTAGGCATTATTTATTTTCACTGATATGGAAAGAACATTGGAAGAAAGCACTTGAACTTGATCAAAGAAAAAGGTGACAACTTTTTCTTATAAACTCAGGCTGGCTTTTCATTGGACATTAGTTTGAAACAAAAAAGTGCACCTACAAAACTAAGTTCAAAGGTGAATGTAAATGTATGTAAGGGTTAATGGTTGCCAGTACATAATTGGTGGTTTCCTCATGGAGCTTCAGTTTCCTTTACCTCTAAGACCACCACAAGCCAGCACCTTTTCCTACAGAAGCATGGTGGAATGTACCTTCAAGGAAACTGTGTAAAAGATAGTTTCCATAAAGGATTTTTCAAGGATCAGAAATAACAATCCTGACAGTATTGTACTTTACATTAAGCCATTGGGCATCAACAATCAATGAAACTTTTCGGGATTTGGAAGCAGGTATATTTCCTTTATGCATAAGGTATTGCAATTAGATTTTGGTTCATATGGTTCATCAATACACTGCAGATTCCACTTGATCAGAATGTTGGATAGATCAAAAGCCAAGATCATGGGTCTAGTTTGATTCAGTGATTAGTTGCTACTTATTTTATGTGAGATTTAGCAAAGCAAGTAACAATGCAGGTAATCATAATCATCTTTTGACCAACCCGAATTCAAGGCCACTGGTTTCCACTTTGTATCTTTTTCCAGTTTGATTACTTACATAATGATGCATGGATTGAGAATGTGTAAAAGCAGTATTTGTCTTACCTCATGAGGCCAGAAGAAATAGGTCACAAGGCCAGAAGAAATAGGTCATGAAGTTGGGATTAGAAGAGACCTCATTCTTTTAATGTAATAATTTACATATTTCAGTTTTGACATCTCCAGAGTTAATTTTCTCAACTTCGTTTTATCTGCGTGTATTTTTGTGTCCATGATGAATTACATTATGATGGTATTGACCATGGACCTAAGAATTCAACTCAAGACACGAAATTCCTGATATAACTGTAATGATGATTGCAGAAAGTAGGGACTCTTTGGCTGGTAGTTCTCATTAATATTGATCAGTATGCCAAGAATGGCATGTGAAGTATCAGTAATGTTTGTCTATGCAGACTTACAAAGAAAACATTAGTGTCCTGTGAAATGTAATATGTTGGTGTATCGATATGCAAACTTCTGGTATTTGACAGTAGTGCTGATATAAAAATAGAAACATTTATCCTAAATCATTCTGAAATCTAGGCATTTGCCTACAGGGATAAATGATAGATGGGTTTTAAGTTCAGTATGTTTAACATCTAATGGCAGTAATACAATACTTGCTATTACTGCATTGCTATATCTTTTCATGTCGTTAGTCCTCAGTCTAAGGACAATATTCTCTCCACCAATTAGTAATTGGAGGTCTAGAATAAAAAAAAAAAACAACATAATCCCAGTCTGATACCTTAGTCCACTTCCGACAATTGGAGTATGTTCTTTTCTTTGGACTGTGAGCGTTTATACACGTCTCATGGGCGTCCAACACTTTGTCAATTTAGGCATCTTATGGCATTTCTAATGTGAATCTTATCCTTTTTTGTGTTGTGTTCATTTCTCCCCAGTTCTTGCTTTATTTTCATGTTTCTGTGTCCACTTCTGTTGATGTTGAGTACATTGCTTGTGAAGCAGTGCTTCTTTTGTTTCCTATCTCCAATAGTAAACAGTGTCGGGTTAAGTATTTCCTACCCTTTTGTTGTTTGGGTTCCTTCTTGTACTTACATGTTGCCTTTCAGCATTCATTAATGCCTCGTGATACTGGCAAATTTGGGCATAAAATGGTAGTGTGGGACACTCACACCACCTGTCTTGCATGCACCGAATGTGTATGCATGGACGGTTGCCCCATTTGTTGTTTGTGGCCTGACGAGGTTTGGCACTTGCTGCCGGGCATACAGAGCCTATGATGAAGAGTCATGCCTCCTCTTCTCAGGACAACTCCCACCATTCCCAGGAGGGAGCTAAGGCACTTCCTGGTGTGCGGAAGTCACCTGCTTCATTAACAGCTCTTGCTGGTGTATGGATATATTAGAGAGGTAGGTTGGGCACTAAATGCTGTATCAACAACGCCTGCAACTTCAGCACATCCTGGTGTACAGAAGTCGCCTGCTTCAATGATGGCACTTCCCATTGTACAGAAGTTGCCAGATTAAGTGAGAGAGGTGTCCAGAATTAGGAAGTCGCCCATTTTCTCTAAAGGAGATCTTCAGTAGGAAAGTCACCAGACCCAAAAAGCAAGCCCAATCTTCCATAAGCAAGGTAAGTGTGGTCATTGTCTCATGCTAGTAGACTTTGAATTAAAGCAAGAGCTCGCTTGTAGTAGTCAAGTTCCCAGAACAGATACTCCAGGATGGTTCATCATCAGACCAGTCAGTGGGTACTGGGCACCTATCACCAGGTACTGGCCACCAGTTACTGGGATATGTGTCTAGTGACTGTTATAAAAGGTCTGTCACCGGTCACTTGACTTGGGACGCCGTTCACCGGGCGGGGTCCCAAGTGATATTTACAGAGGTTTTGTCACCGGGCAACAGGCATTGACCACTGGGGAACAGACTTCAAGTTGTGAGAACCGGTCTGAGGTATGGGGTTGGGTAAATAATCCGACCTTTATGATGTTCTCCTTTCCCTACAGAACTTTTATACACTCACCACCTGGTGATCAGTCTTTTTTGTCTACTTCTCTAACCATGCCACCATGGATGGCTTTGCCATAGCTCCATCGATCAGTGGACCATGCATGCCCTAGATCTTTACCCCTGCCTCATTATCGAGGGAAGTGGATGTGGACTGCCACTTGCCATCTCTAGCTCAGAGATGGGATGGCGAACTCCCGGTCAGGAAGTTTCCTTCTCCCAGGAGCGAAGATCAGACAAAATAGTCCAGCCTTGCCCAGAGACCAAAGACAGGACACCAAACTGTTGATTTTTGTGGACAATGACAAGTTCCCAAATTAACCCATCACACCTGGTCCTTCTCTTCACTTGGTTTGCCTTCTTCGTCCCACCCACCAAGACAGCTGATGGAGGTAAAGATGTGGACTTTGATAAGGGGGTAAACAAAATTTACCATCTACTTTGTCCAGATCGATGTCCCTAGCATTCAGGATCTTCAGAGGGTAGGATCCTCTCCAGTTTGCAGAAGCTCGTTGGGGCATAATCCAAGCCAGACCTGCTGTTGCTTCCTCACTCGGTGATGATGACGAGCTGACTTAAAAATTCCAAGTTCAAGAAGGGGCCTGACAATAGAAGGGATGGTCTGTCCTCTGTTCTACGCTTTGGCCCCTAATCTCCGCCAATAGCTACAGGGTCCATTTGCCTGCTTGACCCCTTAAACCCCCACCCCCACCCACCAACCACCACCTTTTGGATTCACTTACTCCCAGGTGTCATTTCAGTAGGGAACTGAAGGTGTGGACACTGGTTACATTAGCTGCACATGATGACCTTTTTTCAGCAGCCTCCTCCAGTCTGTTTAATGAGGAATCTTTGTCTCCAGCAGACTGTAAGAGGCCATGACTAAGACATCGAGACATGCTCTCTTGATGTCTATGGCACTCTTTGCAGACCTTCACCTCAGGAGGGATGTGGCCTTGGACACATCCAAGGTTTTGCTAGATCACAGGAAGTCAACAGAGCCCTCTCCTTCCCAAAGGAGAAAGGCAATCACACCCTCTACTGCAAAATCTTCCACTTCCCAATGTCCCAATAGGTACCAGATTAAGCCTTTTTCTTTGGCTTGGTCGGACCTCTCAGGCGATGCATGGGTCCTTTCCACAATACAAGAGGGTTACTGGCTTTGCTTCTGGTACCCTCCACCTTTATCAAGGATGGCCATTCTGTTCCACCAGTCACAGCTAGTATCTCTGCAGGAAGAGGTGCACTCCCTTCAAAGGAAGGGCGCAGTAGTTGGGGTGAAGAAGACCAGAAGTCCGGAATTTTATGGCAAGTTTCAGCTTATCATCTATCTTTCCCCTTTGAAGTTCCCTCTAGAAGAGCAGTTCAGGATGGAACCACCTCAGTCAGGAATGCCATCAACCCAAACAACTGAGCAATCTCCATAGATCACCAGGATGCTTATCTTCGCATCTCCATCTTTCCAACCCACAGGAAATTCTGCAGTTTTGTCTGGGATAGGAGATCTGTCAGGCTCTTGCTTTTGGCCTAGCTCCCACTCACAGAGGAATCACTAGGGTGATGGGTGTAAGAGTTACTCATTTAAGGTCCTTAGGGGTTCCAATCCTCCAGTACTGTGATGACTGGTTAATGCAGAACGTCCTCGGGAGGGATCTGTCTGTTGGGAGATGGTGACTCGACTTGGCCTAATCCCCAGTAGGAAGTCAGATATTGTCCCTTCTCAGAATTTTGTCTATGTGAGGATGAATATTCTCACCTGTCGAGGAATAATCTACTCCTGACAGAATCTCAGATACTTGCTCTCTTAGCAAGCCTGGACAAGAGGACCGTTGTCAGCTCATCTCTACCTTTCTCTCTCCTGGAAACTCTGAATGCGTCAGTGGACTTAGTTCCCCTAGGATAGCTTCATATGCGACCCCTCCAGTTATTGCTTCTAGTGAACTAGAGACCTCAGAAGGACACCATGTTGGTCCAGATTCCCTTAGGATCCAGGTTTCATCACCATCAGAGTAGGTGGAAAAATCAGGATAGGTTTCTGACAGAGATCTGATGCACGCACCAGAACCTCCTTCCTTTTCACCAATGCCTCAGATTCAGATGCGGGCGGGGGGTTCATCTAGAGCCTTAGAGAGTATTCCTGCAGAAGCTTCCCTCTGTATCAACAATCTAGAAGTTCTGGCTGTTTTTATAGCACTTCATGGGTGTGTCAACCATGCAAAAGACTTTGCTGTGTCATAGTCGCTGGAGACCGCATGTTGATCATAGCATACCTCAGATGGCAAGGGGGGCACTTGTTCCCTTCTTTCTGCTTGGAAGTTTGAACCTCCACCATTAGAAAGTTTCTTCGGAGATGCTCAGGTTGCACCATATTCTGGGTAAAGGAATGTTTTGGTGGACAGCTTGTCCAGACAAAGGTGAGTAGTCCTCATGGACTGATCTATACACCGGTTGGTACCAGAGACACTTGTTCATCTGTAGGAAATGCCATTGGTAGACCTGTTTTTTTCTCACCAAAGAAAAAGATTGCTCAGTATCCACCATTAAAGAATATAGAGAAGCCCTCTCTAACACTCTAAGATCTCAATGGGCTCCATGACTGATCAGGTACTTTGAGCTCGAGACCAATATCTCACTTGTTAATTCCGGAGTGGAACCTCTCATGTTCTTTGGTTGCTATCAAAACTTCCAAATGAACCTTTGAGTGCAGATTTTTTCAAGAATCTCACCCTTTCCTTAGTAACAGTAAGGAGAATAAGTGAAATTCATGCTTTGTTAGTGGAAAAGGGTTGTTTATGTTTCAATGGTAACTATGATTCGGTCTATCTTCTTTATAAACAGTGGTTTCTGGCCAAGAATCAGCTACCTTTGTAGCTCCAGTTCCTTTTGAAATCTCCCATCTCATATCTGTGCAGGGGATGATCATGATAGACCAATCGCCCAGTTGGAACTTTATGATTCCATCTAGCTAGATCAAGAGGAGAAAGAAAGAGTTGTAATCACCTTTTTCTATCTTTAATAGGTACTTCTGATATTTGGCAGCTACCATCTTAAAGTGGATTGTTCAGACTTTTCATGAGCTTATTAATCTCTCGCTGAGAGAGGGATCTCTTTCATGAAGATCAAAGCCCATGAGGTCGGGGCTATTGTTCTATCTTGGGCTTTTTTTTTAATCATTCCTCTTCAGATGATGCCATGAAAGCCACTTTCTGGCATTCTCACTGCACTTTCTCGTCTTTTGGGTCTAGTCATATTGGCCTAAAAAGTTGTCAAGCCATCCTCCAGTCAGCAGTAGAACATTCTACTGACAACAGTGGTAACTTCACTTGACAGCTTTTCTTAGGCCATCAACCTCTCACTGGGCTGGCAAATTCAACAATGCAATAATAGCAGGTAATGTATTATTGCCATTAAAAGGTAGTATTTTGGATATTAAAACTAAATTATGTAATACTTGCCTGCTATTTTTGCACAGTTACCTTCTCCCTGCTTTCAATATCTTCAGTCTCAGTCCAAGTCAAAGAAGGAAGATATTCTGATTGTTGGAAGTGAAATAAGGTATCAGACAAGTTACCAGTCATTATGTACATGTATTTCCAGTCGAGGCACAACAAAACGCTACACAGTAATGTGAAATGAAACGAGTTTATTAACATAAGCAATCAAAGAACAAAACTATCAAGGTTTGTA
This sequence comes from Margaritifera margaritifera, assembly GCA_029931535.1. Lineage (NCBI taxonomy): Eukaryota > Metazoa > Mollusca > Bivalvia > Unionida > Margaritiferidae > Margaritifera > Margaritifera margaritifera. Next base: position 635,749 of record JAQPZY010001458.1, read on the forward strand.
AGCAGTATTTGTTTCTTTAATAAGGCTAGGACCGGTAACCAATTTAGTTACAATGCAACATGCAACGGATTTAATAGTTCACATGGAGTGAATGTGACACATGTAGGCAGCTATAGTGCCTTCATCCTTTCGTCAAATCGACCTGGAAAAAACTTTTTTCTTTAGTTCTTCTATAAAACGCGCACCCCCGACTGAAGATAAGAAAATAAGGTGAAAAAAGTGCACGTTATACACAGCTAAATACAGTAATACATATTGTGAAGAAAGTTGAAAAGTGGCAAGAATACAATGATTCAAGATGTAGTAGTCAGTGCCCTATCCTAGTACCAGAATTGTTGACTCATTATCTTACCATTATAGGTTACTTGTTAAATTATAAGGAAACCTTTAACTAAAGATTATTTTTTCATTAGATATTTTTATGCAGTGAATCTGAAAAAGACCCGACACAACTTTCCTGCTAAAACAAGAAATCTAAATTTATAAGTTTTGTGTATAAAAACCCACATCATTTAAAAAAAACCAAAAGACTTTTAGTTTTAACCATATAATAGTATTCACAATTACATTGTTTTGTAAAACAGAGGCAAGTACTAAAGTGTACGACCTTAGTCGATAAAGTTTTTACTGACTTTTGTGAATCGACAATTGAATAAGCAGGAAAAAAGGTATTTTGCAAATTGCTGCAGTTGGTTGGAGTATTCAGTGGGTTTCAGTATTCATTGAGATTTGATGTCTGCTTTGTTCTAAAATTTGAAAGAATATCAACTCGTGTCTGCATGCAGAATTGTAAAATTGTACTATTTGTGATTTGCTTCGATGTAAGCATTCAGGGTACATCCGTAGAAATAGAGAATATATCTTAAATGCATGCATTGAATTATTATTATTATATTTAATCAGAAATGTTTCTTCCTTCTCCACGCCTTCATCAAGGGATGGAGACACTGGTTTTATTTTGTCTATACGTCATCCATCCATTACACTTTCTGTTAGGCAAGAGTGCTCAAAAAGACAACCAAAATGATTTGTGTAGACTAAAACTTGCTAGGTAAAATTACTGATAGAAAATGCATATCCGGGACCCTGAATCTTGTCTGTAGAATATGAATGAATTTTGAAATACAACCATAGACCTCATGATCATCAAAAAGTAACAGCAATATTCACAGTTGCATCACACCACCATTTTGTGCTTCATGGAAAAGACTAAAAGGTCTATGATGTATGTTGAATGAACATGATACACTGAATTGTGCAACAGGGATTCTATCTGACCTTTCAAAAGATCCTAACTTGTGAACACTTCCTACAAATTCACTCTACAAAACCTGAGCCCTATAGTAATCCTGTTCGTCAGTCTCTGTGTCAACGGTTGGGTTTTCAGAAGGTAACTTTACTGGGAATAATTTGAATTAAACAGAATTTGGTGTGCAGCTTTATACTGATGAGACCTTGGACAAGTCCATTTCAACATTATTTTTTTATTTTATTTTTTTCGTCATTTAGAAAAGTAATGACTTGTGATTGAAAGTCCATACATCTTTGGTTTCTGCATTTTGACCAGATTTTAGATGCAGCTTTATATTGAAAAGACCTATTTTTCCAGCATTCCATGTCATCATTTCTGGATGTTGCTGTCCCTGATCCTGCCCATTCTCCTAACCATCTTTTCCACAGCATAACACTAACAAAGATAGTTTCAATTCAGCTGAATTTTGCATGCATCTTAATACTGACGAGACCTTACATGAAATTGCTGTCATTATTCCATCATCTAAGCGGGTTGTAATTTATTAATTTGTCCACATGATGTCTTGCCATGGTGTTTTTCAAGTAGTGTCAAGTATGAAACAGTTGGAATGGTGCAGAACTGAAGTTCACTTTAATTAGTCAAATATATTGTACTGTATATTCTTGCGTATAAGCCGATGCCAACTGCAAACTGCATAGACCCAGATCTGCCGTCGCATAATGTGCTGGCAGATCATGGTCTACGCAGTTTGTAATGACTAATCAGTAGAACAAAAAACATAGATCCTAATCTGGCGGCGCATTATATGATAGCAGATCAGGGTCTGTGTTGTTTGCATTCGGATCAAGCTTATACACAAGTATAGATGGTAATCATTTGTCACTTTACTGACCACTCAAGGTATTCGCAACAGCATTAGATGAATTTAAACCAAATTTGGCATGCAGCTGTTATATTGATAACACCATAAATGAGTTTGTTTTCCAGCATTCCAAATCTTCATTTAGAGGAGGTATTGCCCATGATTGTCTGTTCTAATCTTGATTTCTGTAGCATAGCTATCTTAGGGATTGTAGAATTTCCTTTAACGTTAGCATGCAGCTTTTTATTGAGGTGACCTTGAATGAGTTTGCTTTTTAGTGTCAATGACATCTTTTTGAGGATTATGGCCTCTTTTTGTCCAGCCTCCTGAACTTTGGTTTCTGCAGCATAATTTTACCAAGAATCGTTTGATTTCAACTAAATTTGGTATGCACTCTATATTAAATGAGATATCAGAAGAGTACCATTTTCAGCTTTCTAAGTAGTCATGGTCTCTGATTTCCTGTCCCACAGGATTGGCTTCCATTGACAGAGCCCTAGAGTAATCATGTCCATCTTGCTGTCAACAATTTGGTTTTCACAAAATAACTTTACAGGAAATTGTTGGATTTTAACCAAATTTGGTCTGCAGCATTATATTAACGAGTTCATGAAAGAATTGTCCAACTTTCGATGTCATTATCTGAGGAGTTCTGGTTTGTGATTGCCTGTCCTCCAAACTTTTGTTTCCACAGTTTAACAAGGATTGTTGTATTTCAATCGGATTTGCCATGCATTTTCATAATGATGAGACCTTTGATTTTCAGCATTTTATGACATCATTTACAGGAATTATGCCCCCTGATTACCTATCATCCTGACTTTGGTCTCCACAGCATAACTTGGTTGGATTTCAACCAAATTTGGCATGTGTCTTCATAGGGATGAAACCTTGAATAAGATTGATTTCCTGTCCAGCTGGCTTTGGTGTCTGCAGCACAAGTTTACTAAGGTTCATTGGATTTCAGACAAATTTGATATGCTGCTTTATATTGATGAGACCTTGGAGTTTATTTTCTAGTATCCATGGCATCATTGACAGGAATTGCTTCTGATTGTCAGATATCCTGACTTTGATTTTTACAGCATTACTTTATCAAGGAGTGATGGATTTAAACCAAATTTGGCATGTATCTTTATATTGATGACACCTTGAATGAGTTGGATTTCCAGTGTCCCACAAATCCTTAAGCAGAGTTGTGGCCCCTAATTTCCCATCCTTCTAAATTGGGTTTCTGAAGCATAACTTTACATAGGACTTTTGTACTTCATCCAAATTTTGCATGCATAATGTATTGATATGACCTTGAATGAGTTAATTTTTAGCATTCCATGAAATCATTTACAGGAGTTATGGCTCCTGATTGTCCCAGTATTACCTTACCATGGATTCTTGGATTTCATCCATATTTGGTATGCAGCTTTTTATTGATGAAGCCTTCAATGAGTTCCCTTTTCAGCAAGTCACATTATCGTTAGAAGAGATTTGGCTCCTGATTGCCCAACATTACGTTGCCAAGGATTTTTTTTATTTCAGCCATATTTGGCATATAGCTTTTTATCGACAAGAACTTGAAGGAGTATGAAATGTGGCCGCAGATTGCCCATCCTCCTAACTTTTGTTTCCAAAGCATAACTTGAAAAGGAATATTGGATTTTAAGCAAATATATTGTGCACCTTTACAATAATAAGACTTGGAAAAAGTCAGATTTTTAGTGTTACATGTCATGATTTAAAGGAGTTATGACCCCTGAATACCCATCTTCTCCTTACTTTGCTTTCCTTACACATTTTGCTCTGTTTATCGTATAAGGCCCTGCCAAGCAAATTGTAGTGAGCTGGGGCACTTTGTGATGCAACTATAACTAACAGCTCTAGTATATTTATGTATTTGTAATATTGCAATTACTCACTGTCTTTTAACATGCTGCTATAAGAAGTTATGTATTTCTCCTCCAGATCAGATTTAATTGATTTTACATGTGACTTAAAACCATTATTTAGTACCAAATTCTTTTCATTATTGAACATTATCATTCTTTCTTCTTTCTACTAGTATCTTTTTATGGATAAATCGGTATCAAGAATACTCTGATTGTTTCAACATGTTTATACCAATCATAGATAAGAATTCATTACTTTAGACAAATATTCATTATTTTAGGTTTGCTGTTTTGGAGTTCAAGGATGTTGAGACGGCTGAGAAGTGTTATTATGGGTCCAAGAAAAAAGAACTTGAAGTCCACAGAAGGCGGATCCATCTGAGCAGGATCTCTGTGTCTGGAGCCCCAAGTAAGTCATCAATATTTGCATGCCAAGAAGGTCCACTGACACTAACAGAAAACTCAATTAAATTCCAGAAATAGTTAGATGTACTACCATATTTGCTTGTGTGTGACGTCTACCCAACTTCAGACAGCAGTGCTCTAGCTAGGCAGAAATCAGGGGCACTCCCCACCTTGCCCTCAGATCCCTCCCCTCTGTCCTCAGTTCCCTTCTAGCATCTCCTCTCTGACTCTTTCCATATCTCTAAAACACCTTCAAACTGTCATTTTTCAATTGAGTATTGTATGTAGGATAAATAAGTGAGTGAATTTTTAGCTCATCTAGTTGTAAGGCCAAGCAAGCTTTGGATATGGTCCTTTATACATGGTGGATCTGTCATCCATCATTCACAATTAATATTTACAACTTCTCAAAAACCACTAACAAAACTTCACGAAAATTTAAAGAAAACATCCAGGCATGAAACTCTTTCAGATATTGTTAAAATAATGTTCATCTCCAATCAGACGAGTCCGCCATTACTAGTACTAAAACTATAAAAACTTTTAAATGACAAACGGTCAACAGAATTTGACCCATTATGACAAAAAGCATAATGGCATGAAGGTCATAAAAATTTATTCAAATGATGCTAATCCACCATTAAAAATGGCCACCATTACTAAAATAGCAAAACCTTTAAACTTTTTCTCAAAAACATTTGACAGAGAGCATCCTGTCATGAAGGTCTTTCAAATTTGCTCAAATGATGAAGATCTGCCATTAGAAATGGCCACTCTTACTAAACAGGGTGTTTCCACCATTTGTAAACATGTGCTTACTATCCCATGGTTGTGATATGAAGTTGTTTGATAATTTCAACTTTACAGTTGAAAGATTTTTGATAATATAAACAAGAATATACTATTCTTTCAACCAGTTTAGTTCATTATTATCATGAAAATAGAAGATCAGAGCAAACCTTAAACATTGGAATGAGGTTATGCACTAAAAATACCTTTCTGATGTGTTCATTGCTTAAGGTTATATCTGCCATTTCAGCAAGAAAATACAACCAAGAACCACCGATTTCTGAAAAATCTGGATTTCTGACATTTCAAAGCCATTTAGTTGCTAATTTTAATTCCAAGCAGTACAAAAAACATGCAAGTGAAATCCATGATTATTCTGTTTTCGAAACAAGGGAAAACCATTTGTTACGTGGCGTGGCAAATTCAGCTCAACTTCTAATTCATAGTGCATGATTATCACAGTAAAGGTAAGGATTTGTCTTTAGAAAAAACTTGTTTCCTTACCTTTAAATCTTTTTAAGCCACATATTTACAAATCATCATCATTTATAATTTGTTACATCTCACAAGGCAGACAGTTGATGCACTATAGTCGGGAGTTCCACAATGAGTGAATTGAGCACTGCACATTTCAAAAAACCGATGAAATTGTTACTGAGATTGCAAATCGATACCGATTTGTTATTCGTTCAGATTTCTTTTGTCCCAGCTTTGATAATGAGATGGTTTGGAGGGTTGACAGGTTATTAGATTTTGAAAATACAACTTTTTTAGGTATGGAAAATTCACAACAAGATAAAATAAAGCAAGAACTGCAATTTTTCATTAATAAGGGATATAGAGAAGAGATATATTAATTTGATATTGGTCTTTGAATAACTTGTTCAAAAACAACAATGATCATACTACATGAAGATAAAAATGTAGCGAGGTGTATGACACTTTATCATTTAAGTTTCAGTTTCACGATTTTGCTTAATAAAACATTTGTGCAGTTTTAGATTAGAAGACTATAATACCCAAAAGTAATTTCAAGCAATCCAGTTTGGAAAGATTGAGAAAAAAGAAAGACAATAATCTTGTCTCTGCGATCAAGATATATCATTTCTGCAGCATGCATCACAGAATTTTAGTCCATGAATCTAAATTTGTTGGGAAGCGGAAACTAAGTTTAGTCTCTTTGTCACAGGTCTAATAAAATAAGTTGTCTACTCAATATTAGGCTTCATTTTAATTAAAGTTGGTGATTATTTCAAGATATTATTATATTCTATTTATCCAAGCTTTACTTAACAGATTTTCCAAGAATTTTTGCCATTGTAAGCCTGCTGACCTTTAAATATAATTTTGTTAAATATTTTTTTTTAAATTTGGTGCTTTTTAGCTCTACTGGACCAGAAGAGCTTATGGAATGGTTTTTTGTCCATCATCTGTTCATCCGTTAGCACAATTTTGTTATCGCTACTCCTCCTAAACTACTTAAAGGATTGCCATGAAACTTGAACACACATTCATCCCATGATCTAATTGGTCCTAAATGAAAATGGTGCTGCTCTGGCATGCAGGGCCCTGGGTGGCCAAGTGGTCTAAGGCTCTTGCCTTTACCTATCACTGCCATCTCATCTCTGTCTGCGTAGGTTCAAGTCTGGGGCTCGGCCAATGTGGGTATGTGAGAAAGCTTGCCGTGGGTCGGTGGTTCTTACTGGGTTTTTTCCAGGTTCTTCCTCTACCAGTTATACTGGCCACCATGTATAGCCTCTCATGTGCTGAAAAATGGCATTAAAACCACAAAACTGCTCTGACATCCAATGTTCTAGCCACAGCAGCCATCTTGAAAAATATTTTTAATCGCTACTTCTCCTGAATGAATGGTCATATCAACATGGGGTTTTCACCAAAAAAACTTGATATGATATCAAGTTGGTCCTAAATGAAAATAGTGCCAATCTGATGTCCAATATAGCCGTCACAGCAGCCATCTTGAAAATCTTGTTATTGCTACTCCTCCTGAATGAAAAGTCATATTCACATTGGGGTTTTCACCAGAGGACTTCTTATGATGTCTGGTTGGTCCTAAATGAAAATGCTGCTGCTTGCACATCCAATATGGCTGCAACTGCTGCCATCTTAATCCAGTTATTATTACTACTCCTGAATGGATGGTTGTATCAGCATGCGGTTTTTATTAACAACTTCTTATGATGTGTAGTTGGTCCTAAATGTAAAATTGTGTCACTCAGACATCCAATATGGCCACCACAGTGGCAGTCTTAAAAATCTTTTTAACACTACTTCTCCTGAATGAATGATCATATCAGCATGGGGTTTTCACTGAAAGACTTCTAACGATGTCTTGTTTGTCATAAATGAAAATGGTGCCAATCTATCTCCAATATGGCCAACACAATGGCCATCTGGAAAATCTTATTATCACTACTTCTACTGGATGGCTGGTCATATCGACATTGTGCTTTCACCAGAAGACTTATGATGTCTAGTTGGTCCTAAATAGTGTTACGACACTAGGTCTTAAAATAATGTAACAGAAAGAAAGTGAAACCAACAGTGTATGTAAAATCAACAAACAATTTAGTTCTCTGTAATTAAATAGAAAATTGAAAAGACACTTACAATTTGTGAATTAAATTCCAAATAATCCTAAATGTTCTAAACACAAGTCAGAAATTATAGAATGTTCTGAATGAATGAATGTTCCGATTCAGTGGATGTTCCAAATGAATGAATGTTCATGAATGTCCTGATCCAGAATATGTTTGAGAATGTCCACAAATATCCAGAAGTCATTTATATAAATCCAGAGGTTAATGAGTACTTTAATGGTAACTCCAATGAGAGTTCAAATAAATAATTCCTTTGGATTTATGTCTACAGTACAACTACAAACTCTGATCATAAACAGATCCCCAAGGACTGATTTTAAAACCGGAATGAATATATGCATATCAAGTCCTTGTTATATACACATATTCTAATAACCCACAATGCAATAGAACATGCGTTGTTCTTGTGGAAATACCCCCAAAATAGTTGTGAATAACTGTCAACAAGACTGACCTTGACCCCAAATGACGTCAACAAGGTGTTTACCAATTGACAAGAACTTTAAAGTGTAACTTACTATCATGGACAAGGTTAAACACACATAATATATTAATTATACCTGACAATAGAAATGGTGCACATCAAATGTCCACTATTGCCACCATGGCAGCCATCTTGAAAATCTTATTTTTGTAACTCAAAAAAAATGGAAAGTTGTATCAACATGGGGGTTCACCAGAAGACTTCATATAATGTCCTGCTGATGCTAAATTGAAATGGTGCTGATCTGACATCCAACGTGATGGCCATCTTGAAAATATTGTTATCACTACTCCTCTTAAATGGAAAGTCATTTTGACGTGGGCTTTTCATCAGAAGAGTTCTTATGGTGTCTAGTTGGTCCTCAATGAAAATGATGCATATTGACCCTCACTATGTCCACCATGGTGGTCATTTAGAAAATGTTATCTCTACTCTTCCCAAATTATTGGTTATATACACTTTTTGTTTCACCAATAGACTTCTTATGATACCTAGTTGGTCCTAAATGAAAATGGTGCCAATCGTACATCAACAATTCTTTCAACAACTGATGTTTGTTGCTTTTTTATACAATCCAAAAGTATAAAGAGAAAATGATTAGTTATTTGCTAATTATGTTCTGCAATACATGAATATTAAAATCATGTGCTGCTGAACAAACTACAGAAACACATTTCCTATGATATTCTTCATACCTGCTAGAATGGTATTACTAATTCAGTTAAGTCTTGTTTCCAGAATTTTTTTTTCTCCAAGATAGCTCATGTGAAATACATTTTTTTAAACTTTTGGAACTTTTTATTGACATGACTTTAAATTTGTCAATTATACATTTATATGCTCAGTTAATTACTAGTATTGATGACTGGAATTTTGAACTTTTGTTCTTGTACTAGTTTCTGAACACTTTTGTACACGTGCATTTACATGGTTTATTCCTAACACTTTTAGTTATAAGAGAGTGACCGTAACATTGCATACAGATCCAATGGATACTTAAAGTGTGTTCAGTAATCACATTACTTTTGTAGCTTTCATGGTCAGCGGTACATTGTGTCATCATTTTTAAAGAATAAACAACAGATTTGAAAGAGGAGCACACTGGGGTTTTAAAGATTGTTAAATTAATTTAATTTGTTTGTAAACTTAGGAATCCATCATAAAATATTTTTGCTTCCTTGGCACGAGACAACAAGAGTCCCTCAGAGGGATTGACATCTACTGGACAAAAAGAATTTCCAGGAATTCAAGATAAGATCATTTCTTGTTTTAACTGCTAAGAGTTGAAACCATCTCAGATCTTCTTCAGCGATAATAATATTTTCAAATTAGCTGCTGTGGTAGACATATTGGATGTCAGATTAGAACCATTTTCATTTAGGACCAACAAGACATAAGAAATCTACTGGTAGAAACCCCAAGTTGATATGACTTCCCATTTTGAAGGAGTAACAATAACATGATTTTCAAGATGGCTGCCATGGTGATCATATTGGATATCAGATTGGCACTATTTCCATTTAGGATCAACCAGACATCATAAGAGGTCTTTCGGTGAAAGGACAATATCAATATGACCAGCTATCTAGAAGAAGTAGTGATAACAAGATTTTCAAGGTGGCCATTGTGGTTGCCATATTGCAAGTCAGATTGGCATCATTTTCATTTAGGACCAATTAAACATCAGAAGAAGTCTTCTAGTGAAAACACCATCCCAATATTACTTTTCGTTCAGGAGTGATAAGATTTTCAAGAAGGCCACTATGGTGGTCATATTGGACATGGATCTGCACCATTTTCATTTAGGACCAACTAGACATGATTAGGGGTGAAACGATTCATTGATATATCAATACATCGATACTTTTGCCATATCGATAAATATATCGATACAAGAGGTGAAGAATCGATACAAAACTATACTTACCATATACAAGTAACTTTAATCTTCAGCAGTCATGAATAGTTATTAGTCATTGGATTTTTTCTTTCTTTCTCTAAATTGAGAATTCATCTGAGACCGCTGGCACAGGCACCCATTTTTGTCAGTAAAAAAGGAAAAACTATTGACAACACCCACTTGCCTTCTACAAATTAACACAAGGTGAGGTGGTTCGAAATCTACCCCCCGCCCCTCGCCGATTCAATGCTAATTATTTTATCCCATCAGCATGTTCAGCATATAGGATAAATTCCTGCTTTGATCCCCATGTATGATGAAGTACTTTACTCATCATTTAATAACCACTTTTATGTGAAGTTTTTCTGTTGCTTCGTATCTTGTCTACTTCGATCGAACTTGAAGACTACACTTCCTGTGTGTCACGCAGTGAAATATGTTACTTTCAATTCTGATTGGTGATTATTGTTTGTTCCAGTCCAGGGTAAAAAAATAACCTCCAATCAGAACTTAATGTAGCTTATTCTCTGCGTGACACAGTAGAAGTATTGGCATCCAAACTTGATCCAAGTAGATACTAGGCAACAAAAACGGCACAAAAGTGGTTATTAAATGATCTGTAAAGAACTTAAACCATACATGAGGAACAAGTTTGGAATGTCTCTTTTTGTGTTGATATATGTAATAAGTGACTGAACGTGCCAACGGTATAAATAAAATTAGCACAGAATCGGTGAGGGGGTAGATTTCAAACCGCACGATTTTGTCACCTTGTGTAAATTTGTCAATTTCTTATAGAAGGGGAGTGCCTGTGGCCGTGGCAGTTGTTTTGCATCTGGAAGAAGTACATTGTGATAGATTTGGTTGTTAGTCATCTTTGCCATCACCCAAGGACTTGTTCTAGAAGACATTTTCCTTACACTATAAAATTGCACTATTCTGTTTTGAAGATAACACCGTATTGTCTTTAAAGTTTAAGTGAAGACACGAAATTGGTAATAAGATGTTTTTAAAGCATTCATTCAGTGCAAACAAAAGGTGTATTGGCCAAGATGAGCCCTGCATTCAATCAAGTGGAGCAGCCTGAAATGGCATAAAAGGTTGAATTAAAATCACTGACAACTGACAGGTAGCCTGTTTGGAAATATTTTTTTCTTGTCATGGATGAGAAGGCATATGAGCAGATGCCAAGTCTCTGTCTATCTGTAATCTGCATACAGGATATATAACCAATATGTCAACACACATACAAAGGCACCACCCTACCATTGACGAACCTTCTAAAGATGAAAATGTTTAAGACCATTTTTAGTATATTAAAGACAACAATAAACACAGAATATACAGCTAAAACTGTATCAACTTCAAATGTGTAATCTTGACACCTCACTGAAAACAAAACACCTGTTGTGCCTGTTTTAGGTGGAAATTGAGAAAATTATTATTGGCAATGTCATACCAAGAATTAAATATGGCCACCATTACTAAAGACAGAATTTTATTTTAAATTACGACTTCTCAGAAAAAAACAAAAGTATACTTGTGATTTAAATGAAACTAAAACAAAATCAACCTGATCTGCCTGCACATTATGTGATAGCAGATCTGAGCCTATGCGTTAAGCAGCTGATATATGGCATACAGTCATGTGACCATTCATCCTAACTGAGCTAAGCAATCATTGTCATTTCTGATTTCAAAATCACTCAATTTGAATGTGTTTTGTACTGGTGATACTTAGTTAACTGTAAGAGATTCATAGTGTCAGTGAATGTGACAGGAATATGGTAGATCATTAGGGTTCTGCAAGTCTAAAACTGATAATTGAATAAATGTTACTCAGTGTAGTGAATATTGTCATTTTGTATGGAAATGGCAGGTGCAACAGAAATATACATTATACTTTTACTTAAAATCTTACTGCATTAGTTCTTATAAAGCCTTCTTAGCTTTATATGCCCACCGTAGAGTGTGTGATGTTGTCTGTCTATCCATGCGTCTGTTACCATTTTTGTTTCTGAGCAATAACTTTAGTCGTCCACTATCTACAAGAATCCAAACTTTGTGGATGGCTTGCACATAGGGTAAGGAAGAACTGTATTCATTTCAGGCTCAAAAGCTCAAAGGGCAAGGTTACTGTTACTGAAAGAAGGAAAACGGTTTCTGCACAATAACACGAGTTCTCTACCATCTACAGTTACCAAAGTTTGTGGATGGCTTGCACTTGGGGCAGAGAAAAACCCTATTGATTTTGGGTTTAAAAGGTCAAAGAGCAAGGTCACTGTGGCTGTAATACAAAAATGGTTTCCACATAACAACTTGACTTCTCATCAAGTTGGTTCCCAAACATCAAAGTTAGTTCCCAATTTTTTGGTGAATGGTGTGTACTTAGTGCAAGGGAAAAAAAACTATTGATTTTGAAGTTAAGAGGTCAAATGTCAAGATCAATGTAACGGAAAGAATTAAAATGTTTTCTGCATAATAACTTTAGTTCCAAATGACATGCGTCAACCAAACTTTGTGAATGGCTATAGTTGGGGTCAAAAGATCGAAGGTCAAAGTCAATGAAAGAAGAAAAGTTATTTGCACACCATAGCATTAGTTCTACATCACAGACCTAGACCAAACTTTGTGGATAGCTTGCACTAAGGGTAAAGAAGAAGCCTATGAATTTTGGGTTTACAGGGACAAAGGTCAAGGTTACTCTGACTGAAGAAGAAAAATAGTTTCTGTGCAAGAATTTTAGTTACCTACATAAAGAACTATTAGACATGGGACAGGCATATAATGTGATGTTCACTATATTCTTGTCTTAACTTACTACTGGTTGTTTAAAGTCTGAGTACCAAGTAATAACATACCTGTATTTCACATTTTTAATTACACAAACTAATTAGACTGAAGGTGAAGAGAAGAATCCTGGTGGACAGAGAAACCATCAACAATTAAACAGGCAAAAAAAAAACCATTAAAGACAGGGCTCAACCTTTTTTTTTTACAAGCTTTTCAATGGCATAAATTTAGAATACCATGTGTTAATATTTCTTTGCTTCACATTCTTATTTTTAATTACAAAAGCTGATGAAGAAGATGGAGGGAAAAATGCAGGTGAACAAAAAAGTAAGCAAGCAAGTAGCCCAAAAGAGAAAGACCAAGTGTCCTCTCCAAATCAGAAAAATCAGGATGACAAGAATCCAGAAAGTAACCCGGAGCAGTCGGAGGATGGTTTAACTCCAAACCAGATGAGGAACCGTAAGAGGGCACAACAACGAGCTAGAGCAAGGCAAAAGCAAAAGAAAGTTGGAGGTGGAGGCAGGATGGAGAGGGGGAGACAGAGCAGTCAAAATCAACCTGAAAAAAGGACTCGCAGCCAGTCGGGGGGAGGCAATCGCAAACGTTTCCGACGGGGAAGTTTTGGACAGGGAGGAAAAGGTACCTTGTTATGTTGTCATTTATACTGCATAACAGGGCATTTAAATCACACTAAATATAATTTGAAACATCTGATCTGATATAATATGTGCCTTATACTAGCATTGTAATTTGTTGCAAAAATGAGCTTGTAAAATAATACTAGATGGGCTAACTGGAAACATAGAGGCAATGGTAATTTAAAAATCCTACCTTCTCAAGAATGAATTCGCCTTCAAAAAGCCGAAATAATGTATAAAGTTTCTGTTAAGTTGGCCCCAGTTTATTTGAGAAATACTTTTCAATGCAGAGAAGCCAGCAACACCCCAAACCTTAGATCAGTGACAGCCAAAACCTTTATAATTCTAAAACCAAAAAAGAAATATTTAAAACAGTTTTCAATACCCTGGGGCCGTTAATTAGAATAATTGAGTTATCCTTGTTAAATAAAGTCATCATTATTATTATTATTATTATTATTATTATTATTATTATTATTGACTGATCAGTGATTGATTATAATTTATTAATTTGTCCGTATGATGGAAGCTTTTTTGAAAATGTCCTTAAGTCCAAAATTGCTGGAATGGCACAGAACTGAATTTCAACCAAAATTGATCACAGAAATTTTTATATTATAATTGGTAATTTCACTCAAATCGACCAGAACTTGACCAGATTCGTTAATTACAGCAGCACTACCTAAAAAGTCGTTGACATTTTGAAAAATGAATACGTAAAAAAAAAACCCGCATCATCATCATTGTCACTTAAGTTGAATAAAAATTGGTGAATAAAATTAACCACCATAAAAGATAAGCCATCCAAACACTGTGAAATCAAGCCCTTCCATCATTCAGACTTGTATCAATTATCATCTACCCAAGAAGTCCTTTCTTTTACAGATGGACAGAAGCAAAACCAGGGTGCACGCAACTGGGTATGTACATGCTCCTGGTGTTTAGTAAAAATTGTCTTATCTTCCACACAGTAATTCATTGTCTGGAGGCAAAAGACAAGTATTTTTATTTGTTTTCCTGCAGTAAAAGAACATCATTATGCACCATGTGACATATTATATTATTCAGAGTCATTTTTAGATCACCTACACAAAAAAGGTGCAGGTGAGCTTATTTTATACTCCCAGTTTAATAGTTGTTGGCATCATCAGCTTTGGCATTAGCAAATGTACATCTTTTATCTTTAAGTCAATATCTCAGATACTATTGCATCTACAGTCAAGGAAGTTGATTTGTGCATGCAGCCTGAGTAGTAGTACACCACCATACTAGAGCAGGTCACTGTGACCTAATTTTTTACATTACAGGAACTGTGCACTTTATTACATTTGCTTCATTGTTTGGGACACCATTGCTTACATGGTCATGAAAATAGATCTGTGCGTGGATTCTAAGGATTACTACATACTGCTACATACAAAGTTGGTAACTGACCTAATTTTCACTCTAGTAATGATGTACACTTTTTTTTTACACCCACTATAAGGCAGAACATATTATGTTATAATGTTTTCTGCCCATCAGTTTGTCTGTCACTAATTTTGTTTCCACCAAACAACTTGAGTTGTCCACCATTGACATTTACTAGACATTGTGGATGGCTTGCACTTGCGCTAAGGAAGAACCCAGCAAGGACACCGACTGAAAGAAGCAAACTGGTTTCCACACAGAAACTCAAACTGTCCACCATCTGCTGTTAACTCAGGGTTTGCACGATCATTAAGGGTCATTGAAAGTCATTGAGAAATGAAAACACCTCATTTCAAGGCATTGAAAGTCATCAATTTTTCACAAAGGTCATTGAAAGTCCTTGAATTTGAGAGATTTTGCTTAAAATTAAATATGATGGAAAATTTTGCTTTCAAGACATTTATATAACGTTGTGTGAGGATTGGAAGTACAGTTTGATTTTTCTGTCATCTGCTAGCCATTCTGCCATATCAAAATCCACGGGAAGTAATCAGATGTTGTGCATAGCATCCCTTTTACATGATGTAATTAATGCATGCGCACTTTTTCACTTCGCAAGTTCCTGCTAAGCAAGGATGGTTCATTAGCAACAGAATCTTTCTTAATGAGTGATCATCAAATGCCTGGAAAGTGTACATTCAGCAATAGTTGGCCGCAAGACAAAGACTTGAGTAAGTGGCTAAGAAAATATGCAACCTTGAAATACAGAGTGCTTTGCATAGTGTGCAAGAAAAACATGTTGCAGGAATGGGCATTGCTGCCTGAAGTTGGAACTAATGAAAATACACAAGCCTGCTGCTTCTTTGTCGGTGTTCAAAGGGTCAGCACAAACAGCGTCATTTATTTCTTCGTCATCGCTGTCATCTGCATCATAAAAGCCAGTTTCAACTTTGTCACCGTGTTATGCAAATTCAACGACTTACAATGGGGGTGCAGTTTCAGTGACAAATTTCATGCAAAGCAGTGATGTGATGAAGGCTGAAATATTATGGATGTCAGGCAGTAGACAAACTGGCAGATGAAGCAGACGAGAAAGGGACAATCACACTAATGTCTCAGTCCAGTGGACTCGAAGGAAAAGGAAAAGAAGACGAGCAAGTGAAAATACTAGAGTTGCAGCTGGAGGAGAAATTACAGCAGCTAAAGAGCATTGTTTAATATTTGGGTGCAGTTACAATTACTTTATTATCATTTGCGTTTCATATTTTGATTACATTTATATATATCTTGTGTTTATTTTTATTTCTTGTATTTAAATTAGTATCTGAAAGTAGAACACTTGATACTGAGAGTAGTCCTTGAAATCTTTTCATTAAAAAGTCATTGCATTCCAGATCTCCTGATCTGTATGAACCCTGTAACCAAACTTTGTGGATGGCGTGCACTTAGGGTAAGGAAGAATTCTGTAGAATTTGGGGGTCCAAAGGTCAGGGTCACTGAAAGAATAAATAAAATGGATTACACACAATAACTCGAGTTCTCTACCATCTACAGTTACCAGACTTTGTAGATGGTTTATACTTGGTATAAGAAAGAAACCCTATCATTTCAAAATTAAAAGATCAGAGGTCAAGATCAATGTGGCTGAATGAAGAAATTGTTCTGGGATTTCTCTTGGTGAGGTGGAGGGGTTTCACCCCAGTTCCCAATCCAAAAAGATGTGTATATTTTTCCAATTTTTACCCTAAAATTCCCATTTGAGAGGAGCTAGGTTGGAGATTCAGATAATAAGTAAAATAAGAAAGTCTTTTTTCCCTTATGGCATTTAAAAGTAAAAAATGAGAACTAATAAACTATTACTTTCTTTTTATACTTACTATGACCATGACCGCTGACCTTTATACCACAGAATCGACAAGTTTCTTTATTACCCAAAGTGCACATTATCCTCAGAAAGTTTGGGCAAGGTACTTACTCTAGAAAAAAGTTATTCTGCAAAAGCAGTTTTCTTTCAGCTACAATTATCTTGACCACCTGGCCACAAAATCAATAGGCCTCTTCTATACCTCAAGTACAAGCCTTCCACGAACTGTGGTCAAGGTATGTTGTATAAACTAAAATTGTTATGAAAACCTTTTAACTTCTTCAGTCATAGTGACCTTGACATTTGACCCCAAAATCTATGGTCATCTTTCTTACCAAATATTTCATGGTGTGTTAGACACCATAGCCACACCACCTGCCACATGGTTAACTTCCCAGTAATGGAAATGCTTTCTCACGTTGGTCGAGCCAAGACTCAAACTCAAGTGGACAGAGGTGAGATGTGCAAGTGATTTGTAAAGGCCAGCACCTTAGACCACTTTGCCGCCCGGGGCCCCACTTGTATCCTTGTCCAGAGTATAATTTTTGAACCACTGAAGATATTTAAAAGAAATTTTATCCAATTAAATATCATGTGTTGACAGTATGTCATATCCCATAGCCATTCCTTTTGCTTCAAGGTCAAGGTTACAGCAGGGGAAAATGTAACTATGGCTTGTATCCTTGTTCAGAATACAAGTTTAGAATCACTGAAAATATTTGTAATAAAACTTTAAACAGATATCATGAGTAGACAGTGTGTCACATATAGTTATGCCCCCACCTCAAGGTCCAGGTCATGGCAAGGAAAACTATAAATCTGTGACTTCCATCCATGTATACGTATAACTTTTGAACCAAAGAAGATTTTAATGAAACTCTAGGCCTTTACATATCTTGACTTGACAGTGTCTTGCACATTCAGTCATAACCACTGTCTTAAGGTCTAGGTAAGAACAACGGATAATGCAAGTCTGTGACTAGTTTCCTTATCCAGGCTGTCACTTTTTAACCCCGACAGACATTTTGATAACTTTACCCAGGTCCATGCCTTATACAATAGTCTAGTCTGGGACACTGTTAATTGTACAGTCATGAAAATAGATATGTGCATGTATCATGTACTACACCACCATACCAAAAGTAGGTTATTGTGACTTACTTACCATGCTCCAGCAATCGTGTACACTTTTCATCATGAGGTAAGCTTCTTGACACAGTTCCTTGTACGGTCATGATACTTGATATGTGCATGCATCCTAAGAAGTGCTACACGACATGATCAAAAGTAAATCAATGTGACTCACTTCTTACTCTTTAGTTGATGTATACCTTTTGATGTTTTTCTTGGACCCTGTTGCTTTAACAGTTATCAAACCAGATGTGAGAATACATCCTTATAGCATCATCATATCTGAGAAAAGAGTAACTGTGACCCACATCAATCACTTGGTTTGTCTTCATTAGTCGGTACTGATGATCCTGAGTATTGACAAATAAAGAAATCTTGTTATTAAATAAATATGTGCAGGGAAACTTGGCTGTCTTCTGACAGCTTTATTTCTTGCTAAAATTTCATATAAAAGGAATACTCATTGCAGTATTCTACCTTTTCAGTTAATTATTCACCTGAGCTTTTTGTTGTTGATACTCAAAATTTATTTATTTTCATAGTTATAAATTTTTGTGGTTTTACAAATCATGACATTTCATTAATACATGGGTTGGGGAAGAGGTTCTGTTGTTTCCACAATAGAATCGCCATTCATTGGGTTTTGAAATTCATAGATTTTGGCAGGCACAAAATTTTAAAAAAATTGATACTCCACAAACTACTGTAAATTCACAGTATACTAGAGGTACCGTCTATACTCGCTTGCAAGTCGAGTCCAACTGCAAACTGCACAAACCCAGATCTGCCCTTGCATAATGTGCCGGCAGATCTGGCTCTGTGCAATTTGTTGGGAGTAATTAGTAGAACGTAGACCCTAATCTGCTGCTATATTATGTGACGGCAGATCAGGGTCTATGTCGTTAGCAGTTGGAATGAACACAAGTGATTATATATAGTAGATATTTTTTCCAGGAGTATTCTTATGTGTACTTGTAGATCTTACATATAGAGATATGTTATCAATATTTTTTTAAAATTTAGACTTGATATTCAGACAATGAAATAGGACTTGTGTCTGTTTGATCATATTGCCATTTCTAAACAGTTTACTTCTCTTTTCAGGGTGGTGGAGGAAATTCCAGGAGAAGTAGCCTTGGGTAAGTAAATTGAGATATTTAAAGTTCTGTAAACATTGCAGAAAAAAATTCTGAATTTATGACATTTTATAGCAGTAATATATTACTTGAGATTATTGTGCTGCAATATCTTTTATTGGCTCTAGTCCCCAGTACAAGAAGATTTTTGTGTCTTCCAGTTGGTAATTGGAGGTCTAGAATAAAAACTACATGATGCTAGTCTGATACCTTAGTCAACTTCTAATGATCAGAATATTGTCCTTCCTTTCCTTGGACTTCATGCAGTTGTCACATGTCTCTTGGGTGCTCAGTGTTTTCATCATCTAAGTTGTCTTTTGACAATTCTGCTGTTGATTATAGCCTTTTTTATGTTGTATATGTCATTTTCGCCCCAGTTCTTGCATAATTTTCATGACTTTGTGTTTCTTTTAGTTGAATTTGAGGGTTTTGTTTACCTCGCTATCGAAATAGTTCTCTGTTTTCATCCCTTTATTAGTAACCAGTGTTGGGGTAAGTATTACCAACCTGGTTTCTTGCTTCAGCTCATTGTTTATGTCTTGCATTTCCTTCAGCATTCAGTATGCCTTGAGGTGTGGGTAAATGCAGTCATAAAAAGGCTAATTGGGACGCACCTTCTTAGTGTATACTGCATGTGGACGTACAGACGGTTCTCCTATTTGTTGCCTGTGGCCTAGTGAGGTATGGAACTTGGCAGAAAGTCACCTTACCTGTAGGGTCAGGAAGAAAGGACCTGCTTATTCCTCTTCATCACTGGAAGACCCACTATTACTGAGAGGGGTCTACAACACTTCCCAAACTACTGAAGTCACCAGCTCGCTTAAAGAAGTGGACCCTGGCTCATTCTAGGATATGGAAATAGCCCACTTCTGCAAGGATGAGATCACTGACACGTGAAAGGAAGTTGTCAGCTCCTGCAAGGGAGGGATCCTCAGTACTGGTGGAGGGAAGTCGCCAGAACACTGTAGCGAGTTCTGCCATCCCAGTGAATGGGAAACATGGTCTTGTCTAGTGGCCAAGAGGCTGCAAGACAGCAGAAAGCTTGGTTTGACCCCTCTTCTTTACTTTGGCCCCTGGTTTCAGCCTCCAGTTACAGGGTCCATTAGCCCACTTGGCACATTAAGCTTCCTGCCTTGGACTTCAGTGCTGGGCCTGTCTCCTCATTAAGCCTATCGAGTCTTTGGAACTGAAGGCTCATGTACTAGCTACTATAGCCTGCAATGTTGATTTTTTTTGGCTGCCTCCTTCAATCTGTTAAAGAAGGAATCATTTTCTCCAGCTGCACTGCAGAGATTGTTGGAGGCTGTTACCAAGACATTGAGACAAGTGCTGCTCTTTGCAAAGATCCTCCACATCCATAGGGATGCTGCTTTGGTGACCTAGAAGGTTTTGCTGAATCACAGCAAAAGCCTTTTGTGTCAGAAATGTTTTTTGGAGGACTAACCCCTTGAGGGCTCAGCAACACCAGTCCTTGGCTGCAGTACCAAGCCAGTTAAATCCGCAAAGAAAACCACCATATTGTTTGTCCATGATTCCCCCTGTTATGGAATTATGTATCATTTCTTTTAAATAATGGTATAGTTTTATTAGTTAATAACATCTGCATTATAGTCTAATAGGTGTCGTTTTGCAAAGTACACATATACGGTAATTTCAATGTGACACAGTACATTGGTCCTGGGAAAATCAATATTATCGTTTGAAGCATTGATCATTTCATGTGATCCAGCGCGTGAGGGTTTGAACTTTTGAACTTCTGACCTGAACTGGATTTCGCAATTCAGGAATTATTCATTTTGTTGACCAAAAGTTAGATAGTAAGATGGTAATACTGAGTTGTTATTCTGAGACGGAATAAGAAATGGGTTTTATTTGTATTTCAATGACGCAGTACAGAAACTATAAAATAAGATGTAATCGCAGCGTTTGTCATTCTACATAGTTTTGTCAGCTTGAGAGGTCTTTAACGAAATTGGTTCTTTGTATGTGATATTAATATTTCAGAGATATTATTATACAGTACATTTTAGATTTAGTACTGCTACTTAAAATATTTCCGGACAGAACATTTTTGGGATTAACTACTGATATTTAAGAATTATTCAGCTCCATTGGAATTAATGGAAACATCTCTAGAACTTTTGTGATATTCTATATTCACAAGGATTACTTGGAATTAATAACGCTTGGATATAACTGATTCTTGTTGACACACCAGCACATTGGTGGTTTCATTCGGAATAATTTGGATTAACTTTCAGATAAGTGAACATTATAACAATTTAGGACTTTTAAGGATATTCTATACTGTAAGTTATTTTTAATTATTTTTTTTGATTGTTGAAATATTTTTATATTTTATTAAATTAAATATTTTTGTTTTAAATCTTGAAAGCTTGTTTGAGTCTTTTCTTTTGTTACATTTTCCCCTCTTAAATGTTTTAAGCAGGGGAACCAACAGAATCATCAGACCCAGTTTAAAACTCCTTTCCCCCTGTCTCTCTCAAGACGAGGTGTCTGGAGGGCCCAGGGGAGGAAGTCTATGGACCCTTCCCTAAGGAGGGAGGCGAACGTCCCAAGGGAGTCACACCCTCTCCTACCAAGCCCCCCTCTTCTCAACATTACAGTAGGTGCCAGATTTAGCCTTTTTTTCAGAGGCTTGGTCAGACCTCATGGACGATGCATGTGTCCTTTCCACAATAAAGGAGGGTTACTAGGTTAGCTTCAGGGACCCTCCACCTCTTTCAAGGTCCCCATTTGGTTTCACCAGTCCCAACTGGTATCTCTACAAAAAGATATGTACACCCCTCTAAGGAAGGGCATATTAGAGAGGGTGACGAACATCCAAAGTCTGGGATTTTATTCCCGATCTTCCTAGTTTCAAAAAAGAAGGAAAGTTTCTACACATCATTGTTCTTTCCCTGTTGAACAACTTTCTTCTGGAAGAGCATTTTAAGATGGAAACACCTGCCTTAGTCAGGAATGCAATCAGACCGAATGAGTGGGCGGTTTCCATAGATCTCCAGGATGCCTATGTTCACATCCCCATCTTTCCCAGCCCACAGAATCTTTCTTGTTTTTTTTTTTTTCTATTCATTTTAGTTTAGCTTCCGCTTCCAGGGCTTTCACTAGGGTAATGGGTGCAATAGCAGCTCTTTGAAGGTCCTTAGGGGTCCCCATCCTCCAGTATTTCAATGACTTGTTGATGTGTAGTGTTTTCTGACATGTCCTTCTGAAGGATCTATCTCTCTCTTGGGAGACTGTGACTTGTCTAGGCCTAATTCCCAACCAGAAGTTAGATCTGATTCCTTCTCAGAATTTCATTACGTGGGGATGAATTTTCTCACTTCTCACCTGTCAAGGGACAGTCCATGTTACTCTGAACAGAATCTGACAAATACTTTCTCACATAGCAAGACTGGATGAGAGAAAACATTGTTGCCTGCTCACCACTGCCTTTCTCTCCTTGGGACTCGGAACACGGCAGCAGACTTAGTTCCCCTAGTAAGGCTTCATATGCGGCTTCCAGTTCTTCTTGCAAACTGAAGGCCTCACAAGGACCCCTAGTCTGCTCAGATCCCCGTAGGATGCAAATTTGGTGGAAAATCATGACAGATTTCTGGTCCAGTTCCAATTCACGCACCGAAACCTCACTCCTTCCTTTACATCAACACCTCAGATTCATGCTGGGGGTGATCTGTAGGAAGATGACCCCAAGGAATTACCACAGAGGACAGATCTGCTGTTACAACACAGAAGGTCCCTCACACCAGGCTCATATTGAACAATCAATCCAGGAGGAACAGCTTCCAAACAGGGTAGCCAAATGCAATGCGCAGGATAGAAGGCAATAGACTTCCAAGGTTTACAACACCAAGTGGAAAATTCTCTGTGTTTGGTGCAGTAGGAAATGCATTGGCCGTATCTGCCCCTCTTTTAATTGCAGGTGCAGAATTTCTTCATTATTCACTTCAAGGAGAACATTTTTTCAGTATCCTCCATTAAGGGCTAAAGAGCAGACCTCGCCTATAATCTTAAGTTCTCAGTGGGTTCCACTATAGGGTTGGAGTCACATCTTTCAGAACTAATCAGGTTCTTTGAGCTCCAGAGACTAGTCTCTTGCTCTTTAATGCGGAGGTAGAACCTCTGATGTGTTCTTTGGTCATTATCCAAACCTCCTTATGAACCTTTGAGTGAAGCATCCTTCAAGAACTTTACCCTTAAAACAGTCTCTTTTCTCTCCCTTGCATTGATGAGGAGAAGGTGTGAAATACTTGCCTTATCAGTGGAAAAGGGTTATTTACAGTTCAGTGGTAACCACGAGTCAGTCTCGCTTCTTCGCTAACCTGGGTTTCTGGCCAAGAATCAGCTACCCTCTTTAGCTCCTGTTCCTATTAAAATTTCCAGTCACAATTGTATCTGTACTGGGGATGATCAAGATAGACTCATTTGCCCAGTTAGAGTGTTATGGTTTTATATATCTGAATCAAAAGAGAAAAGAAATGGTCATAATGTCTTTTTTTCACTCTAAAAGGTACTTGTGATATTTTGGCAGCCACTATCTTGAAGTGGATTGTTTAAGACTATTACAAAAGATCATCAGTCTCTTACTGAGAGAGAGAGATCTTCCATGGACATAGAAGCTCACGAGGTCAGAGCTATTGCTGCATCTTCGGTCTTTTTTAATCATTCCTCTTTGGATGATGTTATGAATGCTGCATTTGGGCAGTCACACTCCACATTCTCCTCATTGATCAGTGGTCCACCAGAGTGAGGGCATTGATGCTTTTGGACCATTGTATCACTCCAACAAGCTGTCAAGCCATTGTCCAGTTTGCAGCAGAGCATCCTGCTGACAACAGTGGTCAGTTCAGCAATGTAATACTGTAGTATCATCAATTTTCGTGGTTTTCGTTGTTGCCCCAAACCATGAATTTAAATGCCCAACGAAAAATTAGCCACGTATGATGATGACGCCCCCCTCCCGCTCATTTTCTTACTGTGTGTCATTCCTAGAGATTAAGGAACCTACTAGTATTTCATAAATCAATGTCAATACTGTAATTTGGAAATAAAATATTAGCATTTACACGTGTTTGTTTTATTTGAAACCTTTGAAAAAAGAATTATAAAGTATTTTATATTGTTTCAATGCATGCGTGTCGATAAGATATCCGATAGCTGTAATTTCCACTCACTGCCTTAAATCGATATGCGAGATAAGTAAGGATAGAGAGAAACGAGAAAAAGCACAAGGTATTCAAACACTAGTAATGTTGAAAATGAAAGAAAGAATAATAAAAAATAATAGTATATGAAATTAAATTAAATACTTATTCAAATCGATCCTTCACTCGAGTACAACTGTTGTTGAACAATTTAAATCCTCCTGAAACCACATTTCACTCTATCTATGCATTTTTAATCCAAAAGAATAACAAGCCTGTAAAATACTATATAGAACTATTGCTTGAAGCACTGTTATTAATGAAACACTATGTATATATACTAATTACAGCAGAGTATTAAAGCTCACACTTCACTGATTTTCGGACAAAGCCACTGTATCAACATCGTGTCAAACAAGTCTCCATGTACACACAAATGCTTGTCAGGTAAATAATCCCCAAATTGCAGAATAAACAAGTCCGGCTTTTTCCAAACCTCTGATAATTAGGTCACATCTTTCACTCATTGTCGCATGAGCTGCAATTATCCATTCAGCCTGAATTGGCTTGATTAGTGACGTTGCAATCAGTGATCGTCACCAGTAGCATCTTCTTTTTTTTCGTGACGGCCTCCATGACCTGTTTAGCATACCAGTTGTGAAAGTGTGATTTTAATTATTCTTTGTACTCTTTATTTATTGTCAAGTCTAGTGGTTGAAGTTGGTCTGTAGATGAGGCAGGCACAAACAAACGCGTGATTCCACTGTCTTTCAATATATTTAGCATCTTCTCACATTGATGGGCTCAAGACACATCAAATATTGCCACTGTCTGCTGATTGCATTGAGCAAAGGGCAGCCGGTCATGTGTTTTATTACCTTTATGGATAGTGGTTTAAGTTGGAGATCATACAGGTTACTTTAATAACCGATTGACTTAGTGTTGTAGTCTGCGTCGACTTCCATTGATGTTTAGCACTCAGACGAAAACACGGTGTTAGAGATTGACCTTGACATGTGTTATTTGTGATCATAGAGGCGGTAGTATTGTTTTAATGTTGTTGGCTGCGTCGGCTTCTTTCGATGTTATTCACTTGGACAAAAACACGGTGTCAGTATTGAACTTGTCAGGTCTTTGCTTTGATTTGTGCTTATACATGTGAAAGTACTGTTATAAACATTCAAGTGACCGCCGTTTGCGTCGGCAGAGTTTTATTCTTTTTATTTTTTATTTTGTGTATTTGTAGAGGTTAAACCACGAAATTAAACACTTAGTAATATGCAAACTTTGACAGGCAAAACCACGAATTTAAGTACCCACGAAAATGTCTTATTTTACAAAACCACGAAAATTGAGCCCCACGAAAAGAAATGATTCTAATAGGTAATGTATTGCTGCTATTAAAAAATGTAGTTTTGAATGGCATAAAAGCAATTTTAATCATGTAATACCTGCCCGTTTTTATTGCTCAATTTCCTCCTTGCTCCATACTCTGATCTCCTTCAGGCTTGGTCCAAGTCAAAGAAGGATGATATTCCAATTTTTGGAAGTGGACTGAGGTACAAGACTGGGAACATGTTTTTTATTTTAAACCTCCAATTACTGATTGGAGGAGGGAATAATGCCCTTGGACTGGGTACAAGCACCAGGAAAATGTATAGCAAGGCAATAATAGTAAGTTAGTGTTACATAATTAAAATTAGTCCCCCCCCCCCCCCCCAACACACACACGCATACACACACACAAACCCTACATTTTCATTCTTAGCTAAATATTTGGAAAATGTATTTTCAATTCCTTCTTCAAATGGCCCAGCCTATTATGAATCTTTCTTAGGACATACTCTATCAGAATTTTTTTCAGGTGGAAAATCTGCAAATGGTAGTCATCTCCTTTCAAGCATGGCTAGCTGTTATATATATAAAAAATGAAACTATCATACATCAACTGTCTGAACTGCCACACCATATTGGACTAGATAGGTATAGTCCTTGCATGAACACCTTTCACGTTCATACAAAAGATACCAATGCACATGTAGTTCAGGTGAAGGTACTCCGAGTACAAAGACAGTTGAACAACATATTAGATACCACCAATTTGTACCAAATACCTGGAGATTATCCTGACTTGCATGTCTTTTAATGCAAGGCACCTGCCTTATTACAACATTTGGCATTTAGACCAGTGTATACCAGGTGAGTTCTTGTTATTTTAATTCTTTTATGCTTTGTCAGAGTTGCTAGGTATGTAAATGATTTCACAGTATGCTAGCATATTACTTTCTACATAGTGCTGAATATGAGTTAAGTTCTTAAACTATACAGATAAAAAATTGCAAAAAATACTTTAGTTAGAAAAGGGGCCAACATTTTGTTGTCAAGATAACTTTACTCTAAATGTATTTTCTGTATGATAATCAATGTGTACAATGGCTGCTGGAAACTACTAAAAGCTTTGTAGAGGTGAGCTATGTAATTTTTGATTAAATCTGGTTTAAACTAGATGTAACTTTGGGCATTGTAGTATCAAGACCTTTCAAATTTGTACCAATAATATGGTAACTATTACTACAACTGTACTTGTACACTTTGGTACATATTTGACCATTGATCAATAAAAGCTCTGCTGAAATGCAGGCCCTTGTGCAATATTGATATTTTCAGAATGCAGTCAGAGCATACATTTTCAGTCTAGCCAATTAGCCAATCAAATTGCAGCTCACATGCTACATTTTATTATCCCCCCCCCCCCCAAAAGCGGGACTTAGTATCCGCATTTCAGTCCATCCATCCATCCATCCATCCACACTTCACCTTCCACTTTGTAACTTTAAAGCTGCTTGAGATCAGGGATGAAACTTGGTATATTTATACATGATCCCTAGAAGGTGTGTTGCATACTACATTTGGGGTCCTATCTTCAAGGTCAAGGTCACAACTCAATATTTTTTGTTTTTCATTGCACTTTCCATTCTGCTCTGCAACTATCTGAGATTAAGTGATGAAACTTGGTATACTTATACATCATCACTAGAAGGTGTGTCAGATATCACAAGGGGGAGTCCTATCTTCAATGTCAAGATCACAGATCAATCTATTTTGTTTTCCAATGCACTTTCCCTTTTGCTCTATTAATATTAAGACTGTTTGAGATTTAAGGGATGAAACTTTGTATCCTTGTACATCATCACTAGCGATGTGTCTTCATCACACTTTCTTTCCACTGAATCATTTTAAAGCTGTTTGAGATTAAGGGATGAAACTTGGTATACTTTTGCATCATCACTAAAAGGTGTGTCACCTATCAGATTGGGGTCCAATTTTCAAGGTCAAGATCACTGCTCAATATTTTACGATTCCATCACACTTTCCCATATGCACCATCATCATCAGTTATAAACCGTTTGAGATTCAGGGATTAAACTTGGTATATTTATACATGATTACTAGAATGTGTGTCACATACCACATTGGGGGTACCATCTTGAAGGTCACAGCTCAGTATTGTATGTTCTGATCACACTTTCCCTTTCCACTCCATAATTTAAAACCCATTTAAGATTTAGGGATGAAGATTGGTATGCTGATACATCATCTCTAAAAGGTGTGTATCATACCACATTGAGATTGCTATCTTCAAAGTCAAGATCACAGCTCAGAATTTTACATTTTTCATCACACTTTCCCTTCTGCCCCATAACTTTAAAGCTTATTTAGATGAAAAGATTTAACTTTATATTGTTCCGCATCATCACAAGAAGGTGTGCCGTATAACTGTTTTGGGGTCCTGTCTTCAAGGTCAAGGTTAGGGCTCAATGTTTTGTTTTCCATCACACTTTCTTTTCCACTGTATAACTTTATAGCTGTTTGAGATTAAGAGATGCAACTTGGTATGCATGAATGTCATCAATAGCTGGTATGTTGTGTACCACATAGGGGGTCTTATCTTCAAGATCAGTGTCATGGTGTTATCTGTTGAATGTTTATATGCCTGCCATTTTCTATACAAGATAAATTGCAGGACTGGATTTAGACCAAATTAGCAGAGATTCAGCAAGAAGACCTTTTCTACTCTTAAAAAAGAAAATGAGAAAATGCATCACATTATATCACGATTATGGTCTGTTTCCAAGGGTTGCTGGTTCAATACCAGCCCAGGCCAGGTTGGCTGCTTCATTGTGTCTTTGGGAAAGCACTTGCCTCACATTTCCTTGGCATGATAGCCAATAAAGTGCTAAAAAAGCCATTTAAAAAAACAAACAACTAACCAACCGATATATAGGGGTATAAAGATACAGGTTTTTCGGTATTTATTTGTACAGTGTATGCTCACCCCACATGCATTTGATTTTTTAGTTCCTAAAACAAAGAATAAAAAAAATATGTATCTTTACAGAGGTTCCACTGCTGATGCTACAGCTGAAATTGCCTTCTTAAAAAACAAACTGGCGGTCATGCAGGATCAGCTTTCTCAGTAAGTATCTGCTAGCAACAGAATATAGTGCCCGAGAAAAGTAAAAAATTATTAACAATTGACCTCTTGACAGAGCTCCTGCTTTTCAAAAGCAAATCAACTTGTGTGCAATTCAAGATTTTCTTGTCAATATAAAGATACATATGTCAACATCAGTGTTGAATCGATCTTACAATTTTGCCAAAATCAGGTAAAAATGGCTAAGTGATAATTATTATATCTGCGTATTTATGGAGATATTGTGATAGATCATGATTGTCTATCCATCATTATGTTCACATCCAGCTGTCTGTCTGTCCATTACTATTATCCTTATAACCTGAACTCCATAGAGAGAGGGAGTCCTATTGGTATGATGTTTAAAGAGAATGAGTAAATAGCAGCACAGGTTTCAGATTCTGGATGCTGCCCAAGCAGAGGAGGGGTGGGGGTTGTGAAAGGTCACGTTTTCATTGCTTATATGTACTCTGAAAGCAGTTAATGATGATGTTGCATCACATTAGGTGTATGTAAACTATGTCTAAATGTGGTGTTGCAGTATTCCTGAAGGGGTGGGGTGAGTGACATCTCCTTATTTCATGTTATATGTAACTTCAACCTGGAGTGATTGCTAGATTAATCAGCCCTCACGAGTACGACTGTTGAACTGGACCTGGTGGGTGGTACCCTTAGCTTTCACATGGGACAATAGTCGCTTTATTGAGCTTGGCAGTCACCCATGCTTAGGAACAAAAAGTTGTTCCCTTCCAAGGATTAGATAAGAAATGCCTTCAATGCAAACCAAAGAGAATTGTCCAGTTGATTTAACCATGCAGCAGACACAGCATGATAATGATAGCACATGCAAATTGGCTCTGCTCATATCTTATTGAAAAATTTTCCATTCAGTAAGAGTGAACCAATAATGATTTAAGTCGCAACAATCGTGAATGAAATGAGTAGCCTACATGTTGGTTAATTTGATAAATGTAACTATACCAAGTACTTCCTTATTTATCATATTCAACATGAAATGTATTCTGTATCTCTTCTTGATAAACTTTATTAAAATAAGTCTCCTCCACACACAACACACACACACACAGAATCCTCCAAGTTGTAGACTAAGATACTGTGAAACACTTTATTTTCACGAGTTTCAAATTTCGTGGTATAGGTAAAAAGTGCATATTTGTGGGTACCTAATTTCGCAGATCTATCATTTAAATAAACAAAAACAAGCAATGATGCATATGTCTCTGTAAAAGTTTATACTGACATTCATTTCCACGCGTTTGCAAGCAAACAGATTTAATCCGTACTGCAGTTACTAAGTTGCTAACATCTGGAGTAAATGCCGAGATCTTAAAGAAAATGCCTACTTCTTTTTCAACACATGTCTGAACTAACACATTTAATACCACTATTGTAATCTTAAGTAATTAGGTTCTCATGTGATCTTAAAGATCGCTATCAAAGTATAAAGTTCTCAACAATTAGAGATTAAGTGCTTGAACAATGCCAATGACTGTAAACCTCTATTGTTCAAAACAATCCTGCCAAAATCACCCTGTGGAAACCCCTTGTTGCTGGATCACCTTGACCTTGTGGTCCAAATTTGGATCCGTACAATTTGGATGAATGACAGTGTTATTAATGCGCGGATTGTGATGGCTGTTGCTGAAGGAATTGTTAAAAAATATGCTAACCATAAACTGCAAAGATACAGACAGTGGATATGTACATTCAAATCAGGTCCCGGTTGACCTTAAAACATCCCCCCGTAAGCCAATTCATGCAAAGCAGCTTATCTGCACACATGACAAAGTAGCTCTTGTGAGAGACCTGACTGAAATGGACTTTGAGAAAGCGGGACTAATCTGCTGATTGTTTATTTAGCAGTCTGTTGATATGTGCACAAATTTATTTTCAAATGGGAATAATATGTGCTTTGGGAAATAAAGAAAGACACGGGAGTATATCTGCATTTATAACTATACATGGATTAAAATTTTGGGCCAGCGCATGAGGGTGGCTTTCATTTAATATGTAGCTGCTTCTGGCTTCTGCCGACCCTGAGGCAGCATAATTTGAAGATTTATGAACAT
The DNA here is from genome assembly GCA_029931535.1 of Margaritifera margaritifera. NCBI lineage: Eukaryota > Metazoa > Mollusca > Bivalvia > Unionida > Margaritiferidae > Margaritifera > Margaritifera margaritifera. The sequence goes on from JAQPZY010001458.1 coordinate 666,652, forward strand.
GTTTTTGATTATGACATTAGTCGCCTTCACTATTGCTTACAAACGGTAGGGTTAGCACATTTGCAGCAGAAGGTTGTTGAATAATATCAACACTGTTAGCTTGCTGGTGATATGCATAAATTCCAGCTACAACAAGACCGTAATCATCAACTTGGTTAAAGGTACTATGGCATCAGTAGCAAAACAACCAGTACACATTGGTATATAGGTAGGCTGATACAATATTGACTGGCTTAAATTTCTAACATCACGACTCAATGAGGAAGTATCATGTGGAGGAGCGCAGGGAATAGGCCTCGTGCTTAGGTCTTGAGCACTGTAAGAAGGTTTTCATTCTAAAAGTCTTGTAGTTTTTTCTGTAGACCTAACACAGCTTATTGTGAACTTACAGCAAGACTTTTACAAATCTCTTCACGGGTTAGTGCTTTTCCTCAGGCTATTAATTCGTATTTTTTGCCACCTCATCAATGACCACAGAAGACTGTGCCTTGTGTGCAGTGGACCGTATTTCATTTTTTAAAGCTGTATACTTGTCAGCCTCATCAAGATGGCATTGTCTTACAAGGCCTTAGAAATATGATTTATGATAGTGTTTAGTTTTATTTCTGCCAAGACATGAATCTCATCATGTTTTTTTTAGCCTTCAGAGAAAGTCGCTGGCTGCTGAAATTTCCAGCCATGGACAGCAGCTTTGCATAACAGAGGTGTGATGGTTGACAAGATACCAATGCCCTGCATGCTGGTACTTTTTTTAAAGGACACGCCACTGTTCAGCCTCAGCCTATAAAGAAGTTTTGAGCCTCACAGATCTTTTTTAGACAAAAGTCTTGTGGATCCTGAAGCTTTGGGTACAGAGACATAACAGCTCTTCTGTAAGAAGTGTGATATAAAAGTTTATTTGATCAGGAGGGGTGGGAGGGTTAGCTTTTTTGCAGACGCACACTTCTAGCATGTCACCGTGGTGTGCTAGAAACACAGTGACAAAGGTAAAGAAAAGATAGTTTCCTTACTATCTCTAGAACTGGAAAATGATGTTGTCTTCAACATGTCTGCTAAAATGCTCGCCAAGAATCACAAATACCACGCTCTCTGTTCAAAGGTTTGCCGACTGTTCGTTTTTCTGGCTGATTACTGTGATGCGGCAGAACACATCTTTTTCAAATATGACTCTACTTTTATTTCTGGTGAGTCAAGTGATAGATGGCTTTATATACCCCAAAGGTCACTGCCATGGTCCCTTCACTAAATACCATATTGGCATTGTAGTAACTATCGTGTCTGAGACTCGATCTTAGCTGGAACAACAGGTGTAAAGGCATTTGATGTACAAAATCAGTTTCTCATGGTCATAAGTGCAGAAATTGCCAGTGATGACTATGTTCCAAAGTCGATAGCTAATTACCAGGACATGATCATAAAGACCAGAACCAAGCTAAACTATGTCCTTGGGGGTGGTCTTTACATCATTCCATCTGACATGGAACTTAAAGTTGACACCTATGTAGGATATAACAAAAATATTCATTAGGTGACCGACGACATGACAGTCTGGACCGACATTGACGTCGGTGCAACCAGGATACCAGGGCATGTGTCTGAACAAATGTTTGGAAGCATGAAACAGCAACCCCAGAAGACTAAGAATGAATAGGCGTGATTCAACCCACTCACCCAAAAAGCAATTGAAATGACTGCCAGCACAACAGGCATCGAAAAGAAGTCAAAGACGACTCCACCAGTAAAACAGCACAAGACGTGGGCAGTAGAGCAGTGTGGCTTGCATCCATCTGGTTTTTTTGCTGAGAAACTAGCATTTCCCGTACAAGTGTGAGTGGCAAATGGCAAATAAAGTGACTACTATTGTGATGATGAGCACCACAAAGGTTTCTTGCCAGCCAGTCAGAGACATTGTCAGCCGTTTTTAGAAGAAACAACACAATGGTGCCAATATATCCAGGCAGAGCCACCGCTGCTTTTTCTGCTGGCATTTTCTGCATCCCAGCCAGATGCTGCAGGTGCTTTTTACTCATTGTGGTTTATGTGCCAGGTCTGGAGATGGCATTGTGCTGTCCCCGCCTGTGACTGTAAGAATAATTGTACTTATTATAAAACCGAGCATGGTGAGAATCAAAGCCACCATGATACCCTGCTCGCAAAGAGGGTTTGCAGCTTTTCGCCAAGGGTTGTATCCAAAATGGAAAGATCCTTGGTAGCGGTGAGTTGGTTGTGGAGACTTCCATTTAATGTTTCAACCTCCTATAAAAGTCTATCAAGTTCCCCCTTCTTATCCACAAGTTGGGCTTGTAGCTGCTCTTGCTCCTTCTCATCTTGGGATCGTTTTCTGTTTTGTTTTTTTTTTAATGTGGCTATGGCTTTTATTATGCTAGTTTTGGTGATAATGTTTGCAAGCGTTCCATTTTAAGTTCACAGTGCCTTATCAAGGCCCAGGTACACCCGCATCAGCAGACTATCAGGATCCTGTGAGAAAATGGAATACGGCACAGCTTTTACTCTGCTGTAATACTCAAGCCAGATGTTTTGCCTCCAAAGTTTTAATTTGCCATCTTGCACGACATAGAATAGATGGGCCTCATTTTTTGTCCATTTCACCCAAAAAATTCATCAACCTTTGCATCGCAGGTTTCATTCTGAGCTGTTATTAATTTGTCTCCACGAAGGGTTTGTAGCAAATTTTCTAACCTCAGCATTCTTAGGTCCGCATCAGAAGTGTAAATAAACAGCATATCAAGATCAGTCAATGGCACATCTGCGTCCCCGCAATCCCTGCTACCAGGAATTTAAAAGTGAAAGCCTCCTTCAGCCATGGTGAATGTGGCTGTGCTTGCTGCTAAAGAGCAGGTGCTTGCTTTTTTAATAGAGGGCACGTAGACTCTAATAGTGCCGCAAGTATGTCTCAACATGAAAACAAACTTGACCCACTGCACACCCTCTGACGCGCGCAGGGAGCCAGGAGCACTGGCATTGTGACCAATTACCCAAGCACCATAAACCAAAACCAGCTGCTTATTATTAAATTTCCTAACCTTTGTAGCAGCAATGTCATTGTGCCCAGCACCGCCAGTCTGGCTTTCACAATTGCTATGATCAGTAGTATGACAGTTGATGCCAATCGCACAATTGTGACAAACCTTGGCTGCGCCATCAACAGAAAGATCACTGTAAAGATGGGGGGCTATTAGCTGGTGTATATTGACGAAGCAGACGTCTAGGGCGTTTACAAGGATTTAGTTTGTTATTATAAAATCCTTCTTGTAGTCCATTTGTAACATACTAAAGTATTGGCCTATTGATTATGTAAGAATAATGATACTGTTAAGAAGTTTAAATGTTTGCCAGAACATTCTAAAAATTCTGAAACTCAGGGGTTACCGCAGGATTCGTACGCACATTGAATGTCCTAGGGTTTGGAAATAGTTTTCCATGATCTTGAATGTGCTTGAAATGTGACCAAACATTGACTGTGTCCTTGAATTTATTTGAATTTTGTGAAAATGAGAACAAACAAAAATAACTGAACCATATGTTTATGCATTTGTTTTGCTTTGTTATTCTTATTTTGAAAAAAATTGGCGTCCATATTTTTTAGTGAACACCGAGTGAGCGTATCATCTGCTAATTATGTGAGTGGTCTACCTTATACAGACAACCTGGAACAGATGCATTCTGGGAGTACAGGGGTTTTTTTTAGTTCATAAAAGGTGTACCATGTGTTCATTCACCAGCAGACATTGCTCTGTTTAGAAGGATCTACAAATAAAAAAAAAAAAAAGAGAGTGATCAATCATGAGCCTTCACTATAAATAGGGTTCTTGTTTCTTTCACGAAACATGGCTTGAAAGGAAGGAATTAGAGATTGGCTTCGAAAAAGTGACAAAGTGCTAGCAAAGCATACTGCTTTTCATGTAAAAAGCACATTGATATTTCAGCAATGGGGGAGTCTGAATAGACCAGCCATGCAAGTGGAAACAAACATTTGACATTAGTAAGGTTAAGTCGGCCTGCTGTTCCAATTACAGGCTTTTTTACACCTCTAGAGCCCATTATGGGGAAGCTAGCTACTGCCACTGTGCCAACAAGTTGAGCCCCAGCTCGCATAGAGTAGTTTTGCCACAAATGCTTCAGAGAATGCCTGGAAATTTGAAACCACTTCAAGACAGAAACAAAAAAAGAGGGGACAGAAAAGAAAAGGTGTACTAGAAGAGTTGAACCAGTTGAAAACTAAGAAAGCAGGATTGATGGAAGACATCAATGGTCTCAGATCATCAGCTAACAAGTTAGCTGATGAAGCTGAACAGCAAGGTCAGTTGACATTGTTATGTCAATCAAATGGTTTGAGGAGAAAAGCAGATGAGAAACAATTACGTCTGCTTTCTCTAGAAAAAGAATTCAGCAAAAGGCAGAAAAACTGAAAGACTGCTTAGAAACTTCTTCCCACCACCTTTTTTTTATATACTCTCTGGACTTTATGACTTTTGTTTGTTTTTTTTTTTTTGGGGGGGGGGTGCCAGTGTTAGTTATGCGCTATGTCAGTTTGGATTGCAGCACTTATAAAAAATTTTATGACTTGCAGTTCCACTGAACTAGAGGCAAATATGGCTTGCTTTCAAGAACAGTTATTTTTTTTTTTACATTACCTATTTTAGAGGCATTTTAGCTTGTATCTTGATTCTGTGTTACTCGTTGAGAATCTGGGTTCTATCCTTCAATTGTCCTCAAATGTTTTTCACATAAACCGGTATGAGTCCTGTTACCTTTAAACTCCAACTCTTAATGTTAATAGACGTCAAGTACAAGCCCTATATTGGTGGTTGTTACCTAATTGTATTATTACAGGACTGGTGCCCATGACAGAGGCTATGATGCTCCCTCAAGCTCAGTGGATTATGGGTACTATCCAAGTAAGTATTTTGCAGAAAGTCTTTTTGGGGGTTGTGCTCTTGTGGGGTTTTTACAGATCGTTTTTCATGGCATTGTTGTTCTGGTTGTACACATCATACAGTTTTTGAATATAGCTCAGTTTCTCCAACACTGTTGTATGTACTCATGAAACATTGATGGGTGTATTCATCTTGCAGGGTACTACCCACCACAGTCAAAAGTAGGTCACTGTAATCTACTTTTCACACTCCAGCAATATATTAATTGGCTTAGTCTCTCTTACTGTTGTATAGTCATGAAACTTGATGGGACTATTCATCTTGGAGGATACTAGTCACCACTTGCAAAAGTAGGTCACAGTGACCAACTTTTCATGCTTTAGTGACTACATCAAGATTTTGCATTTGACACCATTGTATGCACAGTTAATGCAAATTAATGGGTGTATTCATTTAGGAGGGCACTACTTTCCATGGGTAAATAGTAGGCGATGGTGACTTCTCACACTCCAGTGATTACATAAGTTTTTGCATTGAGCTCAGTTTGCTAGACAGTTATAAAATGTAATGGGTGTATTTATATTATGAATATTAATCACCTTAATGACCTACTGTTAAGGTCACAATGATCTACATTTCTTGCTATAGTTACTATCCAATATTTTTGGATTATGTCACAGTGGAGCAAGTGAGACATAGCATTCTGTGGAATACCAGTTTATTTTGAATTTATGTACATATGCATAGGGTTTAATGGACATCAGCACAATCCTGGCTATAATGTGCTGAGTAAGTTTAGGCATCCCAGAAAAGACACAAAAACCAAAGCTATAGGCAAAAAAGGGTAAAATCCCTAAAATACCGAGTCCAATTTTTATATAAACTCATAAAAATCCAAGACATCCTCAGCATGAACATGATCATGGGACACATCCCAGGTCAAAAAGGTTTCCTCCATTAGTCACCTCTTTCTTGCTTTTCCAAGATGATGTGACTTGCATAGGATCAACCTTCAAGTGAAAAAGCAAGTGATGCTCTTCGTTCAATCTAGTTGAATAATATCTCTTGTAAAGTTTACCACTGTCCCATATGTTAAGATTGTTTTATTGATAAGATCTGAATGGAAAAAGTACATGGCTTGTAAACAAATATAGTATTAAGATCAATATAAAGGAAACCTAGATTAGGTCTGATCTTCAGTTTCCATTCAAAATTCATACATGCCAACCATTATGCTTTTGGTGTAATCATTACACTTTTTTTCACCTAATTATATCATGCGCTTGCCTGTATATGGATGATGCTTTTTTCATTACATTAAAAAAAAAAAAAAAAAACAATGAAAACTTGTGTTTGTCATTTTTATTATCATCTCTCTAATCCCACACATCATATAAATTAGATAATATACAGAAAAGGAAGACTGCTGCGTAAGAATAGCATGAGTACATTTGTCCATCGTAGACTTACATGTACTTTCCTTATTTTATATTTGTAGCAGCTGTATATGACACATTACCAAGAAAACAGATGGGTTTCTTCAATTTGAAAACTTGTCTCACAGATTCATTATATTTTGATAAATATATAAATATATAGGTAGTGGACCAAAATTGTACTTTTTAAAAAAATGGCATCAGATGTTAAGTGAAACGAGCTTTATCGATGTGACTCGTGGATGTTATAGGACTGAAAATTTTTAGAGGAGAGGGATCTTTTTAAACTTCAAAACATGTTGTATCAGAAAAAAGGACAACTCAATAGTGCTTTACAAATTTAAAAAGAATATGAGAGTGATGTAATACAGCACTCGGTTTGAGCACACTGTCATGCTTATTGCAGAATTTGTGGACTTTACGATCATTCAGTGAAAGTTAGACATGTAGACTAGTTAAAGTGAGTGTTGTATATAAATAATTTGTCAGTATGTTTTGTGTTTGTATTCTGGTACTAATCCACCTGGATTTTGTCCATTTGTGACAAGAACTTGAACCAGCTGCAGATCCAGGTTTGTAGCAAAACCAAATGTACATTTTTCATACAGTTTATTGTAAATATGGCATGTAATATATAGATTACACTTTTTATGCTCAGATCACATTTTTTTGACACTTAGATTATACTTATACCTCTCTAGGGGTTGACATGTATGCACAATTTTACTGACATATTGCACTGATTTTTAGCTCAACTGGTCATAGACCAAAAGAGCTTATGGGATGGCCTGTGTGTCGTCCATCCTTCCATTAGCACAGGTTATCACTACTCTCAACAAACAACTTGGAGGATTGCTATGAAACTTGACTCACATACATACCGTGCCAATCTGACATCCAGTATAGCCACCATGACAGCTGTTTTGAAAATCTTGTTATTGCTACTCCTGTTGAACCGAAAGTCATATCAATATGGGGTTTTCACCAGTAGACCTCCTATGATGTTTTTTTTTTGTTGGTCCCAAATGAAAATAGTACTGATCTGACCTCAAGTATGGCTGTCTTGAAAAGCTTGTTATCGCTACTCTTCCTAGATCGATGGTCATATGAGCATTGGGTTTCACCAGAAAAACTTCTTGTGATATCTACTTGGTCCTAAATGAGAATGGTGCTGGTCTGACATCCAGTATGGCTGCTGTCGTGAAAATCGTGTTATGGCTACTCCGAAGAAATGGAGTTTTCACGAGAAGACTTGTTATGATGTCTTGTTGGTCCTAAATGAAACTGGTGCCAATTGGACCTCCAATATGGCCACGATAGCCGCTATCTTGAAAATCATGTTATGACTTTTTGTCCTAAATGGAAAGTCTTTTTTACCGTGGGGGGGGGGTCACCCGAAGACTTCTTATGGTATCTAGTTGGGCCTAAATGAAAATTATGCTGATCTGACATCCAATAAGGCCACCATGATGGCTGGCTTGAAAATCTTGTTATTGCAACTCCTAAATGGATGATCATATTCAGATGGGGTTTTCTCCAAAAGACCTCAAATGATGTCTAGTTGCTCCTAAATGAAATGGTGCCAATCTTATGTCCAATATGGCCACCACAGCAGCGAATTTGAAAATTTTGTTATTGTTCAAAAATATCAGATCATAGTTTCAACACTCAGCAGCTATAGAGAAGAAATGGTCTTATCTTGAATTATGAAAATATGAAAATTCCTTTTGGTCACTAGAGGGTCAGTACCTTCGTGGGACTCTTGTTTCCTTTTGTTTTATTTAGAAATTTGCCCCAGCATCTTGAACTAAGGTTTCAATTATACTTTGTGTTTTCTGAGCATATTCGTGTATGCCTGCCATAAGGCATAGCATATTATGATGTTGTTCATCTGTCTGTTACTCGAGTTGTCCATCATCTACAGCAGGCATGTGCAACTTCCTCCAGGGTGTGAGCCAGATAACGATTTTTAAATGTACCCATATGATGTAAATGTAACCAAATGGGAATCAATATTGGGCTCGAGACTGGAAGAAATAAAATGGTTTCTGCACAATAACTTGAGTTCTCTAGTTTCAGCATTTGCCAAACTTTGTGGGTAGCTTGCGCTTGGACTAAGGAAAAACCCTATTGATTGTAGGGTCAAAGGTCAAGGTCACTGACTGAAAAAAGAAACATTGTTTCTTCATAATAACTCTAGTTCTCCACCATCAACACTTACTAAACATTGTAGACGGCTTGAACCTTGGGTAAGGAAGAACCCTATTGATTTTGAGACTAAAAGGTCCAAGGTTATTATCACTGACTGAAAGAAGAAAAATGGTTTTCACAAAACAACTCAAGTTCTCCACCATCCACAGTTACCAAACTTGGTAGATTGCTTGCACTTGTGTTTAAGGAAGAACCCTATCAAGTTTGGTCCCAAAAGCTCAAAGATCGAGGTCACTGTGACTGAAAGAAGATAAATGGTTTCTGCACAACAGCTCAAGTTCTCCACTTTCAACAGTTACCAAACTTTATCGATAGCTTGCACTTTGGCTAAGATCGAACTCTATTGATTTCAGTGTCAAAGGTCAAGGTCACTGACTGAAAGAAGAAATGTGGTTTCTGCACAATAATTTGAGTTCTCCATCAGCAGGTACTAAACTTTGCGTATGGCTTGCACTTGATGTCGGGAAGAAACCTATCGATTTTGAGGTCAAAGGTCAATATCACTGTGACTGAGAGAAGAAGAATGGTTTCTGCAACAATTTGGAGTTTTTCCACCATCTACAGTTTCCAATTTTTTTTTTGGGATGGCTTGCACTTGGGGTAAGGTAGAACCCAATTGATTTCAGGGTCAAAAAGTCAGTGGCCAAGGACACTGAAAGAATAAAAAAGGTTTCCACACAATAACATTATTTCTACATCACATACCTCAACCAAACTTTGTGGATGGCTTGCAGTTAGTGTAAGGAAGAAGGCTATTGGTTTGGAGATCAGAAGGTCAAGGTCAATGTGACTAAAGTAGGAAAAAAATGGTTTCTGTGCAATAACTTGGAGTTGTACATCAGAGACCAGGACCTGACTTTGTGGATGGATGGCTACCACTTAGGGTTAGGAAGAAGCCTATTGGTTGTGAGGTCAAAAAGTCGAAGGTAAACGTCACTGTGACCAAAAGAATAAAAACAGTTTCTGCACACAAATTCAAGTTTTCTATATAGAGGACAATTAAACACAGGTGGGCATATAATGTGCCTTTCATTGTACTCTTGTTAGTTCTATAAATTACTTTGCCCAAAACTTCAGCATGAGTCTGGAGCTACATATGATTAAAAGTCTCCATAATTTTTTGATATAGGTGGTGGTGGGTCAGGAGGTGGTTATAGAGGTGGATCCCAGTCCAGAGGATATGGATCGGGCAGGTCAGGAGGAGGTTACTATGGAAACAGAGGTGCATCCAGATCTTCATCTGGCAGGACTGACATCTACTCCGATTACAGTAAGTTCCTTTACCTTATGCGAGCAGTAATTACAGTAGTATTTCCAGGAATTAATGTCCCCAGCTTTTTATTGGTCTCGTCACAAGAAAAAATTTGGTTAACGTTCACTAATAATATCTCAAGGAACCCCATTTTGTTTCAGCAGTTAGATATAACCAAATTAAAGGAAGATATGCACATCCTTCTTCAGAAGAGGATACAAAACATTCGATAGCCAGCCTTTCACTCTAAGATATTTCTGGTACCCAAAAAAAGCAGGAAACTGAGGCTCATCATAGGTCTTTCCCCCCCTAAACTAATTCCTGAGAGGAAACCTTCTGGAGGGAGACTGCAGCATCAGTCTGGAGCACCATCAGGCTTGGAGACTGGGCAGCTTCCATCAACCTTCAGGATGCTTATTTCACATCCCATTTTTTCCTCCGCACAAGAAATACTTTTGTTTTCGCATAGGACAGGAAGTTTTCCACTTCCGAGCCATGCCATTCGGTCTAGTCTCAGCGCCCATGGTATGACCAAAGTGATGGGAGTAGTGGCTACTCACCTCAGGTTCTGTAGAATCATTTAGTTTCATGGGTCTCAATTTTTGTTGTTTTGTATCAAAAAAAGACTTAAATTCATGGATTTGCCTGTCAAAGTTTGCATATTGTAGGTATTTAATTTCATGGATTAACTTCTACAAATGCCCCAAATAAAGAATACAAAAAAAAAACTATGCCAACAACAAACTGGTTGCTTCAAAGGTTAAACAATACTACCTCCTGTACAAGCTCAAATCAAACACCAGTCAAGATCCATCACTTAGACTCAACATCAAAGGCAACCAAAGCAGCCAACAACACCAAGCTAATCGGTTATTAAAGTACATGTGTGAACTATTCCTTAAAACGCTGTCCATAAAGTGTACCATCAGTTGCTTTCTGACAACCATGATGTCAACACAGTGGCTTAAGAGTGATAAAATTCAACTTGGGTCCCCATCTGTTCGGATAATGTCATCATTCCACATGTGAACCAAACATGTGACCAGCTGGCCCTTGCTCAATGCAGTTGGTAAGCAGTGTCAACATTTGATGTGTTCCGAGCCCATGAAAGTGAGAAGATCCTAACTAAATTGAAATACGATGGAATCACTTCTTTGTATGAGGCTGCCTCATGTACGAACCAAAACATCCACTAAACTTTACTTAAAACTTCATCAATCAAGCCAATTCATGCTGAATGCATAATTGTGGCTCGTGCAAAAATGTGTGAAAGATCAGACCTAATTATCCTTGGCTTTGAGAATGCTGGACTTCTTTAATTCAACAATTTCAGGATTATTTACCTAACAGACATTTGTGTGTACCAGCAGACTTGATTGACATGGTGTTGATTCACTGGTTTTGTCCTAAAATCTGTTAAGTGTGTGCTTCAATACTCTTCATTAATGAGTGTATATACCTAGTGTTTATTCATTAGGATTAAGCATGCATGGATAAAATAAGACATGCTTTCATGAGGATTTAAATTTTTTTGACAACAGTTACACTTGAATGAAGAATCAATTTGAATAAGTATTAAATCTAATTTTCATATACTAATATCATTTATTATTCTTTCTTTAATTTTCAGTAATACTAGTCGTGTGCTTTTTCTCGTTTTTCTCTATCTTGACTAGCATCACAACATATCAATTTAATGCAGGAAGTGGAAATTACAGCTACAATGTACTGTATAGATATTTGTGCATTGAAACAATATAAAATGCAATATAATTCTTCTTTTTTTTTAAGGATTAAAATAAAAGAAACACATGTAAAAGATAATATTTTATTACCAGATTACAGAAATGATGTCGTTGATTTTATAACATGCCTTACAACACCATAAGAAAATTGGGGGGTGGGGGTGATCTCTTTATCATACGTGCCTAATTTAATTTTTTGTTGGGTCTTTAAATTCATTATTTGGGGCAACAACAAAGTCCATGAAAATGAGTAATACTACAGTATCTGGGATCCCCCTTCTTCAGTACTTCGATAACGGACTCCTGCATGACAGCAGGAAACGGTCCCTGTTACATCATACGTCCTGCTGTTGGTCCACACATTGACTCAGCTAGGACTTGCACTGAGCCTAGAGAAATCAGATCTCATTCCTTCTCTGGATTTCGTTTACATAGGAATGAATTTTCTCACCTTTTTGGGCCAGGTTTGTGTTCCCCCAGACAGGATAAACAGAATCCTGTATCTTTAGAGGACACCACAAGCCAGGACCTTGTTTTCAGCGAGACTTTACCTTTCTCATTTTGAGACATTGAACTCCGCATCAGACCTGGTACCCCTAGGAAGACTCCATTTACGTCCTCTAGGAAGACTCCATTTACGTCCTCTCTAGTTTCTCCTATTGGTGATCAGGAAATTACACTTAGATTTTCTTTCAGCCTGAATTCTTCTAGGGTCAACATTTCAATACCACCTCAAGTGGTGGTACAATCAAGAAAAATTTCTGATTGGAGTTCCACTGAATGCCCCTTAACCCCACTCCTATCTGTGCACCAACACGTCAGATTCAGGGTGTGGCACTCATTTAGAGCCAGAGGGAGTACTTCTCCAGAGCCATAAAGTCTCCACATAAACAACTTGGAAATGAGAGCTGTGCTTTTTGCCCTGAAAGGGTGCATAGATCAAATCAGGGGTCATTGCATGGTGGTCTCCTCAGACTACACCGGTGGTTGCGTATCTCCGATGACAAGGATGCATTCGCACTCCTTCTCTCTGTGTGGAAGTCAGGAACCTTCTATGCTGGGCCCAGTTAGAAGGAAATACACTCCGTGTTCATCACATTCTGGGAGAGAAAAATATCCTTGCAGGCAGTTTGTCCAGGACAGGCAAGGTAGTTCTAACAGAATTGTCTTTGCATCAAGCAGTTGCAGAGTCCTTGTTCAGTCTATGGGGGAAGTCACAAGTGGACTTGTTTGCGACTCAACAACAAGCTCACATTTTATGTCTCCCCAGTCCCAGACCAAAGAGCTAGGACAGTGGATGCATTCAGCTTGAGGTGAGATCGTCTGTTCGCTTACGCATTCCCACCCTTCATATTGATTCCACAGGTACTTCAGAAGGTTAGAACATTCAAAGCTCTGATTATCCAGATAGCACCTCTGTGGTCTCGAAGATATCAGTACTGCCATCTGCGATAGAGATCCCCAATCTCAGTTGCATCTGTGCTGGGAATGATCAGCATAGACTCCTTTGCCCATTTAGGGCACTTAGCTTCTATTTGGCATCTTCAGAATGGAGAAGGAAGGGTAGGAAATGGTTTTTCCTTCTCTAGATGGATTTCACTTGCTATAAAGAGAGTTTATCGGTCACTCACTGAGAGTCCTTTCATTTGTGAGAATTGAAGTCCATAAAGTTAGAGCTATCGCTTCTTCTTGGGCCTATCTCAATCATTCATCCCTGGAGGACATTATTAATGATGTGTTTTGGCGATTGCATACGACCTCCTCCTTTTATCTTTGGTCCTTATCAAAATAGAGCTGAGGTATTTTTTCTCTTGGTCCAATAGTTGTGACACAAACAATAACCCAACCTGCCACTATTTAACAGCAGTGGACGCTTCTCCTTGAGCCGATAATTTTTGTTCCAATTGAGGTCATCAACCTTCCTCCTTAGTGACAAATTTAGCTAAACAATAGTGACAGGTAATATATTACTGATATTAAAATGTAAACTGATTTTAATTCTGTAATATTTACCTGTCACCATTGAATGCCCTCATCCCACTGTGATTTCCTTCTATAGTCAAAGCCCTTGAAAAGAATGAAAAGATACTATTGTGCATGGGCCTATGATGTATAGTCAGACTGGGTTGATGCACATGTTCTAAGAACTTTCTTGAATAGGAGGATATTGCATCTGGCATGGACAAGGTTTTTTCCATTGCGGAAAGGGTAAGTGCAACAAAAGTGACAGGTAAGTATTACATAATTAAAATTAGTTTCCCCCCCCTCCCCCCCCCCCCCCCCCCCCCCCCCAAAAAAAAAAAAAAAAAAAAAAAAAAAACAAAACAACTACATTAAAATGTCTAGTTAGTCCTTAATGAACTGAAAGTCATATTGACATGGGTTTCACCAGAAGACTTATTAAGATGTCTAGTTGGGCCTAAATGAAAATGGTATCATTCTGAAATCGAGTTTGGACACCATGTAGGCCATCTTGAAATTATTGTTATTGCTACTCCTCCCAAATCGAAAGTCATATTGACATGGGCTATTCACCAGAAGACTTCTTATAGTGTCTACTTGGTCCTAAATGAAGATGATGCCGATTTGACTTCCAATATTGAGTGAACAGTCATATTTACAGGGGATTTTCACCTAAAGACTTTTTCTTGTGATATCTAGTTTGTCTTAAATGAAAATGGTACCAATCTTACAACCATCTTGAAACTCTTGTTATTGCTCAACAATATCAGAGATGGCTTCAACACTCCACAGTTGAAAAGAAGAAATAGTCTTGACATGGATTCCAAGACATTTTTTTTTTTACCAGTAGAGCATTTGTTCCTTGGAAGGACTCTTGTATAGATTATTTAAGACTGACTTGCTGAAATTGTCATATTAAATTGGCAGCAGCACTAGCAGGCTACAAGGAATGATCATGTTCTGCAGATTTGTACATTAATGCTGTTACCCAATGTATTGAGACATTTCCTTGACACAATATCCCCAGGATTTTGTGTAGAAAAAAGAAAAGTATTGACAATCTCTGTATTCATTTTTTCGTTTCGTATGTGTACAATTTCCCACAACCCCTAGCACACACAAGACAGGACTTAATACCCTGGAAAATAGTAGTTGTAGATTATAATAGTAGTGGTAGATTGCAGATGTGCATAGGGCAGGGCTAATGCCATTGGAAAAATTCAAAATGGTCTGCTTGCCAAAACGAGGTCTTCATATATTTGTACTTGGGTCCTAATTTTTTCTTCTGTTTCATACCCTATTTACGGCAAGTAAAATAAAATTTTTGTCATTGGATATCGGACCAGGAAATGCAGTTGGAAAGATCAGGAGAGTGGATACATGATAAATGTGTTGGGATGTGTTGCTTTGCTGTTGATATCTTGTTGAACAATGTTTTCATGCACTTAAAATGCAAGCCTGCAATTTTTAATTTTTCAATCTTCTTTTTTTTTATCTCTCTTGTAGTAAAAGGTCTTGAAAAGGGTGGACAGCAGTATCCTTACTAGAGTGTAAACTGGAGAGGCCTGTCAGTGTGAAAGCAGAGTTAAAAGTCCCAAACAGTTTTCCTTGAAATAGAAATGCTAGTGAAGACAAAGTTTTAAAATTAAGTTCTTGTACATATATTTTTTTTACAATTTTATCAACATTTCAATGTAAATACATCAACAGCATAAACAATGGGAAGAGACTTTTCAAACATGTTGCATCTCATACTTTTCATATCATGACAGTTATTTCAAGAAGGTTTGAATGTTCATTTTATGCTGTTCTTTAACTTCATTCTATTACCACACTAATCACAGAATAAATTGTGGCTTCATAGAAAGTCAAATTTTGTCATAGATTTTATTTTCAATTTAATTTCCTGTCACTAGTGTAAATATTGGTGATGTAATAGTTACCATATAAAGAATGTAATGCTGGAAATAACCCGTGTTGATTTATTTTTTATTCAAATGTTCACATTTAAGTGGTTTATTATGCCCCTACAATAGCAGATGGGAACATGTTGATTTGCTGCAGTCTGTATGCCCATGCACATGTTCCAAATCCATTTTAGTTCAATAGCATAGCCATGAAATTTTGTACACTTTATTATGGTTATGAATAGATGACCTGATTAGATTTTCAGGCCATTACAGCAGTTTTTCAATTTTTTTAATACATTTTATGAAGCAAAACCCACTTGAGGTAGAGAAATGAAATTTGGTAGGAATATTATTTGTATTCATAGACAGCTGTCCTGATTAGATTTTCATGACTTTTTTTTTTTTTTTTGTGTGTAACATATTTTTTGTAACATTTTGGATATAATAATAAAAAAAAAAAAAAAAAGCTTTGTAAGCAAAAGGGGCCTTGGGTGGCCCAAGAGGTCTAAGGCACTTGCCTTTACAAATCACTGACATCTCACCTCTGCCCACATGGGTTCAAGTGTCAGCTTGATCAACATAGGTATGTGAGAAAGCTTGCCAGTAGCTCCCGTGAGTTGGTAGCTCTCCCTCCACCAAAAATACTGGCTGCTATATATAGCCTATCATGTGCTGAAAAATGGCATTAAACCCACAAAACCATTGTGAGCAAAATTAAGGAAAAATCATGTTAGACGGAGAAAGGAAATTTTGATGTGCATGTTTGTATGCATAAATAGATGACCTGATTCGACTTTCATGCAATTGTAACAGTTTTGACATTTTGGGACATGGACTTTTTGGTCTGCAGTGTAAGCAGTGGGGGCATATATGTTTATGAACACAAATCTTGTTATTCAGACTACTGTAAATGATTGTTCACATTTCATATTTGTCCCTTCATGTGTCTATCACATGTTAATGTTATCTTGTGTTATAACATTATTTTCACATAGACTGTATTTGTAGTATGAATAATGTAAATGTTTCACATTTTTAATATGAAGTACACAGTAAGTTTCTGTATGTTCAGATAAATGTGTTTTTAAATTACTGCATGCCTCAGAATCAGGACTAAATGTATAAGCATTCTCTAACATGAAATCATATTATGTAATTGACCAGAACGATAGTCATATAAATGAAGCATCATGGCATAAATAATATATTAGATGGGAAACCTGTTCATATGAAATATAAATATTCGTCAGCAAACAAATAGAGGATATTTTCCTTCCCTGTGTTAATACTGGATATATTTCATAGTGTGTGGTATAAATACGTGAAAATTCAACAAGTGTCGGAACAGAAGTTGAAATATACTGCTTTTGTACAACATAATGAAATATATCCAGTATAAATGCATGAAAAGAAAATGTTCTTTTTTTATATTACAGACTTGACTAGAAGATTAAACTCATCAGCGACCCCACCCACTTGCATAAGTTCACCTCAGTTTCAATCATATTTATCGGCTGATCATAAAAAATATCAGCATTTTAAGAAAACGGTATATGTGGGATGACCTAATCTGTTGCAGTAAATTATATTTTGACATTTTGTAAACTATTTTACTACATCCAACAACAAAGCAAGTCCAATTTAGTGATGCAGCACACTGGGTTTTTTAACATTTTTCTCAGTGTAGTGGACATAACTTAGTAGAAAAGCAAATGGCAGTGAGTCAGATACTACAGACAAAAAATAATTTTCATGCTGGAAAGACAAATGCAGTTTCTTTTTATTGCACTAGATCAGATAATGCTTGTTTTACTTGCTGCAAACATAACTTCTGTAGACACACAATCAAGTGTCGCATGGCATGATGAGAGATCTTGTATTTTCACATGCAAAAATATAAGGATATATTTTTACGTATTAAATATAGGAATGAAAAAATGATGAAAAATATACAACCAATAATTTTCTATATTTCACACTTTAGTATATAATAATTGGTTTTATTATGTTCCTTCACATCTACATTCTGCTGTATAAGGCTAAGGGGTCTATATTTTGTTCTGGATTCTTTAACTTCTTCTTGTTAAAGAATACTGATACATTTCCAAGGCTTTATAGGGTACAACTTGAGTCATAAACAATGTGAAATTGAGCAGTAAAAATCACAGATTCTACCGTGATTTGTGACCAGAACTAATTATACAATCTTGAAAAATCTTTGAATTTGAGGGGTTGCATTAAAAACCCTTAAATGTGATGAAAAACTTTTTGAATTTTTCCCAAAATTCCTCAAAGTAATACAAAGCGTTACAATTGAGAAAGCTACATCATTTTTTAAATTCAGAATTTTGTTTTGCATATTTTTGGGGCTGTATGAATGATGTTGCTGAGTTCTTGATGTAATAATAGAATTGTATGCATTAAGTAGGGATAGGGACATTCTGACCTTGGGATTTCTGTAACACACCGCAATCTACTTAATTATTTTTCTCTTCTTCCTTTAATAAGAATTAGTGGCTGAAAACAACAACAACATACCAACATTGCAAATATGGTGAACTAATACAGAATATTCTTCCAGTGTTTTATATTATTAGAAAAAAGATAAGTTTAATTTACAACAAAGTATCCATTGTAAATTTGAATCTGTGTTTACCTGCATATAAAATCTGAAAAATCCTAGAAACATTAAGATGCCAATAACAGCACAAAGATGTCACAGTGTCATCGAATCCACAAATGCAGGATAGGCAAAAATAGGCATATTCCATAGGACTTTCTCACTTAAAAAAGTTGTAGAATTCCTTAGCAGCTTTCAAATCCTATCCATACATATCTGAAAGATTCTACTGATAATCTGTGATATGCATTATATTTGACAGAGAACATTGTAGCAAAAGAAGGGTCTCTACAATTTTGCAAGTCACAATCCTGTATGAATGATGCAATAGGTCTCATGAACTAACAAAATTGTATTCTATAGTAAAATTCTAGAGAACACTGCCTAGTAATTAATGGCTCTTGCAAATAATTGGCAGGCCTCAATGATGTTTCCATACCATGTGATGAGCAGTAGTAAAAATAGATTGCACCATTGTTTGTAATCGGTGTACAGCTTTGTTTTAGACAAATCAATAGGTGGACAACATTAATTATTCACAAAGGGTAGCTTAAAAATAGATTTGTCAGCTTAAAACTGGGGGTCCGGGTCAACATACTACACCATACCTGCCAACCATTACAATTTTGGCATAATCATTACGATTTTATACACTGAATTACGTCACATGTGTATGAATTGGGCTTTTAGATAAATTGATCAAAATAAAATGAAATAAAGCAATACAAAGCTGTTTTTGTCTTTTTTAGCTTTACTGGTCATAGACCAAGGTCTAGTTGGTCCTAAATGGAAATGGGGCCCTGAGTGGCCTAGTGGTCTAAGGTGCTCGTCTTTACAGATCACTGACATCTCACCTGTCTGTGTGGGTTTGAGTCTGCTCTGCCAATGTGGGTATGTGAGAAAGCTTGCCAGTAGCTTCCCATCGGTTGGTGGTTCTTCCAGGGTTTGCCTGGGTTCTTTCCCCACCAAATATACAGACCTCTATGTATAGCCTGTTGTGCTGAAAATCTGCGTTAAAACCAAAACCGAACCTATATGGAAATGGTGCCATTTCCAAAATGGCCACCATGGTGGCCATCTTAAAAATCTTGTCACTACTGATTGAATGGTGCTATCAACATGGGGTTGCCACTAAAAGAATTCGTATAAAACCTGGTTGGTCATAAATGAAAAGGTGCCGATTGATATACAATATGGCGACCATATCTTGAAAATCTTGTTATTGCTACTCCTCCTGAACAAGAAGTTGTATTGACATTAGGTTTTTACCTGAAGACTTGTTTTGATGTCTAGCTGGTCCTAAATGAAAATGGTGCTGATTTGACTTCCAGTATGGTGGCCATGTTGAAAATCTTTTTATCGCTCTTCCTTCTTGAAGGATGGTTATATTGAAATGGGGTTTTCACCAAGACTTGTAATGATGTGTAGTTAACCCTGAATGAAAATAATGCCAATCTGACCTCCATGGCCATCATGAAAAGCTTGTTTTTGCTTCTGAATGGATCATATTGACAGGGTTTTCACCAAAGACTTTTTAAGTCTAGTTGGTCCTAAATGAAAAGCACTTTACTCCAAGTTCCTTGGCACTAATAAACTTGTCTTGTTGTGCCAAAAAAACACCAAACCAAACCTAAACAAAAATAGTGCCGATCTTGCATCCAGTATTGTTGTCCAATGGCCATCTTGAAAATCTTGTTTCTCAAGAATATCACGGTTTTAACACTCCATGATTAAAATGAAGAAACTATCATATCTTGGATTCCTGGAAATTCTTTTTGGCCAGTTATGCATCGTTTCCTTTAGCAGACTCGTGTTTCTCATTTAAATAGGTTCCCGGTCACATTAACGTAAGGAAAATAAGTTTGCTACCTCCCGAACTCAACCCACCCAAAATCGTCTTTTCCGTCTATATCGTATAGACAAAAGGGCAGTAACTCTTGCCCATTACCTTCCCTTGCTGTCGCTAGTTCTTTGCGCCAGTACAGCCAACATCGTACTGTAGACCTCCCGAAAATCATGTGCTATGGTTTTCAACCATAAATACATCAATTTGGGCTTTAAGTGTGTAGTAAGGAATCTTCTACAAGTGGTATCCATTTTTTTTTTTTACCAATTTTTATGTGAATTTTTCACATTAGTGGACTTCGTATATTGTGACCATATGCTCCAACATGGTATCGTTGATGCGTGTTCATGTTTTCGTGCTCACTGTGTATTTCGCTCACTCGGTTATTAACGGGTGCTGGTTTTGCGACTTGTTAACACGCTGGAGTTGTCAATTTATGAATTTTCCGTTCTTGTCATTTCTGTTAAACGACTGCGAAATTTCCCAAATGTAAAAAATTCAAGGCCACTGAGGACACACATGACACGTGCCTTGATTGCACAAAATGTACATCATCTGGGACCTGCAGTGTATGCGCAATCTTGTCAGAGGATATTTGGTCAAATGTCCTGCAGAAGAGCGCTAAAAACGGAGAATAGGGTCAAATCTTGTACTGAGCACTGGGACGTTTTGACTATCCACCCCAAGACGGAATCAATTGTGAGTTTAGTGGGGGACGTTGTTGGGGTCCACACCACCACCACACACACACACACACTGAAAATGAGACGTTTGACACCATATGCCACCATTGCATTAGCAGAATTGGAGGAGCAAGGTGCTGCAGTTTTGCCGTCCTCAGTCTTCTACGCCGTTGTTAGAATTACAGATGCGTCGCCTGGTGCAGGAGGCGACAATGCAATTAAATTTGTGGCAGTTTCTACCGGTACGTTCGTCTCGAATCTCATAATATAATTTTGAACGTAAGGAGCAGTGTCTCCCATGGTTAGGCTGCCCAGTGGACGTAAGTTCCCCCGCATGTCTGAGCATGGCCTTCGGGCCTACAAGTCGGGCACATGGTGTTTTAACCGGATCTTAATGAACCATTATATCATACTGAAATGCCGTCCAGTCGTCCGTACGTTCTGCCCATCAACCGTAGATAGGTCACATTGGCAACCCGTACATACAGATTTATGGGGTTGTTGAATGTGGATCTTACTGAAAGATCCGCCCGTTTCACCAAGCCTGTAGCACAGCCAGTACCAGAGCCATCCGCACGGTCGACACCCGTACCTACATTATACCTGCGGCAAATTCGTCCTACGGATCCAGCTAGTTATATGTTCTAGGCGTGCACATTGGGGAGGTATCCTGACACTTTCAGGGACGACGGAAATGTCTCTTCCATTCCGCCGGGTATGTTCTACATGGATATGGAAGTAGAGCTGGATCAGGATAACCCATTCAGTGAGAGTGAGGATAAGCCTGAAGATATAACGTACTTAGATGCGACTATGGCGAGGACCGAGTCCAGATTTTCTTCCACAATCGTCCAAAATAAAAGAAATTGCATGTCGTCTAGCAAAATCTGCGATTCGGGCAATTCTAAGGCTTTTTTTTCTTCTTTTCTTTTCAGAAAGCCAATTACCAGCGACTTTTTCATCTCACTGGTACAAGACGCACTCGGACGCCTTACAGACTGAGCTCCTGGCCTTAGACAAGAATTTAGTGGCTGTAAAAATGGCCACCTATTTTTTTTAAAAATTGATAAAAATGTGTTTCACGCCACATCGAAACTGGTATGTAATATCGTAGCCACGTCATCTATGTTGGACTTGGCGTTGTTAGCGATTTTCCGGCTTGCCGAAAAATCGGGCAACGAATATGAGTGGAAGACAACTAATAGAATTGCGAAAGTCATCAGTAGAGCAGCACATCATTCCATGGCGAATGCTTTGACTGTCTCTGCTAACTTGGACCTAGTGTGTCGAGATGCATGTCTACATTCAACATCACTTAAGCCGCATCATGCCCTGACATTGCGGATGACATCTTTTGTGTCGCCATTGCTGTTTGGAGGCAAAATCGAGGAAATGAAAAGACAGACAGCACAGGAACTGCACTTCCAACTTGCCGCTCAGCCTCAACAGTCGTATTGGCCCAATTAATCTCAACCTCAATGGAGAGATGGTCGGAGACAAAGAGATAAGGGATCGTATACTGCCCAATCACAGGACCAGTCTCGATCACAATCAAATGTCAGGAGGCAACAACCCACTCAGTTTAGTTGCAGCTTTTTAGAGGAGGCAAGAAGCAGGGTTTCTTGTTCCCCAAGCCTCCTAACTCTCGCCGTTGACTCACAACCCATACCGACCGCAGGCAGCCTACTGGTGGGCTCCAGACTTATGCATTTCAACCATCGTTGGATGGCACTATTACCGCAAAACGAGAGGGCGATCTAAGTCGTTTCGGAGGGACTGCGGATTTCATTTTTCCAACCCCTTCCTCTTTCGTCCTCACCGCTCATGACGGAAGTACCATCAGGCTCGGAGAAAGACGAAATTATGCAGCAGGCGATCTGATTGTTAATCGACAAGCGGGCGGTGGAGATTGTTTGGAAACGGCAATCTCCGAGGTTTTATTCCAGGCTTTTACATCTCCAAAAAAAGACCAACGGTAAGTTTAATCCGATCATCGACCCAAGCCACCTCAACCAATACATAGTTCCGCCAAAATTCAAGATGGAGATGGCACAATCGATCCGACTCTCCAACAGAAGGGACGAATTTGCCATCTGTCTCGATCTGACCGATGCATACTTTTACGTCCCTATCCACCCAGCGTCGCAGAGATATCTTAGATTTGAATATCGAGGGAATATTTACCAGTTTCGAGCGCTTCCATTCGGTCTAAACATCAGGCCTTAGGCGTTTACAAAGATTATAAACTGCGTGGTCACCCTGTTACGGTCGATTTTATCCACAGCGATGGCAGTGTATTTGGACGACATCCTCCAGAAACACATCATAAGTTCTATTTTTGTCAAGGGCAGGAACGATCTCCTATCCCTTTTGAGTCATCGCGGTTTTCTAGTGAACTGGGAAAAGTCTGACCTCCGTCCATCCCAGTGTCTTGTCGACCTAGGTTTGAAGTTTATCACCAATCTCAATCTTGTTTGACTCCCTTATGTTCGCGTGGTAAGGATAGTCGAACTCCGAGTCCGTTTCCAACAGGAAGTGGAATACAGTGAGAGGGTACATGACCTTTTTAACGTGATTCCAAAATTAGTTTGCTTCAATGTGAGCCCAAAAACAGGAGTGTACGAAAACAATTCAGTTCTGCCCTTGCTTCAAAAAAGTAGCAATTATGTTAGCACCACTCTTTGCTTTTAAAATGTACAAGTGCACTGAATATAGCGCCTAGGTAAGGTAACATTTTACGATGTAAAAAAAAAAAAAAAAATACACTGAAGATGCTAGCGCTTTACAGTTTCGTATTTTTGTATAGAGTTAAATTTTTAAAGAATTTTTCACGTTTTCCTCACTGGTTATCCTGGCTATTTAAAAAGGACCTTGTATATTTTAATTCCCTTTATTTTGGTGTATGATTGATGTGTGTAATTTTGGTTATAGTGTATACAGTTTGGCCTTACTTCAGATGTCCAACTCTAAAAAAAAATTTTTTAGCTCCGCTTGGTCATTTTCACTTCCTCTTCCTGGACTTCAAAGGTAAATTGCAAACAAACAAAAAAACGAGTCGATAACGTTTGTTATTTTAAAACTTTTTATATATTTTTGAGTTCAGGCTGATTTTTCGTACACATGGGAGCAGATATTTTGGTCAGCTGTGTGCATAGATCATGTACAATTTCCACAAGTGCAATATGTAAAGGAATTTCAGCGACAGTACATGGAAGTAGCATAGAGGTATGCCAACATTCTCTCCGCTGTGCATGTTGCAAATGCCAATAACTTCATCTTATACCTGTTACTCTCTCAGAAGTAGCCTCGAGTAACCACCTTTCGTTCACTTAATGTGAATTTTAACGCGTTCGTTATAATATGATAATCTATTCAAATAAACCAAAAAAAGAGTTCAACTATATCTACTTCATTTAATCAGCGTGAAAAAAAAAATTTGGCATTCATGTACATTAGTTCGTAATTACCGTTTTTCCGAGTGTGTGTATGTTTACTTATTTCCGGAAGGGACATGCATGGTTCGTGACGCTCACTAAAAAGTCACGTGGCATATGACCGGACCGTGCCAGTTAGACCAAGGTATGGATATTATTAGTTTATAGCATCTCCGTGTTTTTCAAATTAAAAAAAATTAAATTTAAAAACGAGTAATTTTTTCCGTTAATTCTATATGTAGTTTGTGCACTTACATTACTTCTTGCATGTTCTTTACCATATTGATAAATGACTCAATAGACTGAGAGACAGACAGACATACAGAGAGACACAGAAATTTAAAAATAGACACTGGTGAATGGATACACATTTTATTATAATAGATTCAATGTCTTTTGATGTAGAATATATGTTTATTATGAAATAATACTGAAACGAAAAAGTCCTTTGTGAATATACATTTCGAGTGTAAATTTTTCTTACGTTGTATAAGAACCCCACATGATTAAAACAAAATATTTACATTGGCTATCTAGTTGTATAAATTCCCAAAGTTGGTTTTCCTGTTCAAAATATGTAAACAAAGTCATCATGTGATCGGCGGCGCTATCTTTAGCATATAATAGAAAACTCGCGATCATAATGTCGGACACAAAAAAGACATTAGTGAAAACAGAGATTTTCCTTATGATTTTTTTAAATTACATGAAATTACCTTTTTGAATCTCATTTTGTTTGATTTTACTATATAGATAAATTCTGTCGCTCTTTAAGAACGTTGGTGACACAGCTGATGACGTCATTATATCGCAACAAGCGCGTTAGATCGCGAGAAACATGGCGCATGATTGAAGGAGGTGTATGACAACTGGCCGTTGGATGATACATAATGCCTGTAGAGCGCCACCTATAGCGCCTAGGTAAAATTTTCAAAGCCGCATACGATTTAAAAAAGTATACAGCCCTTGACTGACAGAATGTAGGGTATGCGTTGTAACATATTTAAAACATATTACATGCCGTGTTGACTGACCGAATTTTAGACTTAAATTCAATAAATTTGAAATTATACTGTGTTCATTAGACAATAAATATAGATCTAACACCGTTATTTCAAAAATTGATAAATGGAAAAGAAAAAAAAAAGGCAATAAATATTCCTAACATAGGATTTACCCTGTTTTGTGTCTTTTTTCAAAAATTTGTTGACTCTCTCTCTCTCTCTCCATTCTGATAAACCTATGACATCCTATTCCTTTCCGTTAGAAAGCAGACGATCTCTCATTTCTCTCCAAACACACGCAACACTGTTAAAAAACAGACTCACCACACACGATAAACCTATGACGTCATACGACATTTCTGTTCAAGTGAAGACCGTCAACTAAATTGCTGCACTGTTACAAACCATACCCCTGGTTTCAGATACTTAACAATGAGCATTTCTAACTTCGGATTTACCCTTGTCTTTAGAAACTCATAAAAATAGAGTACCCTAATGGTAATTTCTCGTCCTATAATACGGCAAAAATGGTGTCCTACTTGTATTTCTAATTACACTCAATAATAATAATAACTATGTTTTATGGTATGTTGAGTAAGACCCTTGATAAGGCTGAATATTAAATAAGCAGGGTATTGGATAGTAGATAACTGGACTTTAAATATCTCTCTCTTTCTCTCTGTTTCACACACACACACACTCTTTTAAGGCTGTTGAGTAAGGTTTACTCTATAGGGTTGTAGTGGAGATACTGAAGGAGGTAGAGTAGGTATATTATAAAGGGAGGTAACTAAGGGGTCTTGAGGATGGGGCTAGATGTTTTTTTACTTAATTTATAAGAGGGATAATAAAGCGGTATGTGGTGTTATTGATGTTAATTTTATTTGAAAGGGATAGATAACTGGGTTAGTAGATCCTTGTTTGGTGGATAGTAGGTCACTGTTGTTGGATAGTAGATCCCTGTTTGTTGAATAGTTGATATCTGGTTGTTGGATAGTAGATCCCTGGTTGGTGGATAGTAAGTCCCTGAGTGCTGGATAGTAAATAACTCGTTACTGAATAGTAGACAACTGGGCTTTGATAGTAACTAACTGAGAGTGTGTGTATATTTCATCCCATCCTTTTAAATCCTACCCCCTCTTATGTGATAGTATGTTTGTATGTATGTAAGTATAGCGTGTGTATCAACACTCCTACCCTTTTCGTTAGATTGTGTGTGTGGCGGCAGGGGGGGGGGGGATTGTAATTAAAAAGCAGTTGCTGGATAGTATGGGTGCCTGGGTTCTGGATAATAGATAACTGGTTTGTGGATAATAGATAACTGGTTTGTGGATAGTATATAACTGGGTGCTGGATATTAGACAACGTGATGGTGGAATTGTTTTAAAAAATAGGAGGGTAAAATAGGCATATTATAATGGGAAATAACTAAGAGGCCTTTTAGAATGTGCTAGATGTTTTTTTTTTACTTGATTTATAAGAGGGATCATAGAGTGCTATGGGGGTACGGACATTAGTTTTATTTAGAAGGGATAGATAACTGATCAGTGGATAGTATATAACTGTGTTCTGGGTAGTAGACAATTAGGTGGTGGATGGTAGATAATTAAATATTGATATGTAATGATTATGAAGATGGTAGTTTTGTTTTTTTTATATAAAAAAAGGAGAGTAGTTAGGGCTAGAATGGGGTA
Organism: Margaritifera margaritifera; assembly: GCA_029931535.1. NCBI lineage: Eukaryota > Metazoa > Mollusca > Bivalvia > Unionida > Margaritiferidae > Margaritifera > Margaritifera margaritifera. The sequence continues at coordinate 693,347 of JAQPZY010001458.1, forward strand.
GAGATTTTAACTTTTTATAGAGATTAGGGTTAGTGTTAGGGTTGTCAGTTTTATTTAGAAGGGATTTAAATTCTATTTTATACCTTTTTTTTCCTTTTTTTTTTTACATCCTACCCTGTTCTTACTTTAATTTCCCCTTTGTCCGCATAAACTTTGGACCCTTTCTCCCTATAAAGTTTAGAGCATAAATTTTCCTATGTTAATTTCCCATTTGTCCCCATAAACTTTGGACCTTTTTGTTCCTATAAAGTTTCGACCCTAAATTTTCCTATGTTAATTTCCCATTTGTCCCTATAAACTTTCGACACTATTTAACACATTTCATTTAGAAGGCAGACAAACTCACATTTCCTTTCCAAATACACGCAACACTGTTACACAAACAAACAGACTCACTACACAGAATAAACCTAAGACATCATATGGTATTTCCATTTTGGAGTGTAGACCGTCATCTCATGCTACACTGTTACAAACAATACGAACCAAGATGGTGCCTATGTTAAATTCCCGTATTTAACACAGGGCCCCTGTTTAGGTCAAAAGTGCTATGCTCTTCTACTCGTACCTATCTGCGGCTATGATATACTTTTCTATCCTATGCGCTAAATCTAAAGGTTAATGGAGAAAATAAAATGTGTATATGGTTTGCATTATATACCATTTGAAACCAGTTTTACACGAAAATATCACAACTTAACCTCATTGCGTTTCTCAGTCAATATTGCAAGTCAAAATTTGTTTTTCACAAGCTAATATCTTGTGAGTTGTATAATGTCTGATTTTCTGACAAGCAAGAAACGTTTTCATTAGGCAATTAATTTTTTTTTTTTTTTTTTAATTTTTTTTTTTTTTTTAAACATTGGTGGTAAATTAATATCGAAGCTTGGCACATTTAAATGGCTATTAGAAATGTGATGTACTTACTGACTTACTATTGTTGACTAAAAATATAGGAAGCTAATATGCGTAGCGACTGACTTCGAGGTAAGAATATCATACCTCGGCATTTGCTTCATGATAAAAGTGACAAACAAAACAATCTTTTTCATGAAAATAGCTTCGTTAATAACATGGATGGCCACTGATAGAGCACATCTGTGCCATACAGTGTACATAATTCCGCGTATTTATAAATTGGAATGCTCTCTAATAAACTGTTATTTTTTAAGTTTACAGATAAGGCTGCAGAAGAATGTTTTCTAGCATAGCTTGCATATCTTTTTTTTATAATTTTAATATACAATGCCACGTTATTCTTATTGAATAAACTTTAGAAAGAATTATGACATCTATGTCATTATGTTTTATGTACTTATCATACATGTACGGTATAACTAGTATAGCGTTCATTTGTAACCTCATAGTTTTTATTTCTATACTGTTTTCAATAATTTGTTCAAAGTGGGTCTTGGAAATAGTTTGGAAATTAAAGCGAAACTATGACAAATTAATAACCATTACAACAAGCACTTTTATGAAACATTATTTATTGTAACAGAACATCAAAGGTACCGTCTAATGCAGAACAGAATGTAAATTTCTGCAAGTGTATATGCTAACAGGTACATTTATATGTAGTCGATCAACAGAGGTATATGTTGTTGCCAGGCAAATTGTCAGATGTAAGTTCTGCCATTGGATAAGGGTGTGGGATATCAAGAAATTTAAAAAATGGTAATTTTTCGTTCGTCTGTGTGTATGCCAAGCTAGGAAACTGCTAAATACCACACAAAATGTTACTGTTGTATATTTTGTACAGGTAAAGGTACGAAATTGACACCTGCTGTGGTCAGTATTACAGCATATGGGTTGTCCCATCTGTTTGTTTAGTGTGTCTACTCGTGGTATAAATGCAGCACCACTCGTGGCATCAATGCAACAATCAGCAAGGGATGCACTAGATTCCACTAGATTGAATCGATATCCACCAGACATAATGGATATACACTACACATAGGTAACATTTAATCCATTGCCCCTTGTTTCCAATGGCCACAGTATCAAGTTGGCAATCCAAAATAAGCGATGTGTATACTGTACATCCAATATGGCCACCACAGTGGCCGTGTTGAAAATCTTGTTATTGCTCCAGTATGTCAGAGATGGTTTCAACACTCAGCATTTAAGAGGAAGAAATGGTCTTCGATCCCAGTGGAAAAAAATTCCATCAGCAGAGCCTCTGCACTTCAGGGGACTCTTGTTATCCACTTAGATTAGACTGGTACCTCTCTTGGAGTTGGCAGGTATGCTACACACTTGTGATAGCTTTTGCTTAAAATGTATTCAAATAGATTGCTTGATTGCTTGCTTGCTTGGTTTTTAATGGCACTTTCAGCACATTATTGACTACATCATGCTGAGGAAAAGGGATCTAAGTGCCTTTCCCATGGACACATAGAGGCAGCGTGGGAAGATATCAAACACGCAATCCTTGGATTTTGAGTTCTGCACTCAAACAACTGAGCTAACAAAATAAGTTGAACAAAATGCAAAAACTAAGTTCAACACAATACATAGTTAACGGTAATGCAGGACATTTATTAAACTTGTAAGTTTTATGTTAGACATTTAACTTTTATCTTGTTTATCTATCCAATATGTGTCTGTCCCCTTTTGTTTAGCTTACCTTGCTGTAAGATCAAGTAAACTTAGGGTATGGTCCATTATGCATTACCTGTCATCCATTCACAATTGTTATTTGCAACTTCTTCTCAATAACCACTTGACCATTTTGCACATGCTTTTACAGGGAGCATTCTGGGATCAAGGCTTTTCAGATTTGTTCAATCCATCATCCAGTATGGCTCCCATTACTGAAAATTAAATTTTAAAAAAACTCAAACAACTTCTCAAAATCAGCTCAACAGAATTTTATGAAATTTGACTGAAAGCATTCTGGCAAGAAGGTCTTTCAAATTTGTTTAAATGATGCCAATCCTTCATCAAATATGGTTACCATTACTAAATATAGAAATTCAAGCCTGTAAACAACAAGTCAAAAATTGCTGAACAGAAGCTGACCAAATTTGACAGAAAGCAGCATAGAATAAAGGGCTTGTACAAATGATGCCAATCCGTAATCAAATATGACTGCCATTAATAAGAATAGAAAAACCTTTTAATGCTTGTAAAACAATTGCTCAACAGAATTTGACCAAATTTGACAGTATCATGGCATAACGGCTTTTAAAGTGCTACAAGTTATGCCAATCTGCCATCAAGTGTGGCCACTGTTCCTAAAAACAGAAAAAAAGCTTTAAATAACTTTTCAAAATCTGATCAGCACAATTTGACCAAATTTGACAGAAAGCATTCTGGTGTTAAGGACTTTAGCTTGTATGCAAATGATGCCAATTCACTATCAAATATGGATGCCATTACTAAAAATAGAAAATTCTTTACGTGACTTCTCAAAATTCACTCAGTAGCATTTGACCAAACTTTGACAAAGTATCATGGTATTAAGGGCTTTTAAATATGGATGCTGTTACTGAAAACAGACATACCTTAAATAGCCTTTTCTATTGAAAAAAGCTGTTTAACAGAATTTAACCAAATTTAACAGAAAGCGTCCTAGCTTGAAGGACTTTCAAATATAAAAATGATGCTGATCCAACATCAAATATGGCCACCATTACCAAAAAATAGAAAAAACATGTACACAACTTTATCTCAAACAACTTCTCAACAGAATTTGACCAACTTTGACAGAGAGCATCCTGGCATAGAGGCTTTTCAATATTGGACAATGATGCTGATATGCCATCAAATATGGATGAAGATACAAAAACTAGAGAAACCTTGGAACAATATCCTCTATTAATCAGTTATGTCCCGATTAGATGACACCACAGGAGAAGACGGTCTATGTCATTTGGATTAACTCTAATCCTACCCCGATGTAATTTCAAAATACTAAAGTCTGCGTTTATTTTTGTATAAATTTGCCAGCAATGAGAAGTCATTTTTGGCAATAATATGCAGAGTATAGTTGCTTTTCGCTGCCATCAATAATATTTTTTTCTTCAGATTTGATTTCCTTTTCTCATTGAAAAAAATATTCTGGTCAGTGGATGGGATTGCCTGTTCTCTGTTGCCCATCCATCATCTGTCCATCGGTTCGCACAAGTTTGCTATTGCTACTCCTCATAAACTACATGGAGGATTGCCATATAAATTTTGCAAACGGGTTGCCTAGTGGTCTAAGACACTCGCCTTTACAGATCACTCAAACATCTCACCTCTGTCCACGTGAGTTCAAATCTCAGCTCGACCAACACGGGTATGTGAGAAAGCTTGCCAATAGCTTCCCGTGGGTTGGTGGTTCTTCCCGGGGTCTTTCTGGGTCCTTCCTCTACCAAATATACCTGCCACCATGTATAGCCTATTATGTGCTGAAAAATGGTACTAAACCCCAGAAAACAAACAAACAAATAAACATCATCCCAAGGTCTATTTGGTCCTAAATAAAAATGGTGTCACTTGGACATCCAATATGGCCACCGCAGTGGCCATCTTGACAATTTTATTGTTGGTAATCCTCCTGAACTGATGGTCATATCAGCATGGGTTTTTTACTAAAAGACTTCTTATGATGTCTAGTTGGTCCTGAGTGATAATGGTGTTGATCTGACATCCAATATGGCCATTAAGGCAGCCATCTTTAAAAAAATCTTGTTATCGCTACTCCTCCGTGGGTTGCGGGTTTGATACTCACCCACACAAGCCTGGATCTGATGCCTCTGTGTGTCCTTGTGAAAGGCACTTAACTCCCATTTCATTGGCATGATATAGCCAATAATGTGTTAAAAGTGCCATTAAAACCAACAAACACACACAAAAAGAAATGCTCCTGAATAGATTGTCATATTGACATGGGGTTTTCACCAAAAGACTTCTTGTGGGATGCAATAGGTCCTAAATGAAAATGGTGCCAATCTGACCTCCAATATGACTGCCATGGTGGGAGCTTGAAAATCTTGTGATCGCTTCTCCTGAATGGATGGTGATATTTGACTTGGCGTCTTCTCCAAAAGACTTCTTCAGATGTCTTGTCGGTCCTAAATGAAAATGGTTCTGATCTGACATCCAGTCTGACCGCCATTGCAGCCAACTTAAAAATCTTGTTATCGCCAGTCCTAAATGTAAAGTCATATCGACATTTGGGTTTTCACCAGAAGACTTCTTGTGATGTCTACTTGGTCATAAATGATAATGAGGCTTATCTGACATACAATATGGCCAATATGACAACCATCTTGAAAATCTGATTGCTACACCTCCTGAATGGGTGGTCATATCAATGTGGGATTTTAACCAAAAGACTTCTTATGATATCTAGTTGGTCATAAATGAAACTAGTGCTGATCTTACATCCAATATGGCCATCATGGTTGCCATCTCGAAACTCCTGCTATCACTTAAGAATACCAGAGGTGGTTCCAACACTCAGCAAATAAAAGAAGAAACGGTTTTATCATGGATTCACAGAAATTCTTTTTGGACGGTATAGCATGCGTTCTTTTGAGGGACTCTTTGTTTTATAACTGTACTTTATTTGAGTTAAATACATGTTATGTATATTGAATTTATAATAGGTGTCCATGATTGTAAGTTGTACCTTAGTCAGATTATGGTAAACAACATGTTTACATAGTATTTGAGTTCATGGCCGGTTTTGTTATTTCCATGTCTTGTTGTGACAAAAGTCAGGTACACAAATTAATTTTCCATAAGAATTACTCCTATTGTGATGTGACATAGGTCATGTAGGCATGTGTATTATTATACAGATTTTGGGAAACAAATTCATTCCTATTCTAGAATTTTAATTCTTAAAGATCAGTCTGTAAGGAGTATGTTTTAGTTAGTGTTGTAGAAATCAGATATAATTCAGAGAGAGGAGTTATTTATTTAAAATATTAATTGGAAATACTCAAGTGCTCATAGATTTTAGAACTTTTGGGGATTTATGTGAATTCATTCAAAACATTCCGAATTACATCTGTGTGGTACATCAGGACATTCAAGACTCATACATCAGGACATTCAAGACTTGTGGTACATCAGGACATTCAAGGCTTTTGGAATTCATTCGGAACATTATATATTTTTGGACTTGTGATTAGGATACTTAGGATTATTTGGACTTTAATTCACGTTATTGTAAGTGTCTTTTTAATTTTCACTTTAATTGTCTAGAAATAAATTGCTTGTTGAGTTTACTTGATTTTGTTGGTTTCACTTTCTTTCTGTTACATATTTTTAGGCCATAGAGTCCTAACATACATTACCACATAATATTCACACAGAATAATCATATTCAAACCAAGTCTGTTTATTTTAAATAAAATAATCATTAGTATCTTCTCATTACCTTCAGAAAAACTTTCAGATCACCAATTCTTCCTCTGATAAGAAAATGTCCTAATTTTATGTAAGGAAATATTTCAAAATAAATAAATGAAAAATGTTACAAATCAAATATATGAGGTCATATACTAATTGAAGTTTTCATATAACTTGCATGATTTTAAATATCTCACAGATTAATATCTTTCCTTCATTCTGAAATAATCTTGATATTAATTAATTATATAAAATAATTAATGTAAAAATGCATGGTTATAAAATGTATTTTATGCAATCAACCATTTAGAGGAATAAAATTAAAGAATTTGTTTCCAAAAATTATTATTATTATTATTATTATTATTATTATTTTAATGTCATAAATAATATAATGGTTCTACAAATATAGACAGTCACTTTAAACCACAGCTTTACAGTGAATAAAATCATTGTGAACCACTTTTAAATTAATTTGGAAAAGAAATATGAAAGTCTCAAGATAAATACAACTCAATGAATGGTTTTGAAATGTAACTTTTGACCTCTGTGAAAATCCCTTCCAATACACCTTGACTGAATAACTTTCTATTTTCTTAACCCTTGTGTAATTTGATGACATGTTTTGTCATTAGAATTTGGATTCGAAAATTTAAGCAACATCAACAGCATTCATCATCATCACTACCACCACCTCCATCTTCATCATCATTATGATTAAACTAAATTCATAACTATAAAAATAAATAGTAGATACAACAGATAAAAGGTTCCTACTTGCTGTGAACTATCACAGAATGAGAAAACATTTTAATTCACTTTTTATTTATTTATTTATTTAGTGCAAGTAGTGTAAAAATGCAATATTTCTGCCCAGAAAGCCACCATTAACTTGATTTTAAGACCTTATCGTCCTGAAATTGAAAACAAACCATGATACTCTTTGATTCACATTGAAAAGCCTTTTCTATATTTTTCACCTAAGTTTATACAAACATATTTATCCTTAGAAGATGTTATTGTGTCAGAATAATTTTCTTCATAAGGAAAACATATCAGAAACAAAGACAGTCTCACTAAAATGCTGGATATACTAGACAGGTTTTCTGGAGGCACTACCCAATGAATGCAGGGGTAGCAACTGAATTTGATCCCCCATTGTCTTCATAACATATGCAATTACCAACATTGGAAGAAATTTCTACACTATTATACTGACTCAGATTTCTTGGTCAAGTGCTGCTGCATTTGGCTATTATGCAGATATCAGCCAGGTGACTAACCTCAGTCCAACTTGGGTCCCTTGTTGTTGGCATGGAGTAGTCAGTGTGCTATTCACGTGGGCCATTATGCCGCTGTAGATCTAATAAGATCAAGATAAATTGTATAAGGTAAACGAGTACATCTCATCACCAATAAATTTGATCAGGATTTACTTGGTTTTGCTTTAAACAATATTTATTGGATACCAACATCAGTACAAGATACATCTATCTATAGTGGACTGAAAACAAGCAAAGTTCATTAATTTAAGGTAAAAAAGGTGGCTAATTGCTGAACTTGTAAGCACATCTTTATTTTCAAATATATGTTTACTTGTACGAGATAGACAAATAGAAGTAATTGTATTTATGAAGCTCTTTAAAGGCTGAATACATATCAAATGAGAAATCAAGTATTAACTGCTTTAAAGATGTTTTATGTTAATTCAAATGTGAATTTCTTGTAAAGAAAAAAAATGAAAACATTATTAAATCCATACTACCAGTATTTACTACATCTTCTTTAGAACTTGTGATATAAATTATTGAACTGTATCACAATTTTTTTATATGGCTTCGGTTTAAAATTACAATGATTTGAAATTTAATGTCTGATACATGTACTTTTTTAAGTGTCTATATGCTTAAATGGTTAAAACCTGAAAACAAAACATTTTATCAAAATTGCCTGATATGGTTCACCAGAACATATACCTAGCTTTATAATCACTATATTTTGCATGAATATGCTTTTAAATGACATATGAATCTTTGTTCAAACATATTTTTTGAAAAATTAAAATGTTTGAAATTTGGATGTAAAATATTTCTTCCTTTTTGTTAAAATTACTTGAATTATGATTCATCATGCTGGCTATTTTATAACTTTTCAGAAAATGCATAATTTTATATACATGTATTGATCAAATGAAAGAGAAAGCTACAAAACTTTAACCCTTTACTGCATGATGACGCCTTTTGACGCCAATCCAAGCCAACTAATTAGAAAATCTCACTTTTCTCAATCAATAATATAAAAAATTCAAAACTTGACTGATTTGGCAAGAAAATAGTAAGCCTAATATAAACGAATACTGAAAAATATGCAATTTTGTCATGATTTGTACACATTCTAGGTTTGATTTGGTTGCCATGGCAACCAACCATTTCATCCCCTGTATGCTGATATAAAGTATACCCAATATCAATCCAGTGTCCACAACAAATTTCCCACTATAAGGAAAATTATTATTGTACAAGAAGTAAACTCAAAAGTGATGCCAAATTATTGAATTAATGGATAAATCCTGTGCAAATCAGGCAGTCCAGCCTCCAGACTGATGCGCAGTGAAGGATTAAAGACAAAAATATGTCTATAACCTTTAATGGGCTACCCTTAAGCTCTCTCTGGAGTTTTAAGTTCTTTCCTCAAAATTTATTTCTTAAAGTTTTTCATTTCAGAGATTTACAATTTACTGATTTTTTAGAGGAAATCCAATAACTGACATCTTCACCCTATGACCACTCGGCCACCCAGGGCCCCAGTCTCACTAGTTTCTTAGTGGAAAACAAAATACAACTGACCACTCGGCCACCCAGGGCCCCAGTCTCACTAGTTTCTTAGTGGAAAACAAAATACAACTGACCAAGAATAAGATTAAATTCTGAAATCCACTCAAAATGCTGCAGTCTATCTCAGTCTACCGGTATATGGAATGAAGTAACTGTGGTTTCATTTCCCCTTTAGGATGTAGCATCTATTTTATACATTGTACCACATGTTACCATATATACTCGCATATAATTTGGATCCAAATGCAAACAACATAGACCCTGATCTTCCATTGCATAATGTGCCAGCAGATCAGGGTCTATGTTGTTTATTCAACTGATAAGTCCTTGCAAACTGCATAGACCCAGATTTGCCGGCGCATTATGCGACGGCAGATCTGGGTCTATGCAGTTTGCAATTGGTATCGGATTATACGTGAGTATATACGGTAATCTCTCCATGATGAGCTGACTGATACTTGCTGGAGAATCAGTAACTTAATAATAATAATACACAGAGAAGAAAAAGATTTATAAAATCTTTGCATTGACAGATGTTCCTGTTTGTATGCTAGTTCTTTCACTCGCTCTGCATGTAATATTGTAACCAACAGCCCATTACCATACATGTGACAGAACCAGGATTTCAAACCAGTCGATTTACAAATTTTGATCAGTAGATTGGCCTCTAGACCAGTAGATTTTTTATCGGCATCAGTTTTACGTTTCAAGGGGATGGAAAACAAAATGAGTGCTGTTTTTTGTGTGCCATAATATGTATTCTCTTCGTACTATAATAAAACAGTAAGTTTGAACATGAATCAGATTCAGACTTTGATGGAAAATGTTACAATAATAATTAATACGAGTGAGTATACAGTCAAATAATGAAATAGGAAAAGTTGTTAATCTGATAGTTCCTGCAAAGATATTTCTTTTATACAATCCAATAGCATTTTTAGTATCTTCACAAGATCACTGTCTAGAGACCACTAATGACATTCATTGTGATTATTAAGCTTCACACTTAACAGATTGATTTAGACTTGAAATAAAAATGAAAAAAAATAAATACATGATGTGTTTATGCTTTATGAATAATTTATCCAAACTTTAAAATTAATTATCTTGTAATATATTTTTAACTGATATATTTTATCTAGGGCTTGAACTTAATTTATGTGCATGAAAACTTCAAATAGTTTATGAAATACAAGAGATGCATACCTTTGAAGCACACAATGCAAACTCAGGGCCTTTGCTACTCGCCTGCACACAATTAAACTCTGACATCCAAGATAAGTGGTTAATTGTATTATGTCAGAAGTAGTTAGTAATGATTACCAACTACTTCTGACATAATACAATTAACCACTTATCATTACTGCTACCTCACAAAGAAACCTATTTTCTTCCTTGATAGGTCCATGCTGCACACACATGCAGAGTGTTGTGAAATCATAGCAATCTGGCAACTTTTTAGGAATTTTTTCTAAGGATAACTCGCCCCATCCCTAAAATATTCATAACAAAGGTCTCCTTCACCTATCATTTAAGAAATACTGTATTGAGTTCCTTTTAAAAGATTCAAAATTTCATGTAAAAATGTATGTACATATGCATGTGGGTAACAATAAACATCAATAGGCGAACAACACGGGCATGTAAGTAAATTAAGTACATTGCTATCTTATTTATGTGCTGCAGAATGTTTCCCAGAAAATCTTGGATTAAATGGGCCAACTATTAGATTGACAGTCAGCACCATCTACTAATCTTAACTAAATTGTGATTGGGCTTTTCAAATAAAACAATACATGGGTAGTCAATATTTAATAAAAGACAATAAACTAGAGCAATATTTTAACTGGGATATGCGGATTCAAATTGTTAATTTTATGTATAAGAAACACTTTAAATTTCTGAAGCAAAAAATCCATAAATCCAAACGAGCCTTTATTTAATTTAAGAAAAAAGAACTTTTTTAATTTTAATGAATTTTCACTGATAATATTTGATCACTTTCAAAACCTTTATGTATATCGTACAAGTTGAGTCCGCGACTGTTTATATGTTATCGACATTTCATGGTCCGGATCTGGATCAGCATGCTTTTTGTTTAGTTCGGCAGGGATGTAAGCGACAGATCCTTACAAATTATCGGCATTACTTTAGCTGAAGCTGAACGAAATAATTTAATTAATTACAGCTGATTTAAATCGTTTCTAATCCCAAAACCTCTTTGACGGAAAAACTTTGAATATGAAAGCATTAACTACTTGATTCTTTTTCACACGTAATGCTTGCTTTAGAAGAATGCTTTTCAAGAAGAACAGGTGTTTGCCGCTTATATCATTGACATCATAATATTATGAAGAAATTCATCTTTCGAGACCAAAAAACACGCGAGAAATTGACAGTGACTGTACCAGAGGTAAAGGATAAGGACGTTATATCAGTTCTTGACAGTTGATATGGCTCATATTTTTTCATGTATAATATATGGGCATTTGCCTGATATTTGGAATATTTGACTGTTAAAAGCACCGGGGCATGGTCCATAACGAGAGGGATGGGTCCTACTAAACACCGCAAAGTCTGACAAAGTCATGCAAAGTCTGTTTATTTTTGTTTATTTGTACATATTTGTAAACATTATACTATATTAACTTTGCTTTGATATTTAAATTTTTAAAAAGCGTGATTTAATGTTGTTTGAAAGTAAAATTGGTACATACGCACCCTTAGTTGTGTCCCTTTTTTTAGCGTTGTGACGACGATATATATGCCGACAATTATTAATAAATTTTCATTAACTAGTTATTTAACAAAATAATTATATTATTTAGATATACACATTAATATTAGGACAGTATTATAGTACATAAGTATAATATAAATATTTAATAGAACAACATTTTTCTCGACGGGCAATAACATGGAGACGATCGACACTCAATGAAGCAGCCTACAATCATACATAAATAAATATATAAATATATATAACTGTTATGAAAAATAATAAGTTTCGTTATACAAGCGGTAGCGTATAGACAACTATAAAAATAAAAAATAACGGGGTTGCTATATTATTGTATTTTTGTCGTTCTTGTTTATTTTTATTGTGATATTCTCTGTAATGGAGTAAAAAGTGTTAGATTTGATTTGGCGGGAAATCTGAGTGACATAGTAACAGGGGTGTATGTCAGAGAGAGAGAGAGATTATTATTATTATTAAAACGAAACTACATAACGTCGCTGTAATTCTTCCATTGTTCATTTAATCTCATCTGGAAAACATGATTTTCTTCATATACATGTACAGAAAGCAGATATTCGACAAACTATACAATTATCACTTACCTCGTTCAGCCGGAAGAGAGCGGTCATGTAGCTATATTCTTCACCATCATTGTTCTTAATGCAAACTCGGCACATAAAATTATAATTCCCGGAAAGAACATTTAATTCACTAACTGTGATGCCTTCACACAATGCATGTACCCAACTTTCGCAAGAATCACAATGGACCGAATCATTGGCACAATTCTGTTTGCAAACAGCGCACGGGTACTGATGGAGTTTAACACGCTTATGAGCACGGGCAGAAGGCATTCTGACATTTCAGTAACAGTACCCACGTTTGAGATTGCCGACGCCGGAATATAATTAAAGGTTGATTAAATGATTACTGTTTGAACAGTACTACATGAATAGATTTGTATAACTGCTTGAGACAACGTAAAATAGCCAGGAACCGCGTTTGATTTTGCCGACAGCGGCAGAGTAATTTGTTGCTGTTTGTAGTATAATCGCTTCTTCTCATCATATACAAGCAAACATTAATAGCAACAGAAAAGATTTGTATCACTGCTTACTGCTTAAGACACTGTAATGATTATGCTGAAACAAATTAGGATGTCAGAGTATGCCTTTGTCTGACGATATATATGCCGACAATTGTTAATAAACGTTCATTAACGAGTTATTTAACAAAATAATTATATTATTTAGATTTACACAATAATATTAGGACAGTATTATATTACATAAGTATAATATAAATATTTAATAGAACAAAAGTTTTAAATGTGAGTGACATTGTAACAGGGGTGTATGTCAGAGAGAGAGAGAGAGATTATTATTATTATTATTATTATTAAAACGAAACTGCATAACGTCCCTGTAATTCTAAAAACTCGATGTTGACTTTTGGAGCGAAAATCTTTTTTTGCTTTTCAGAATAACTATAAAGGGACACACATTTTGCGGAAATACTGAAGTAATAAATCAATTATAAGTTTTAGTTATGGTCATTTTAAAAAAAAAAATTATCAGTAGAACAATTGTGCTTTCTAAAAGTACAGAGAATCGTGACGATTAGACTTCTGGAGTGTCATATTTAACAAAGGAAACAAGTTTCAATATATTGAGTAAATGCGAAATGGAAAATGTCATTGAACATTTGTTTGACATTTTGCATCCAAAATTAAGACAGAAGAACTTATCGGGAAATGAATTGGCTCAGATGAAGTAGTCATGGGATGAACAGCATTAGAATGAACAAGATAGCATTGTATATGAATAATCACAATTGTTATTGAGTTCACAAAGTACATGTATTTTCCATACGGAGAAATAAATACTCTAACAACGATAAATACAACTCGTTTGATTTTGCAGACAGCGGCAGAGTAATTTGTTACTGTTTGTAGCATAATCGCTTCTTCTCATCATATACCACAAACATTAATAGCAACAGAAAAGATTTGTATTACTGCTTATGACAAAGTAATGATTATGCTGAAACAAATTAGGACATTAACATGTGAAATTATGTTCTGTATTTGTACTATACATCTTGTCATGGTCTATCTTTTTCTATGAAAGTACATCACGAATTTATGATTATGAATGTTAATAGAATATTTAATTGACACATAATTTATGAATCTGTCTTTGTCATACGATATCTTAAGTTTATTACATCACGTTGGCATACTATATTCGATTAAATACTTATGTATTTTATATTACTTTCATAATATTATTACGTGTCTCTCAATAAGATAATTATTATATAAAATTAATAAATCTGGTTTTGTCACATTGAGATTGCCTTTGTCATACGCTATCTGTGTTATATGACTTTGTCATACTCTATCTGCCTTTGTTCTATTAAATAATTATATTATACTTATGTAATATAATACTGTCCTAATATAAATCACGCTTTTTTAAAATTTAAATATCAAACCAAAGTTAATATAGTATACAAATATGTACATATAAAACAAAAATAAACAGACTTTGTCTGACTTTGCATGACTTTGTCTGACTTTGTCCGCCTATGTCTGCCTTTGTCTGTATTTGCGGTGTTTAGTAGGACCGAGAGGGATTGCTAGTGGAGAGTAGGCAGGGTGGCCATTCGTCAGGTTTTATACCAGGCAGTCCGGTTTTCAGCTGGTCTCTCCCCATCTTAAAGTGATCATTTTGTGTATGTGCAAAGGAATGTCCAGTATTCTTGAGTTCATCAGTGGCCTCCCCAAGGGTAGAGGACGTGGAGGGCTATAGCCTCGAGTAACCACCTTTTGTTCACTTAAGGTGAATTTTAACGCGTTCGTTATAATATTATGATAATCTATTCAAATAAACCATAAAACGTGTTCAACTATATCTACTTCATTTAATCAGCGTGAAAATTTTTTTGGCATTCATGTACATTAGTTCATAATTACCGTTTTTTCCAACCGTGTGTATGTTTACTTATTTCCGGAAGGGACTTCTATGGTTCGTGACACTGACTTAAAAGTCACGTGGCATATGACCGGACCATGCCAGTTAGACCAAGGTATGGATATTATTAGTTTCTAGCGTCTCCGTGTTTTTGAAATTAAAAAAAAAATAATTTAAAAATGAATACTTTTTTTCTGTTAATTCTATATGTAGTTTGTGCACTTACATTATTGCTTGCTTGTTCTTTACTTTATAGATACATGACTCAATAGACTGAGAGACAGACAGACATACAGAGAGACAGAGAAATTTAAAAATAGACACTGGTGAATGGATACACATTTTATTATAATAGATTCAATGTCTTTTGATATAGAATATATGTTTATTATGAAATAATACTGAAATGAAAAAGTCCATAGTGAATATATTATATTTTGAGTGTAAATATTTCTTACATTGTATAAGAACTCCACATGATTAAAACCAAATATTTACATTGGCTATCCAGTTGTTGAAATTCCCAAAGTGGATTATCCTGTTCAAAATATGTAAACAAAGCCAACATGTGATCAGCGGCACTATCTTTAGCATATAATAGAAAATTCAAGGCCAAAATGTCTGACATAAAAAAGGCATTAGTGAAAACCTAGATTTTCATTATGATTTTTTAAAATTACATGAAATTACCTTTTTGAATCTCGTTTTGTTTGATTTTACTATATAATTAAATTATCGCTCTATAAGAGCGCTGGTGACAGCTGATGATGTCATTATCTCGCAACAAGCGCGTTAGATCACGAGAAACATGGCGCACGATTGAAGGAGACAAACGACAACTGGCTGTTGGACGATATATACTATTCCATATAATGCATGAGCCCCCATCACCACAACTACAAATCCATCCCATTATGGTCCAAATCCTGTGGTAAACAGAGCTAGGATAGTTATAGGCCAGTACATCCTATTACTGCATTACTACTTAGAAAACATAATCTCAAAAAGTTTAAGAAAATTTGTTCATTTGTATCCTACTCCATCAGTAATCATTGTGTGAGGCATTGGTCACGGTGAATGATATTCATTTTCAATCAATAAATCCGCCAAAGTGCTAGGTATTCCAAGGTGACCTCTGATGTGCTGGCGCTTACAAGAACATGCTCTTACAGAGGCAAGGGAGAAGTAGAGTGACTATCGGTAATATGGTATCAAAGTAATAACGAAAATAAATCTGGAAATATTATGTAAAGGCAACACATTTAAAATAAAATTTCAAAATTCATAAATTTAATTAAGATCTTTGTATACCCAAGTTGTAGTACATCCATGAAATAATTATGATTTTTGATATTCTTATGTTATATTACATGGTATATTTGTAGTTAACTCAACCCCCATAAACTTAAATTGTATGCCCCATGTTTAGAAAGCACCTTTGATGAATTTGAAGGGATGACAGGGTTTATTAAGTTGCCTTTATGCAACTGATCCAAGAACCCAGTTTGAAATGCCTGAGCTCCCATTTAAACAGATGTTGATCCCTACCAGCTGTAGAGTATGTAATTGGTGCATCCAATAAAGTTCTCTATCTTTCTCTCTCAATATGAAGGATAAGAAGTCCTTTGTAATTACAAAATAGATAAATATTTCAAAAGAGTTTTCTAGCCACTTCCTTATTGACCCCTGCTTTACGTAGAATTTTTTTAAAAGTTTTTATGTTTAAATGCCACGTAAGTCTACCCCGGCTGCACAAAACAAAAATATCATTTGAAACCCGACTGCATCAAACATGAATGCAATCCGGGGTACAGTACACTGGCTGCAACAACAGGGTATGACAATACATCCTCCTAAAAAGGGAGATGACTATTGTCACACAACCCAATAAGCGGTGGCAAGGGGTATATAAACTCCACACCGACAAGATACAGTGATCAGTTGAAAAAATGAATCAACAAGACCAATTCCCTCTGATGAGTTACAAAGATAACGAAACCGGTCAGAGACCGGGGGTGAATAGATCACCCCAGCAGATGGGAGGGAATGCCTCCACATCCTTCAGGCAGTACCTTCTTTGATCTAAGAACCCACTCTGAAACAAAATGCAAGAGTTTGACAATACAACATTAATGGGAACCCACAAGTTAGATAAAAAAAAAATTTATTGAAGAGCATAAGTCATGTGACCAATTTTGCTGGTGTTTAATAAATTGTGAAGCAGACAATTTGTTGACATTTTACTCCGCATGATTTTATGAATGGAAAGTGTAAAAAAAATGGATAGGATCTGGATATGGGATTTAAACACTTACTTAAATGTGTACATGTAAGGGAAATCTAAGATTTTTGAAAACTATGAATGAAGTATTTCTTTCAACTGTTAAACTTGATGGCTATGTGAACTTTTTGACTATATGTTTACATACAGGTCATTCAGATGTAATGCATGATGATAGCAGTTCTCAGAAATGCTAAAAATGCCATGGTAATAGGACATCGTAGTATAACTATAGTTGGTTCAGTTCAGCATCACAAATGATATCCACATCTGTAGCTCAGTGAATTTCAAGAACATCTCTAAATGTATCAACAATTACCAAATTAATTTCACACATGAATGTTTCAACACCATTCATATTGACATACAGAGCAACAGCACTCATTAAATATATGTTGACAAAGAGTGGTCTGTGTACATGTAATCCGCCATGTTGGTCCTTGAGTTATGGAAATGTCTTCTTTTTTTTAACAGGACTGAGTGGTTATGGGAGCCATTGCATGTCACAGGTAAACAAACATAGACAAATCTTATCATAAACAGACAGTAAGTAGAAATTTAAAATAGTTAAAAGAAACCTAGATGATGTAGACAATGTTTGTTTACCAATGGAATGTGATGGCTCCCATAACTGCTGAGCCTTGTATCAAATATGGACATTTCCATAACTCCAGGATCAACATAGTGGATTGCATGTACACATTCATGCGTGAAAACAAATTCAGTAATTTTAGCTACATTTTGAGACGCTCATAAAATTTCACTGAGCTACATAATAAGAATGCTGAGCTTAATGAACTTTAAATAAGGCTATATTCATTAATTAAGATATTAGGAAAAAAGGGTGATACAAGTTGAAATTAAAGCTTAAGAAATATCTAAGTAAGTGCACAATTAAAATATTAAAATAAACATTATGGGAGCAGGATTTAAACCAAAGAAACTCATTTAAATTGGTAACCTTACAGCTGAATTGCTGCTGACAAACATATGCACAAATGCATGAAAATGCACAAATTCACTATTCTTGGTGAATAAATGCATTTTGAAGAATGACATTAATATCTTACAATTGAATTCATGGCCAGATACCTTATATGCTTGTACCTAATGCTATATGCAGCTAACCCACCCCCACCATCCCATCAACATTGCAGTAGGGAGATTTTTGTTTTATGACAAGTCCTGCAAAACTCTGAAATTTATAAGTATGTTATTTAGAGAGAATATGTTAACTTCTGCAGTTAAATCAGTTTCCTCACTCTGAGTTCTTTTATTTACATGTAGGAGCAATTTTTCTAAAAGCTACAAAATAACCATCTGCCACAAAAATTTCATTAATTTTACCAATTTTGTATAATAAATAGCATCGTGCAAATAAATAAAAAATTTCAGCCACAGGCCCAGAGCAATTAAGTTTATCACTTGACTGGACTCAAAATCCAATTGCCTGACAGGGATATAAAATTGTTACTGTTATGTTGACATTCCATGAAAAATTTAATGATTGGTCCTTTATACTTATGATATTGTTCATCAGACTGAACCCTTGTTCACATTCACAATTAACATGATTTCCAGCAATTTCACAATTTTTACATGTTCAGGTTTGGAATTCTTAATAATTGTGGCATACACCTCTACTCTTGTGATCTATTACCGTGTCTCTTAAGCTTTGCTTTCAGGTCGATGTACAGTCCATGTATTTCATTATATGTAGGGAAGAGTATTTGTGGGCCTTGGAGCAGTTTTCTTTTCTGAATGCTGCAAAAATCTCCATGTTTCTCTATCAAAGTTGAAAACAGAATTTAAGTTGGAGAGGCATTGGTCTTGTGTATATCAATAGAATCGGCAGCTACCAACTCTTTGAACTGAATGGACAAAATATAATCTAATTACATGTATTTCAGTTTCTTTAGGGTGAAAAATATTGTATTTGAGGCTTTTATAAGTTGCTAATCCCCTAGTTTAGCCTAATTTCTAACAATTGCATAAATTCCACTCAATATATTTAACCAGTGATGCATTACCAAATTAGCGTGACCAAGGGACAGCTCATTATTATTCATACAAGACAAGTGAGGCTCATTGTTATTCATACAAGACAAGTGAGTGGTAATTGTTGATAACCAATGAAATACAAAAAATAGATATAGTACTGTTCCCCATTCATAGGTCATGTGCTTTGCCTTGTAAACAAAATGTGTAGCTTTCAATACAATTAAGCAGCCGATCTTCAAAAGGTGGAGGGACGTACAAATAGAGCCTTAGCAGGGTGCTGAATGTTAATAATTTGCCAGTGTCTTTCAAGAACTTCCAAAAGAAAATACGTCATTTTATCAGCGTGCTCAAGGTTTCTTCAGGCAAATTAGATAATACTTCTTTTGGACAAGCCAGACAGGCAACTCACTTAGAATATGTGAGGGGCCTGATTATTAAAAGACTTTTGGTGAAAACTCCATGTTGATATGACCATCTATTCAGGAGAATTAGTGACAAGATTTTTCAATATGTACATTGTGGCAGCCATATTTGAGATCAGACTGGCACCATTTTCATTCAGGAACAACTAGATATTATAATTAGCCTTCTGGTGAAAACCCCTGTGTCTATATGAGTGTACATTTAGGAGGAGCAGCAATAACAAGATTTTCAAGATGGCTGCCATGCTGGCCATACTAGATCTCAGACAGGCACCATTTTCATATAGTACAAACTAGGCATCATAAGAAGTCTTCTGGTGAAAACCCAGTGTTGATGTGGTTTTCTATCTAGGAGTAGTGATAAGAATTTCAAGATGGCTGCTGTGATGGTCATATTGGACATCAGATTGGCATCGTTTTTATTTAAGACTAACTAGACAAAGTATGTAGTCTTCGGGTGAAAATCCCATGTTGATATGACTTTCCCTTCAGGAGTTGTAGCAATAACAAGATTTTTAAGATGGCAGCTGTGGTGGCCATTCTGGATGTCACATCAGCACCATTTTCATTTAGCACCAAGTCTTTTAGTGAAAACCCTATGTTGATATGACCATCCATTCAGGTAGAGTAGTGATAACAAGATTTTCAAGATGCACACTGTGGTAACCATATTGGAACAGGTTTCTCAATAGACCTGTACCCTCGGGTTTTGACTCTTAGAATTTAAATCTGACCCAATTCTGACATACGGAAATTCCAACCTGTGCATTTTGATGATGTATTTTGATTTGGGCTAGACCAATAAGTTGTTCTCTACCTTTCTGGGTTTTTTTCTTCTTCTGGCATGACTGGTGGCACCACCAGTCATGTCAGAAAAAGAACAAATAAAAAGCCAGAGAACAACTTTATTAAAGTTTGTGATCAGCAGCAGAGTTTCTTTGAAGTCGGATATTTACTCCATATATAAAATTCAAAACACGATTATTTTGGTGGTTGAACAACAGCACCATTCAATCTCTAATGCAGTGTTGCACCTAGGATCCAAAGGTCAGGGGACACTGTGTCCCTCACCCTCCAGAATTGATGGACACACAACATTTTAAAGGGACAAAGAAATATTGAAGTACATAATCCACTAGAAGTGCTAAAAAAAATGAGATAGTCTTATTTGCTTTGACAGTTTTGCCACCTTAACTTTCTCATATTTTCCATGGACATTTACATGATTGCAATAAACATTTTATCATGTGATCATGTAACTCATGAAAACATCAACATGTTTGAATATCTGGTTAAACTGAAGTGAACTGCACCATGGAATTTTAATAATATAAATATAAGTATTAAATCATTAATCAAATGGCAAATTGTGTATTTGCATAAATTGGTACCTTTTTCATTAATTCAGCCTGAGAAAATAGGCGTGACTTTAACCTCAAAAATACATTACAATAGCGGCGGTCAAAGACTTTAGCAACTCGGCATACAACCACAAACCTTGAATGTTTTCATTGCCAGATTCATTGTTTTGAAATGGATATTCATTGTCATCTTATAGGGTTTATCACTTTTAGCGGCTTTGGCCATTGCTTTTGCCAACATAGATGTGGATGCACATTCACGAAGGAAAAGTGTAGGCATATTTGTGAACTCAAATGACACTTGCATTACTGTCAGACCAACTACTGAAAGTAGCAAAGACTACATGTAATTAAAACTACATTTCACTGTCCAATGGATTTTAAAGACAGTAACTTGGTGTATTTTTGTATGTAATGTATGTGAGGTTGTGACCATTTTTGTGGTGATGTTATTTGACAATTTAAAGTCTACCATTTTTTGTTTTGTTTTTTTGTAAGTATATTAAATGCTTCAGAGAAAACAGATGGTATTTTTTTAAATTCAGATTTGAATTTCCAGTCATTTTCTATAGGCTGATTTGAAAAGATAACTTATTCTCATTTGGATGCCGTCGTTTTTGGTGGGTCACATGCACTGACCCCCCTCCCCCTTGGGACCTCAAAACACACTTTTTGAGTCTCAAAAACCCCCGAAACACTGTCTGGGAATAAAGTATGGGAGTAGTAATAACAAACTTGTGCTAATGGACAGTCGGATGACAGAAAACAGACGATCACATGTGTTCTTCTGGTCTATGACCAGTAGAGCTACAAATGTTGTTTAAATATCCAAATAAATTAGAGGAATGCTCCTTAACATCATTTGCCAGTAAAAGAGACCTTTATTTATTTTTTTATTGATAAAATGTAGGAACAGTGTGGTTTGCAAAATATGTACTATGAATCAGCTTCTCTGACCTCCTCAGCAAATCCACCATATGATCTTAGAGTACACTGGGACCCAAATTTGCATTTCAATATGGAATGGATGATGTTTGGTGGTTAAGTAGGGAGCTTCCAATCCTCCAATATGTTAGTCTCAGATTTTACTGTGTCTTGTGAAAATTACTTATGAGTCTGCGTAGTAAATGTTTTCTAAGTATGAGGATTCATCTGTTGACATAAGAGCTTACATGGAAACAAAATTGTGTCCAGGTATCTTTGTGAAACAGGAATATGCATCTTAGTCCGAGTTTCCTCTAACCCCATTTGAGATATTTGGACAGTTATGTTGTGGTGGAACTTGCTTGTCCAAATATCTAAAACAGGGTGGTAAACATCAGAAGAAACTTGAATTACCATCCAAGTTAACTAAATATTTTTGCATGTCTATGTTGATATTGCAGGTACTAGATGGCAACTATGGAATGTATGTTTGGCCATGTGCACCTGTTTTGGCTCAATATATCTGGTACAATAGGAATGTAATCAAAAGAAAATTTGTGCTGGAGGTAAAGTGCCAGTTTTTTTAAAATAGCCAAATCATGTTATCTTCATACTGTCAATTTTTTAAACCATATTCCATTAATGCTTACTTGTAGTCAATTTATTTGTTAGTAATTTGATAGAGTTAGCATTAAGGAAGTTCTTTTTGGCAGTATATTTTACACAGTCATTATGCAAAACTTATTTTTATCATATTATTTGAATGTAACCCACTCCTACCTATTAAATATACTGATTTCATATACTCTTCCCTAGTTCAAAGCAGGACGGACATTGTATTTTAATACTGTCCACCTTCCCATAGTGGTGACCTCCATAGGACAGTCACCTACATCCAGCCAGATTCTGATTTTCCTAATTTTTACATATGCTTATACATTACCAGTACCACTCATTAACCTCCACTTCCCTTACAAAGTCAAACTTGATGCACTATATTTTATATTTTATTGATTAAAGAATGAACTTGTGCACCAATTAACAACATTGCTACATTCAGATCGGAGCTGGAACTGCCCTTCCAGGGGTCATAGCTGGGTTATGTGGAGCCAACATTATCCTCAGTGATAGTGCCAGCTTGCCAAAGTGCCTGGACAATTGTCAGCAGACATGTAAAGCAAATGGTCTTGAGAATATACCCATTTTAGGCATCACTTGGGGCTGCTTTGATCCAGACCTTCTGAGGCTGAGAAAAGTGGACATCATACTTGGATCTGACTGCTTTTATGATACCAAAGGTTCTCCACATGAATTTTTCTTTGTCTTTTATAAAGAATAATTGAATTTAGTTTTTGTATCTCATCTTAATGAGTTTGGCTTCTGGTATCTGTGGTAGCTTAGTTGGTTGAGGGTCAAACTCATAATCCAAGGTTTGCAGATTTGATACCCACCTAGGCCAACCTGGGTCAGCTGCCTTGATGTGTCATTGGGAAAGGCACTTATTTCCCATTTTCTCAGCATGTTATAACCAATATTGTGTTTAAGGTTCCATTAAAACCAACAAAAACCATAAACAAAAAAAGTATCTTTTATTGTCATTGATTTCATTTTCAGTTCTTTGTATTTTATAATCATGTATATTAACAAGATAAGATACTTCATCTGAATTTATTCTAGTCTTGAAAATGCCTTACAATCATGTCACTGAAATTACTTTTAATTATATATTTTGTATCAAGTACATACATCTCTCCCTCACTATAAAACTCTTCATTATAACACAGTTCTTTTTATAAGTTGAGTATGGTCATGATCCCATTTCATTAAGTGGTAGTAAAATTATATATTGTGTACTTCATTATAAGGAAGTCAAACTATAATGCAGTATACTGTGGCTTCATGGACATCATTATAATGAGAGAGTGCTGTATGTTTAAATATTTCCCTCTTATTTCTGTAATTTTCATAGCAAATTGGTTATTCAGTATGATTTTTTTGTCTTTTAAAACTCGCTGTACTTTAAGTTACATTTTGCACAATCACTGCCTTATTCACATTCTTACCTATATTTTACTCTTAATATTTTGAGAAAAGGATAGGGTCCTCGGATTTATTGACTTGTAAGCTGCAGATATCTTAATTTATTAATTGGTTTAGACTCTTTAACAATGAGCCATCAAAAGACTGTAATTGTGACTTTAACATTAATTGAAAAAAATAACATTCATTACCCTATATGCCATAAATTACATTCTTTGTATCAAATATCATAGTGTGTTAAGGATTCGGTATTGGCTTTATCTCACCACTAATTGTTGTTATTGTTTTTTTATTTATTTATTATTTTTTATACAGATTTTGAGGATGTAATCGCAACCGTTTCATTTATTCTTGAGAGAAACAAAGATGCAGAATTTTGGTCTACATATCAGGAAAGGAGGTAATATGCAATAAATGGTTTGAGTAGCAGTAATAATTTCATGTCAAACTATGTGCTTCTCGACCTCAAAACATTTCATGAAGATAGACAATAATGGTTAAGTGATCAAACCCAATGTAAAAATTTAAAAAGTAGAATTTGTTTTAGTGGCAACAGTTGTCAAAAAAGGTGATGATTTATAATGTTGGTTATGTTTTTTTCGGCAGTCTTACTCTTAGGGCCCTGCCTTTTTAGGATCAAACTGTTGGCTTTTTTATGCTGTCTGAGTTGCCGATTTAAATGTAAATGTGCTTTAACATTTTGTGTGTTTGCCTCCATCTTTTACAAAATGTAGGCACTTTTTATGCCCTTCCATTTGAATTTCACATGTAAAATTTCTTGTCAATATAATAACCTCACAACATATTTTGCTACCATTCACAATGTAAACTTGATTAAAAGTATATCCTTGTGACTTCCATGATTACTTCCTGTTTTGATAGTTATGTCTCTTTGACACAATATATTTTGCTACCATTCACAATGTAAACTTGCTTAAAAGTATATCCTTTTGACTTCCATGATTACTTCCTGTTTGATAGTTATGTCTCTTTGACACTTCCAATTATTCTTCTCAAACTTTGCTTCAGTATATATTCCTTGTTGCTGCTGCACATTTTTTGTTGAATTTAAATTATTTCAATGCTATAGACAAATTTGCCTGTCATCCCTACCAGCTCTCAAGAAGTTTACCATAATAGCACATTGTTACCACATTAGATCAGGTTCATTTCCAAGATCTGATACTTGCATGTACAAAAGGTTTCCCATTTGAGGTCAGTAGTTTTCTGTTGGTTCTCCATTTTCCTCGACCTCTAAGACTATCCTACACCCAACATCTGAGCTGCCAGAAGTCCTTAACATAAGTTGTTAAAAATAAACTTACTTTGCACTAACAATGAATGGTTATCTATTTTCAGTTCTGAACGATCCATAGAGCACTTGCTTATGAAATGGGGCTTGCATTGTAGGCAGATCTCACTGTCAAGCTTTGATGCTGACAGCCCACATATTGCAGAGTCAGATCTTCCAGGGAACCACACCATACACATGCTGATCATCACCAAAAGGAGACAGACCTTCCAGGGAACCACACCATACACATGCTGATCATCACCAAAAGGAGTCAGACCTTCCAGGGAACCACACCATACACATGCTGATCATCACCAAAAGGAGTCAGACCTTCCAGGGAACCACACCATACACATGCTTATCATCACCAAAAGGAGTCAGACCTTCCAGGGAACCACACCATACACATGCTGATCATCACCAAAAGGAGTCAGACCTTCCAGGGAACCACACCATACACATGCTGATCATCACCAAAAGGAGTCAGACCTTCCAGGGAACCACACCATACACATGCTGATCATCACCAAAAAGAGACAGACCTTCCAGGGAACCACACCATACACATGCTGATCATCACCAAAAGGAGACAAAATGATAAGATGAAGTGAGTGTACACCTCCACAGAAATGAGAATGTGCCAGAACACCCAGCCCAGAACTATTGACGAAATGTGTTCCAAATTACAAAGAAGATACAGACCTGCCTTTAATTTCACATTTTGTGCTGAACATTGTTTTTCACTTTTTGTGCTGAACATTGTTTTGATATAAAATTTTAATGCCTCTGTAGCACCACAATGGCAGACTTTGCAGGAAGTAATTCTTACAAGTATTTTCTTTAGTTACTTTAATGCATGAACCAGATCTGTTAATGCAGAATTCCACATTGATCTGAGAAGTTTCCATGCCTGCCTACATCATCTGTGCATGAAGAATGGAAGGAGGAATTCATATGGCAAGTATTTTCCTCCAGGTTCCCAGGTTTCTTCCAACACAAGATGAAAAACCACCTCAAATCAACATCTGGCCTGGAGATCATAAAACTCGGAGCTTAAGTTTGAGATAGACTTTCACTATCGGCTAATAAGAAATGACTTTTTAAATGTAATGACCTTTGTGATTGGTTGAAACAAAATCTCAAGATCAGACTCAAGCTCAAGATGTTTCATGATTTAAAGGCCTGAGCTGTCAAGAGTAAACAAGTTGCACCAAGTTACAATTTTTAATTTGAAATAAATGTTTGGGGAAAAAAAAGCTGTTGAGTGTTCTCTAATACCCTCTCTTATCAAAAACTTAATGGGACAATCATTTATAAACACTTTAATATAGTGTTCAAACACAACACCTTGTCCAGCCAAGAAAGGAAAATGAATTTAAAACCTAGCCAGAAATGTGAGTTAATTTTCTAAGAAAGCTTAGAAGAACCCCCTTTATCCAGATCCCTTTCATCTCGATTTTTGGTTTATCTGAATTGTTTATGTGTATCTCATGTAATTGCCAAACTAGTTCATTGGAACTCAGTTTAGCCCAATATTTTCACATATCCTCAAGGGCCCTGGGTGACCAAGTGGTCTAAGACGCTCACGTTTACAGATCACTCACACATCTCACCTCTGTCAATGTGGGTTTGAGTCTCAGGTCGACAAACATGGGTATATGAGAAAGCTTGCCTGCAGCTTCCCATGGGTCAGTGGTTCTTCCCAGGTTCTTCCTCCACCAGATATACTGGCTGCCATGTAAAGCCTACCATGTGCTGAAATGTGTTAAATCCCACAAAACCAAACCAAACCCATATCCCCAAAGGAGTCTGGATAAATAGGGTTGTAATGTAAATTTGGCTAAGCAAAGAAATGTAGCCTCTGGCTATTAAAGTGCAAACAAGAGTTCACAGAACCTGGTGTTTCACCTGCATCCGAGCAATTAGGAATTGCCTCATATCTAAATTACAAAACTTTCACGGTAACACTGATTCTACTGCTGTCACTGTAAGAAAAGTGATATGTATGTTCCAGCATGCTTATGATAAGAGCAGCCGACTTTAAATTCATTGGACATCAAGACACCAAAATCCATAAGTTATTTATATCCTTGAGGACAACATATCTTAGTCTGAGTTTTTAAAGTTATGCTCAACAATATTGTGGTTATTGCATGGAAACTGTTTTATATGCCTGCCATAAGGCAGAGCATATTGTTATGATGTCCATCCATTTTTTCCCTAGTTTGTTTCTGCACAATAACTAGTTATCCACCATCTATCGGTATCAAACTTTTCAGATGGCTTGCACTTTGGGTAAGAATGGTTTGGTTTGGTGCTTTACGGCACAGCAACACAAGTAGGTTATTTAGTGCCGAGGCAATTGGAGTAAAGTGCCTTGCCCAAGGACACACCACGGTAGCTGACCTAGGCTGGTCTGATGGTAGGATTCGAACCCGCACCCTTTGGGTCGATGGTAGGGCACTATAACCAATGAGCTACTGCGGCTCCTTGGGTAAGGAAGAAGCCTATCAAGTTTGGGGTCAACTGTCAATGTCACTTTGACAGAAAGAAGAAAAACGGTTTTTGCACAATTTGTTCTACATCACAGACCTAAACAAACTTTGTGGATGGCTTGCACTTAGGGTTAGGATGAAGTCTAATAATTTGAGGGTCAGAAGCTCATTACAACTGAAAGATATTTTAAAATACATAATAACTTGAGTTCTAGGCCAAGTACATTGACCAGTGTTTGTGAAAAGCTTGCACTTAAGGTATGGAAGAGGCCTATTGATTTGGGGTCAAAATATCAAAGGTCAAAGTGATTGTAACTTGCAGAAAGATGTTTGAAAATATAAGTAATCTGAAACCTCATAAATACAAAGCTGCACACCAAATCTGGCTAAAATTCAACAATCCTTGGAGGAGTGGTGCTGTGGAAACCAAAGCGGAAGATGGAAAATTAGTAGTCATAACTCCTCTAAATAAAAATATATGAAGCTGGAAATCAAACTCGCATAAGGTCTTGTTCATATGAAGCAGCATACCAAATTTTTTTTAAAAATTAGGCAATCCTTTCTGAAGTTAAGATGCAGAAACCAAAGTTAGGTGAATTGGCTATTAGGTGCAATAACTGATGATGTAAGATGCTAAAAAATGAAATCATTCATTGAAATCTAACACTCACTTGGTAAAGTTAAGCTGTGGAGATGAAAGTTAGGCGAATGGGCAATTAGGAACCATAACTTATCGAAATAATCACATAGAAGGCTGAAAAATGAACTCTGATGGAGTCTCATCAGTATAAGTCTGCATACTCCAATTAGTTAAAATCCAATTAATCCCAGTAAAGTTATGTTATGAAAACCAAATTGCTGAAGGAGAGCTGTGTTTAATATATGACTTCACCGACTTTATTGAGTGGGCCCTAATGAAAGACGGACTAAGTCCATTCAATTAAATTGAATTTTATGAAGATCTTCAAGTCTAAAGTTATAGAGCAAGAAGAACATTTGTGATGGACATTGGACAGCGCATAAGAATTGACTTAAATTTTTCATCAATCTGGACCTTGATGCAGGGGGCATGCCTGTGGTATGCAACACAGCATCTATAAGTTTAATGAAAATGTGTTAAATGGTTCAAAAGTTACATCTCAGACAAGGAAACAGATCACAGAGTTACATTTGCCTTGCTGTGACCTTGACTTTGAGATAGGAGGCATGATTGTGGTACACAACTTCCCATCTTGTCTTGATGTATATCCAAATAAAATTTCATCAAAGTATCTTCTGTGGTTCATAAGTTACAGCCCGAGCAAGAAAACAAGTTACAAAGTTACATTTTTCCTTGCTGCAACCTTGAACTTTGAGCTATAGATATTATATGAAACTATTTTAAATTTGGTTAGATATTATTTGTCAACAAAGTAAGCCTTGATTAACATGCGACCTTCACAAATGACTCCCATTTCTATTGAGCACAACTTTTATTTAACTAATAAGAAAAAAAAACTTAATGAGCTTAAGCTAAACTCGAGGAATGGTGAGCAATTTGCTCACATAAATTTACCCCCACCTCTCCCACTAGAACCCCATGATGGAGATGAGTCTGTTGTGAAAAAAAAGGGCATAGGTCTTATAAAAATACTGCAAGTACAGTGACTGGTCAAAATACTTTTCTTCTGATGATGACCAAAATATGGACTATGTTTCACATAAGTCCACTGAAAACTTAGAGTTCCAAGTTTCATAGCAATTCACAAAATTCTGTCATACATTGCATGCAGCTGTAAGTCAATAAAGGCAATAACAAATTACAGCAACACAAAGATTTGTCAATATGTGCATCTTTAGAGGATGACCATAATAATTATGTACGAAGTTTCACAGTAATCCATTATAAAAATGCTAGTCAAGGTGTGTTCACAAGATTCTCTCATACACTGCTGCAAGACAAAAAGGGAAAAACTTTTAAAAAATTGTGGGATGCCAGTAATTGGTCAAAATGTGCATCTTCAAATTATGACTTTAACACGTTCCAAGTTTTATATTAATCCATTGAAAAGTGTGAGAGGCTCGAAGTCACAAGGGCAATAAAATTGCAGAGCATAGTGATTTGTTGATATTTGCATCTTCAGATGATGATCATAAAATTTACCAAGTTTCATGCTGATCCACTGAAATCTATAAGAATGGTTGCATGCACAAGATTCTGTCATATACTGCATTCAGCTGCAAGTAAACTGGGCAATAACTCATAAATGTGGAAGCATTGTGATTTGATGTGCACACCTTCAGGTGATCATAATATTTACGAAGTTTCAATAACTGTAACAAAAATTGCAGAAGCAAAGTTATTTGTCAATATGCACAACTTCCAGTAATGACCATAATATTTACCAAGTTTGATGGCAATCCATGAAAACTGAGGGACTAGTTTCACTAACAAGATTGTGCCAGACAAGAACGTACATGAGTATTACTACCCCCACCCCTACCAAAATGGATTATAAAAAATTTAACTCGCCTTAATCTAAGGTGTTGACAAACAGACGGAGTCAAACACAGATGCCAAAATTATCACAATGTTGAGCCATGGCAGGCTCTACAACAACTAAGAACAAATATTGATGTACCTATCAATAAAACACGTAATACTAAGTTCCACATAGATTGTTCCCACATTGTGTGTATGAACATAGATAATATGATGGGTGATGGGTGGCATAAATAATAACTTAAAAGTGAAAGAGTTATAACAAGCTGTTAGTTTATGGGTGCATCACTACAATTGGCTCAATAGGACCTTACATTAATGAACTTGTGTTGGGAAACCTAAGTTGGGATAAGAGAAGCATTCAGGGGCTATAACTCTTCCAAATGACTACTTCAAAGTCTCATCAATACAAACAACATCCCATGTAAAGATATGAAGTTGGTTGACAAGGGCATTAACTGTGTCCAAAACGGTGCAGATAAAACCCATAAAAGGCACATCTAGATATAAGGGACGATGTTCTTAACAAATTTGTTGAATGATTTTTGAGCTATGCTGAATGCAAGTAGCATTCAAAGTTTCTGTGTAAAGGCAAACATTTGCTTGACCATGGGCAGAACTCTGTCCACATTGGAGTAGATGAGAACACACCCATAAAAGGCATGTCAGTATATGAGCCAATATTCATACCAAATGGCATAAGAATATGTTGAATGGTTCTTGAGCTATGCTGGTAACAAACAACATCCCATGTGAAGATATGAACTTAATTGTCAAGGGCCATAACTACATCCAAAATGGAGCTGACAAAACCAAATGCCATAAAACGCAAATCTAGGTCTATGAAACGATGTTCGTACCAAATTGGGTCAGAATAAGTTAAATGGTTCTTGAGCTGTGCTGGTTACAAGCAACAGCCCATGTGAAAATATGAATTTAATTTTAAAGGGACAGAACTCTATCCAGACTGGCACTTATGAGACAAAATGCATAAAAGGTGCATCTAGGTCTATGAGACAATGTACACACAAAATTGCATTAGAATCTGCTGAATATTTCTTAAGCTATGCTGGTTACAAATTGAGGAAAAACGGCCAATAATTCTGTCAAAATTGGTCCAGAAATGATGAAACATTTAAATGACACATCTACATGTTATATGCAATTCACCTACCGAATTGCATCCAGTTATGTGTAAGGGTTTCAGAGCCTTGGTGGTTACAAGAAGTGTGAACAACGTCTAGTGGGCAGATGGCAAAGGTGATTACTATAGGGATTGGTTATCTTGATGCAAAACCATAATGAGAGTCGGGTTATTCATTTGCGGAAGAGCATGTTTTTGTGAAACTAAATGATTAAATTAGGTCAGTGCAATTTGACATTTACTAAAACAATTAGCAAAAGTAATGTGCACTACTATTTGACCACAAATATCATAGCAGGATTAAAAGTAAAATAAAAATTATATCTTTTAAGTGTATTTCGATTTTCCAAATTTCAGACTTCAGATCTAGATCCTATTTACTCAACTGCATGAATAAGTTGTCAACATCAAGTAATTTTGTACATGATAATACATTCCTTCATCAATGCTGGAAAAACAAACCCTATTATGCACCCCTGAATTTACATAGCAGACCCATTTGCTTCAAGAGTTACTTGGCCATTATGTTGAAGTTAGTTGTACTACAGCTTTGCACAAGGGCTTCCTACGAAAGAATAACTATCTTCATTTCTGAGAGAATAAATGCTATATTCTGGAATGGTCATAAGAAGTGATCGGTAACACATAACACACATAACACAATATAAACTACAGATAATGTTATACACAACTGAATATAACTCAGTTTTTCTTTTTGTTCAATGACAGAAGTATCCATATTTTCTGTCGGAGATCATGCCAGATGAGTTTTCCATCTTGTCCTTGCCATCTTCCAAACGAATAAATTTTGCAATCAAGGATGAACTGCAGTTGGAACATCATTGGACTTGGGTACTGTAAATCACTATGACACACTGCTATACAGTAAATGAAGGAATACTGCCCAAAACAGCTGAAGATTATGGCATACAACAACATGCTTAAAAAGGAGCCATTTCCAAAGTAACTTGACAACTAATTGAAATGTTGGAGTTTCCCTGCAAGTTTGAGTTCTCTGATAGATGCTATTTAACAATTAAATATGGAAGGAACTTCACTAATCAACAAGTACCTGCAAGAAATCACATGACATCCTTTGGTAAATAAAGTACAGTGAAACTTGTATACAAAGGAGAGTCAAGGGTATAACAAATTGTCCTTTACAGATGGTGTCCTTCATATATAGGGCCAGTACTCGCAATGTGCTTTGCAACTCATACAGTTATGACTCCAAATGTTGCATACAAACAAGAAGAGGTTCTTTGGAATAATAGGTTTCCTTCTGAAAAAAAAACTGACTGCACTATTACAGACAGAATGAAAATCCAGCATTGCAAATGTCAGAAGCCAGTAGCAATGAAACCAAACATTGAAATGCATAATAAGTTAAAAATTAAACAAGAACTGTATTGGAAATGTTAATGCACTAAAATGCACACACTAACACTAGGACTTCTAATCCTGGTCAACAACAATTAATTTTAAAACTAAAAATAAAATTAAAATTACAAAAATTCATTTAAACACAGGCTCTGACTGATGCACAATCATTTTAGTTACAAAAAAGATGCTAAACAAACTTATGATGTAATGTGATCTTGTGGAAAATGATCATTGTCCACTGAATAGTTAATGTCAAAACAAGTTGGGCTTCACAAATCTATGTACATTTCGCAGCGCCTGTGGTGAGCTGTAAGAGAGGCAAACCCACATGTAGGGTCTCAATGTCCATTATACACAACTCTGTTGATCAAAAAACACTACATCATAGACTAACCATGGGTCAAAGAGCCCTCTTTCTAAATAATAATGGAGTAGCCCAAATTCCAATTTCGATGAACTGTTGTAAATGTTCCTTACATTAGATTTCCCATATAATCCACAATAATGCAGCTGTCCAAGAGTCCCTAACAAAATCCATATTTTCAAATACCCTCTCCAGAGGGATGGGTTAGTTCCTGGATGACTAGATGTAACAGTTCATTCTGTTCTTCGTTCAACAAGGGCCATAACTCTACCTGAATTGCTTGAAGAGCCTCCAGATCATGTGACTGGCAGGCCATCTGGAACAGAACAAATAGACATCAAAGTTAAAGGCTTCCCTTACTGTTAGCAACAGATATCTGCACCTGTACTCTTTAAACTTTTCAATATTTGATATACTGAAGATTGTTTATGTCACTGAAATTAAGGTTGGACAGCTACAAAAGTAAAGAAATTCCTGAAAGTTCCATGATTCAAATTCTTTTTTGGGTAAAGTTACAGCTTTTTAACTTTAAGCCTGTGTTTCAAATTTGTGCTAAAAAGATTTCTAGATGACTATAATTGTGTATTGTTTATTTAAAAATAAGTTGATCATCCACTCAGCAGGACATGTGAATATGTGGATTTCGAACTATGATTTCATAAATAGGGGCCATGGACTCTGAAAGATGAGCTTCAACTCCTATTGGACTGAAAAGCACCAAGGTCAATACAATCCTATCAATTTTTCAGGTTTCTTAGGTCTAAAAGATTTCATTCTTACAACATCAGTGGTGGATTTCTTTCTCTAACATGATGCTGTATAACAAAATCTCAAGTATTTGCAGTCCTAGCTATTCTAGTCTTGGTCAACTTGTCTCTGTGTAGTTACTGTATCTCGATTAGGTTATCACAGTCCTGCATATGAATGTTTGATGGTGTCACAATATGCTGTGATGCTTTTTGATGACGTTGGAATAACATAACAATGATTTTTCTTCAATAGTGGAATTGGAATGTAATATTTTAATCCAATATTGCAATGCAATTTTAAACTTTTCATTAATTAATTTTTTTAGGAGACACAATATCATTATTCAAAGAATTAAATATCAGAGGACCAAATACAAATTAATATTTGTGCAAGTAACATTCTAGCCATCTTAAAATATATGCAAATGCTCAGGTACAAGTGTATCTGGAGTTTCTTCCTTAATACTGACTTTCCATTAACTTTCCTATACCATGATTATGTAAAAAGTATAGAACTTACCACAACAGATTGTAACATCAGGAAGAGGTCTTCATCCAAGAATTGAGCTGAAACAAGATAAGGAAAATACAATTTAAAATACAAGCACATCATTCTACAACTCGTCTGCATAATATGTCTTGCATTTGATCTTCTGACCTATTCTGTTCTCATCTTATGCACACACAATAAAAATGCAAAAGTTGAAATGTTAAAAAATTGTATAGTCTGTAATGGAAAGGAATAATCTTCTATCATAGTATTTATATCGCCTTCATTAATGTAAATATCCGGACATTAAAAAATAATGGATAATTTGAGCATTCATGAAAAATATCATTTCCTGACTATCTTGTCTAGAAAACCAATACTCAGTATCTCTGTTGTTAGGATAGTGTATTGATGCACCCAAAAAGTTCAATGCTCGTTAGAAGTGAATAGGTAAACTAGGTTGCATTGCAATAAATGTCCACAGTAACGTTACCCAAATATCTCCAGTGACCAACCTTAAATGATAGTTACTTTTTGATTTGTGTAAACTCTGGTTAAGTTCACAAACCATGACAGATATCATGTTGCTTAATCTGTTTGAATGGACATAAAGCATTAACAAAATCGATTAAGCCAAACAAGCCTCAATCATTGCTAGAAACTGATTTCTAACCAGTACCATGACCCAGTTTATAATAATATATGCAACTGCTGATTGGAGCGAGTTCTAATATCAAGAATGCTTAAAAACATAAGGATTGCCCTTGGCAACAGAATGCATAGCTGAAATCATACATGTCTATTCAAATCATTTCACCACTGAAAATCTTAATGAAAAGACATATTTTCTTTCAAAAATGCTTGAAACAATCTCTGCATTACAACTCCAAATATGGCGAGGATTCCCCTCAACATGCAAATGAGCCAAATAATTTAGACTGCTTCAGGAATTTAATGAAGGAATAGTTATTTGTAATGCTCCTATAGGTTTGAAGACCAAACTGGCAACTTCCAAAATAAGGTTATCATGGGGAATCTGCCACTGAATAAAACTGAGATGGCAAGAACTTGTGAAACTCATGTGTCAGAGATGTTGACCGCTTTGTTTAGGTAAATACATGATCACAAGTTGTGGAGTATGTCAGCTATTTTAATTTCTGCCCACTGGTAACACTTTCAGTTATTCCACATGATAATTAGGGTAATCAAAGTAGTTTCACAATCTGATGGTCATATATTCAATCACCTGTTTTTCGGTATGGGTAAACATTCCTAAGTTTACATTCCAACTTGATTTTTATTCTTTTTTGGCTTTAAAAAACATACTTGATGTACATAAATTTTATGTACTATTGAAAAATATTACAACTTTTGAAAATATGGCGTGCAACATTTTAAGAGTCAAGATATTTACATTATTGATGGTAACCCTGATTGCCTATACAATACTGTCCATTCTGATTATTAAGCATTCTAGCAGACTACAAGAATCAGTTTACATTATCTTAAGCTTGTATTAAACATAGACAATGGCCTATTCTTGATAAGAAGATAGACAGATTTCATATATACATACACACATCCATCGATACATACCTACATACCTCAACAGCATTAATCGTTTTAATTTTTATGCCAATGGTTATCACTTTACATTTCAAACTCTGGAGAGATAACATGTCTGTACTTCTAACCACTCACAGACTCACAGCATGATTTATTTTGAACTGTTCTCAGTCCTTGTATTGTGACTGCTCACAGCTTGTATCAGCGGGTTACATAATCTTCAACAGAGAGTCTGTTTTAAGATTGAGAGACTCCACTGGCCAGTTTCAAGTCATAGTTGCTACAACTAGTATGTTGCCAGACTCCTCGGTTACTTTTACCTTGGGAAACAAACATAAATGGATGACACTGGAACTACCATATATACTTGCTTATCAATCCAGTCCAACTGCAAACAACATAGACCCTGATCTGCCATCACATAAATGGCAGATCTGGGTCTATACAGTTTGCAGTTGGATCCAACCTGAATGCATGTATACACAGCAGCTAAGATGACCATGGTGCAATTACTTGCTACAAAAGCTAACATAAATTGAGCCATCCCAAGCATAAAGGTCAGTATGGATGAAATAATCAAATTGTTATCTTCTTATGATTATGATGTACCTTACAAAATAGTTGCTGAATTCATTATTTTTAAGGTAATTTTCTTCATTTTCATCCTTTTTTAAAATTATTTAAAAATTTGTAACAACATTTATTGTGAATTTAAATCATTGATGTTATGCTTGATGTCATTATTGAGTTATGTCATGAGCCTAATATGACCTTTATGCTTGAGATAACTCAATTGATAAATTGGAGAAATTAATATGCTAAATGTCTAAGTCGATGTAAAATTTTGTTTAAATGGATTGGAAATGAGGGAGACTCTCTATTCAATTGACAAATGATACTACTAATATTACTGATGAAGTAACAAATACATGTTTTATTATGCTAAAATACATAACTAATGCAAATGTACAATTTTCGTGCGAATAATTTACTATATTTGTTTTTAAAATACCATATATACTCGTGTAAAAGCCAATACCAACTGCAAACTGCATAGACCCAGATATGCCATCGCATTATGCGCCAGGAGATCTAGGTCTTTGCAGTTTGTAAGGACTAATCAGTAGAACAAACAACACAGACCCTGATCTGCCAGCGCATTATGCGATGAGAAAAGTATGTGTTTTCAATGATGACACAAATATCTAATAGCAAGAATTGTATCTTGAAATCTTTGTGGAACTATGATATTCATTTAAGTTCTCAGATTATAAATAGATGGAACAAATTACTCTTTAATGTTTTACATAATTTTGTTCTTAACAATGACAGACACATTCTGTAGTTGTAGATGAGTCTGTATATTTGTACATAAGACACCTATGAACTTTTATGTTTTAAAATACTTCTGTATTTATATTTTAATTTAGATGTATGGACCATGCAGTCTGAAATAAAGAATTCTTCTTATTTTGTTCAGTGTCTGTATAAAACAAAGTGAATAATGGTCAAACAATGATCTAATACTCATTCTTTTGGTTTACAATTAATTAGGGTAAATAAATATTAATAAATATTTAACACAGGGATGTATACCACTATGTATCTATCAAGGAAAAGTGTTTGATACAATTTATCTTCACAAAATGTATTCAACTGACTAAACAGTAGGGGTGAAACAATTAATCGATACATCGATGTATTGATAATTTTTCCATATTGATACCCATATAGATAAAAGAGGTGAAGAATCTATACAAAATTATACTTACTCTATACAAGTTATTTTAATCTTCAGCAGCCATAAATAATTATTAATCATTAGCCTTTTTATTCTTTAAATTGAGAATACATCTGAGACTTTCATAGCAGGCATATGCAGTCATTTCTGTCAGTAAAAAATAAAAGCTATTGACAATACCAACTCGCCTTCTACAAAGTTCAAAATCTGCCTTCTCTCCCCACCAATTCCATGCTAATTATTTTATCCCGTCAGCATGTTCAGCCGCTGATAACATATATCAATGTAAAGAAGACATTCCAGATTTGTTCTCCATGTATGATCCAAGTACTTTACTGATCATTTAATAACCAATTTTATGCAAAGTTTATCTGTTGCTTCGTATTTTGTCTACTTGGATTGAATTTGAAGGGTACACTTCCAGTGTGTCAAGCAGTGAAATATGTTACATTCAATTCTGATTGGTGGTAATTGTTTGTTCAAGTCCAGGGGTAAAACAATAACCACCAATCAGAACTAACTGTAGCTTGTTCACTGTGTGACACACTGGATGTATTGGCATCTAAACTCAATCGAAACAGATACAAAGCAACATAGACACTTCGAGCAAAAGTGGCTTTTAAATGATCTGTAAAGTACTTAAACTGTACATGGGGAACAAGTTTGGAATGTCTCCTTTTACGCTGATATATGCAATCCGTGACTGAACATGACAACTGGATTAAAAAAGAACAAATTAACACAGAATCAGCAAGGGATCAGATTCCAAACTGCATGAGTTATGAGTTATAGCCACCTTGTTAATTTGTAGAAGGGGAGTAGGTGTTTTCAATAATTTCCTTTTCACTGACAGAAATGAGTGCCTGTTTCCATGGCAACTGTTTTGCATCTGCAGGAAGTACAATGTGAAGGATCTGGTTGTTAGTTATCTCTGCTCCCACATTCGGACTTGTTCTAGATAAGATTTTCCTTGCATAAGGAAATTGCACTATTTAATCTTCTGTTTTGAAGATAACACAGTAATGCCTTCCAACTTTAAGTGAAGACATGAAATTGGTAGTAAGATATTTTCAAAGCGTTCATGTAGTGCAAACCAAATGGTGTAGTGACCAAGACGAGTTCTGCATCTGATTAAATGGAGCAATGTGAAATGACCCAAAAGGTTGAATTAAAGTCACCAACAACTAACAGGTAGTCTGTTTGGAAGTATTTTTTTTATCTTGTCAAGGCATATGAACAGATGATAAGTCTATGTCTGTCTGTAATTTGCATACTGGAAATATAACCAATATGTCAACACATATTAAACAGAACCACCATACCACTGACAGACCTTCTAAAGATGAAAAGACTATATATGGGTATCGATTATGTATCATATCGTAGGCTGTGTATCATGAATCATATCGATACGTGGCAGAGGTGTATCGTTTCACCCCTAGTAGACAGTATATGTGACTCTAAACATTCAAAAACAATACAATTTCAAAAGAGATGCATCTATGATTGATAGAGGGTACATTTTTTAATGATCAGAAATGTATTTGTCACAGAATAATGTTTTGACTTTTTAATTATTCTCCTAATGAACCCCATACAATTATATACACACAATCTTTCATGAAACAAATTATTTCATGTGTTTTTAACTTAATAATTTGTAATTAATCACTATATCAATATATATATATATATATATATATATATATATATATATATATATATATATATATATATATATATATATATATATATATATATATATATTTTTTTTTTTTTTATGTGTGTAACATACACAGATATTAGTTGTAGATTTTTCAGGTTAGGGGACTACTGTAAGTAGAAGTTGTCTTTTCTTCCAATGGTTGGTATAAGCCACCCAGTAAATCATAAGCAAGTGACATGTCCCTTAACTTTAACCATTTATGCAAATGTGCATGCAGAAAAACATTTGCCATTCAGCCATGTTAGAATGAAGACATCATTTTTGCTGTGATTAAAACTAGTCTTGTTTTCATATCTATATTGCAGGTACAATGTTATTATTTTTGTCCTGGCTACAAATGCTGTTTAATTCATTACTTTTATTGTAAATTTGATCAAAGAATATTCCAAGAATATGTGATTTGTGTAATATTTCTTGACATCGTTCTCTACTGATTTTCTTATCAATATCAATCATATTTTGAACACCTGTCAGCAAGAACATTTATGTTTTTAAAGAACACTTTATCAACCTGTAATTTCATTGCTTAACATTTAAGTTTGTAATTCTCATTTAAATTTCTTAATTTAATTATTCATTACACATTTTCTGTCAAATTAATATGTACTGGCATTTGCCATTCAGTAATGTTAAAACAAAGAGTTAATTTTTGCTGTTATGAAAATTAGTCTTGTTTTCATATCTATATTGCAGATCAAATCATGCAATAAATTTCTAATTGATCAACTGAAGTGACTTATGTCACAATGCTTACATTTGAATCACAAGATTTGGCAATAAAAAGGAGATACAGGATTTGTTTTCCCTAAATGACTTTCCTCTGTTTACAGTATATAGTCACACCACTATGCTCATGTATGGTGTGTATTCAATTCTGAACAGTGAGGATCCAGCTCTACTGTTGTATAATGCACATCTAGTCAAAACAAGTGTGACAAGTCAATCATCAAACCAGTTACAAGTTAAGACAGTTATGATGTTACATCAGTTATGATGGCAGATCAGGGTCTATAATGTTCATTTTACGTATCATTTTAAGTAAAAAGAATATGGTAAAAAATAAAACTGTAACATTATGGTAATATAAATTCACTAGTACTGTTTTCTTCTGTTGCCTCCCAGGCATATTTTTCAAGGGTCTGAGCATGTTCTGGTCGAATTCTCTGAGGGTTTGGCTGTGAAAAAGAATTAGAAACTTAGTTTTAACAGTGCTAATAAAAATGCAGATGTATGTATCAATGTATTTCTGAACATATAAAATGTATAAAATCACAGATGAAAGTATACTTCTTGATTATAT
This sequence comes from Margaritifera margaritifera, assembly GCA_029931535.1. Classification (NCBI taxonomy): domain Eukaryota; kingdom Metazoa; phylum Mollusca; class Bivalvia; order Unionida; family Margaritiferidae; genus Margaritifera; species Margaritifera margaritifera. Next base: position 734,010 of record JAQPZY010001458.1, read on the forward strand.
TGACGATCTAGTTGAAATTCATTCAATGGCCATATTGCATGATGCCACACATTATACATCTATGCACTAATTAAGAGTACATGATAACAGTGACCCCAAAGGGAAATAATGTCAATTCAGCATTATAGTATGTGAAGCTTGAAAAACATGTTTTCTTTTCTTAAGAGAAGGAAAGATGAACACAAGCTGTACAAAGGGTTAGTAGAGCCCAAATACTGTGAATTGACTTTTATCCCTGGATTTCATGGATGCCAATGAACCACACATTTAAAGACATGATGAACAATCATTCACATTAAGAGACAACTGGATCAAAATCCCCATCCACAAATTTACATACCAATGAAAATGTCACATTATGCAATTGGATCAAAATCCCCATCCACAAATGTACATACCAATGAAAATATCACATTTTGCAATTGGATCAAAATCCCCATCCACAAATTTACATACCGAAGAAAATGTCACATTTTGCAAATGGATCAAAATCCCCATCCACAAATTTACATACCAATGAAAATGTCACATTTTGCAATTGCACAACAAGAGTACCATGAGTGGCAAATTATACGCCTGCCACGTGTTTAATAGTCTTCCATGTAGGCACTAGCAGGATATGGTTGACTCTGGAGATTACTGACCAGTGGGTCTCTGATCTCAACCTTTGGTCATGGTATGTGGTCTTGTGCTGGAACTATTATTTTCTTATTAGTCCTACTATGACTGACTGCTTACCGTTAGACTCCAGAATCTAAAGGTTTGTTTATTACCTTCAATGCAAGCCATCCATAAAGTTATTTTGCAAAACCCATTTTTCTGTCAGCCATAATGCAAGCACAATCTGTACATAAACTTTGATCAAGGTACATGGTTAAGACAAATTATTATGCAAGAGACATGTTTCTTGCATCAAACAGTGACACTGACCTTTGACTCCAAAATCAGTTGGCTTCTTCCTTACCCCATGTGCAAGCCATCCACAAAGTTTGGTAACTGTAACTGTTGGAGAAGTAAATCTATTGTGCAGAAACTGTATTTTTCTTCTTTTAGTTAGTGACCTTGACCTTTGAGCTTTTGATCCCAAAATCTACAGGCTTCTTCCAAGTGCAAGCCATCCACAGAGTTTGGTAACAACTTAAAGTATTGTGAGGTAACCATTTTACTTCTTTCAGTCAAGGACCATGACCTTTTACACTCTGACTCCATAATTAACAGGGTTATTCCTTACCTCAGGTCCAAGCCATCCAAAAAGATTGATAACTGTAGATGGTGGATAACTCCAGTTATTATGCGGACATGAAAATTGGCAACAGACAGACAGACAACATCATAACATAATACGATCTGCCTTATGGTAGGCATATCAAAATTGAAACCCATAAAAATAAATAAATTTCACAGTAGTTTACTGATTCCAAATTAAAATGTTAGATGAAGTGTACAAATGGGGAAAGGGTTGGTTACATCAACAATGAGAGTGGCATTCACAACTTTTCAACCACCTGTTAATCTTTAATTAATCATTTAAATATGTTTCTGATGAAGATACCATGGTAATGCCAAACTTATCTAGCATTGTGGGAATATTAAAAATATGTCAGCTTCATGTAAGCCTCTATACATATAAAGGGTTGGGTGTGCTCAGTTCAATTATCTGGAATCACTGGTTACTATTTTGAAAGCAAAGTTGTTCATTTTAATGCAAATAACTGCCATGAAAGTTCCAATTTGGGTTTCACATTTAATCTTTGTCAAGATTATTTAAATTTATCCCAGCTTTTCAGATCAAGACTCTCAATTCTGATTCTATCTGCTATCCCTTCATATGTTTCATACCTGGGTTCAACATTTAACTCTAGTTTTGTTAGTTTCTTGACCTAACAAGATAGCTAATGAAAACATTATGTATAAATAATTAAAACAACAAACTGTTTTCACAATGCAAGCAAAAGAAGGCCTACCTTCTTCAATAATTGTTTATTTTACTAATATTCAATCACTGCTATCAACTCATTATCGATCCGCTGTAAATATGTGAAGTGCTCCTATGCAAAGTGTGACACTATCACCTTATTTTATTATCACAACCATTCTGCCATTAACTTTTCATTATCTACAGTGATTCCTTGTTATGTACTAGCAGTAGTGTACAAAAAATTAAAAGCATGAAACATCTTATCAGCTCAAATATTCACACAGCCAAGACTAATATACCTAGGAACTAAAGTAAGTCATATTCTTAGATAATCCCAACTGGACCTCCACTGCTGTTTTACAAGATGGTCAAAAAAGTATGCATAGATTTTGTTCACAAACAAATCAGCCATACTGTATTGATTTGGGAGGTAATATTACCAAGACTAATAGTAAGACAAGAAAATTGCCAATGATGGTATGGCCAGAATGCGATCCATGAATACTGTAAATTAATCTCATTCATGGTGTACCAGTCTTTGTAGATTGTTGGTTCCTTTGAACTACAAATTGACACAACTAAATACCAACCTAATGTGACTTGCCCAATAACTGTCAGCAAAAATGACCCATAAAAGTGATCAAAACTGGAACAAATCCTTAATTTTAGCTAAGAAGTTCACCAAAGATACAAAATTTTGTTGGCTTTCATTTTAAATTAATGCAGAGAATTATTGTAACAATTCAGTTTGTTTTTTTAAAATTTCATTGATGATGATACATGTACTTTTTGTAAACAAGAAGTTGAAAATATTAAAGCCTTATTTTATGACTGTCAAGTTATTGAAGATTTGTGGAAATCCTTTATTGCAGGGATTAAGAATTATATAGCAAATATTATGATTTCAGAAATTACAAGTTTGATGAAATAAATAATTTTTTTTATTTTGATTGCAAAATATTTAATTTATAGGTTAAGCTGTTCTTAAATTTTACAAGTTACAAAAGTAATGTTTTGTAATGTTTTATACTGCAAAAAACTGGAAATGTATTTAGCAATGCTGTATAATAAAACAGTTATGTTTGAGAAAAAGTTGAGAATTTGTTAAAAACTTTAACGGCTTGTAGAATACTACAGCCAAACATGTATCAACTATTGTATCAACATGTATCAACTATTGTATCAACATGTATCAACTATATCAACTGTATCAAACATGTATCAACTATTGAGTTTTGTAATTTTATGTAACATTTTCCAATCTAACACCCTATTTTTGTTGTTGCATGTTAGGACACATGTATACCTTTCTTTGTGTCTGATTGTGCATATGTGTGTATGTGTGCATGCATGTGTATGTGTCTGTGTGTGTGCATGTGTGTGTGTGTGAGGGAGAGAGAGAGAGTTTATATGAGATATATATTTGTATTTATATTTATTAATACAGACTGTGTAAATTAAGAGTCAGGACTTCTCAACAATTATGCTTAACTTTGAACGGCAAGTATTTTAGTAAATAATGTTTTGCTGAGAATATTTACCCAATCACACTAATGTTAGGAAGAATCATTGTCACCTCTTGAATACCAGCAATCACAGAAAGATGAAAAATTGTCTTTCCCATCTATATACCATATACAGGAAGAGAAGAAACTCTTCCCAACCCATCCCTTACCTCCTCTCACCACTGCTAGGTGACTACAGTTGTTAACTTAAAAAGTTCTAGCTTGAGGCATGCCTCAATGAGGATGCTGACAGTCACATAAGCCATTAAGTGGATAACAGAAAAGGAAGCAAATGACATTTTCTTCCCGAGTAAAATCACCTGGCGAATCCAGCAAAACTACTGTTCTATGCCTGTGGTAAGGTTGTACTAACTTCAAACTGGTTTGATTTGGGCTGTATGGGCTGCAGCCACCAGACCTACCAGATTAAATTCTTCTTTCTGTGAAGCTAGATAATGCCGATTGAACTGGTATGGGCAGCAGCCACCGGACCTACCAGATTAAATTCTTGTTTCTGTGAAGCTAGATCATGCAGATTAAACTGGTATGTGCTGCAGCCACTGGACCAGCAGCCCCAAAGTGCACAAATCCGCTTAAAGATCAATGGGTGGATGGACCACTCTGTGTGAAGGGTCTGGTACCCGCTTGACTATGAATCGGCCAGGACACTGAACATACCCCCAGAAAATCTCTGATCTGGGCTGTTACAGTCATCTGTGTGCACCAGCAGATAAAATCCCAAACCAGAAGTGCATGGTGACTTCTTCCTCCCCACCAATTGAGGGGATAGGCCACTACCACACAACTGTCCATCAAAATGAGGACTACTGTTCCAAATAATTTTAACTCTTCTGGCTTCCATTCACCACTGACCATTCTGAGCCCAAACTGTACAAGCTGGCGACCGTGCTAATCATAATTTCTGGTTGGGTTTGTTTCAGAGGAATTCCTGCTATGAGCCAATGTTTGTTGCACCAGTTACACAGGAAAGATACTACTTTGTTCAAGATCATGATTTGTTGATTGAGTCAACCAGAAAAGAAGCATTAGCAAAAGGTGCCTGAAAAGGTGGCAATGAATCAAATCTGCCACTTCAGTGAGCAGAGAGAAAAGTTGCAAGTTGTACTCCCTGTTGGAAATTGACTCCACAAGCTCAAAAATCCAAACTGCACACAACTGAGAGAGGCAAACAATGTTGAAATTAGTAACGAAATTCCATGCCCAGGTGGACAAAATGCTGGGATGGAGTGAGGTCTGACTTGTCCCAATTAATCAGAAACTTTAACTGACTCAAAAAGGAAAGAAGATCATTTCTGCCCTTGACCAAAGATATGCTGCCACTCCTGCCGATGAGGTCAAGAAGAAGAGACAACACAGTTGCTGATCTTGTTGAAAACCCATGGGCTGATATTGAGAACAAACAGGAGAGCACAAAATTGGCAAATGGTTCTTTGGAAACCCAACAAAAGGAACTTGCAAGAGAATGTGTGTATTGGGATATGAAAGTATGCATCGGTTAAGTCTAAACTGATTGCAAATTCATCCCTTTATTCTGAAAGTCTGACTGATCTTGCCATCTCCATTCATTCTGAACCTTGATGTGGCTATGTACTTGTTAAGCCATCTGAGGTCTATGACTAGTCTCAGATTCCCATTAGCCTTTATGACTAGTCTCAGATTCCCATTAGCCTTTATGACTAGTCTCAGATTCCCATTAGCCTTTATGACTAGTCTCAGATTCCCATTAGCCTTTTGAGTACTAGAAACAGAATAAAGAAAAACCCCAGAGAGTTCAGCTTGTGAACTATCTCCACCACCTGCTTGTCAAGTTGCAGCCAGATCTCCTTCTGTAAAATTCCTACCTTCTCCAGATAGGGGCCCCAGGTGGCCGAGTGGTCTAAGGCACTCGCCTTTACCAATCACTGCCAACTCACCTCTGTCCGCGTGGGTTCGAGTCTTGGGCTCAGCCAATGTGGTTATGTGAGAAAGTTTGCCAGTAGCCTCCCATGGGTCGGTGGTTCTTCCCGGGATTTTCCCGGGTTCTTCCTCCACCAGATATACTGGCTGCCATATATAACCTATCATGTGCTGAAAAATGGTGTTAAACCCATAAAAACAAAACAAACAAACAAACCTTCTCCAGATCAGACAGCATGTCCATCATGCAAAGGAAAGTCAAAAGGGGAGGGGGTTGTATGAATTAAATCTGAAACCACTTATAAACTTTGTTTCCTTTTCCCTTTATTAAACTGCCTCCAGAATTGAGGGGCCTGCTGAAGCTGGATTGAGGACAAAATTATTGCTTTTGGGCATTATCTGGCCCTTTATCCTTTTGCCAGCAATTGTCTCTTTGCTGGTTCTGAGACTGGTTCAGCCGGAAAGTAGGTGCATATGGTAAGGCAAGTTGAAGAAGGCAAGCTGAAGAAGCAGTTCTTGTGATGCCTGCTTACATATTTCCTCAATTTTTCCACCAAACAGCAATGGCGTACCAACTGGCCGAGGCATGATGCAGCTTAAGGGCAGATGAGTGCAAGCAGGCATCTTGTCTCATGAGATCCAGGTTAGCCGAAACCATCAGGGCATTAGCCATAATCCAATGCCCAGCCCTGTTAATAACCTTGGCAATGGCCATGGATTCCCATGCATGACTGCTACCTACTTTTACAGCCAGTCAAAAAATTGCTAGTGAAGCCAAATCTAGCATCAAGGAGGTAGCGATCTTGGAGGTGCCATGCAAGACCTTTTTGTTCACCTTATAAAGCAGAGGATTGGTCATATTACCTGCTGCAATGCTTTTGTCTAGGATGGCAGCTCAGTGCTGAACGTCAGTGAATGTGTGCAATACCAGTGTGGAGAGAATGACACACTGGTAACTGGGTTTCCGAAAAGAAAGCCTTGGAATTGCCCAGGTCCCATATTTTATCAGTCAGGTGGTCAGAGATTGCTTTAACCTTCGCTGACTGTAGAAGAAGATGGAAGGATGGCTGTTTGTTTTCATCTTCCAAATCCACTGAAGCCTTGACTTTATAGGCCTTGCTTGTAGCTAATGGGGCTATGCACTCAGAAATTGGCATTTCCTCCACAGCCCCTTTAAAACTGTATTTTATATGCTTCATTGTAGGAATGGTGTATGGCAAGTCATCAAGGTTATCCCCACACTCACTGTGGGGGTGTCCTCATTGGGCATTCTGTCAACATTAGAGAAAAACATTCCAGTAAGTGTGTTGGCCAGTATGCTTGGCTATTGGCAGGGCAGACGGCCAATCTATTGGCTGGCCAGTCAGCTTGGTTCTTGGCTTGATGGAAGGCCCAGTTGTCAGCTACATGTCTTACTCAGTAACTGCCTAGTCAGTCTGTGTGGCAACACGGATGGATCGACTAACCAGTTCCCTGTATAACTCTGCATACCAAGGTGCAGCTGGCTGGTATATGGCATGGCCCACTGAAGTGATGAATTCCCAGTCACTGATTGTGGAGTACGGCTGGCTGGACAGCTGGACTGGCTGGTTGGCAACCGTAATGGCATTATATGGCTTGGACTGATGGCAAACCAGATCATCATTGTCCCAAAAATACCCCATGCACCTGAACTTACAGGCCTTAAGGTCAAGCACAGACATGCAAGGGGACTTAATGCCCACTGGGCGGCCTAGCAAAGGGAGGACAGTTTCCCATTAGTTCCAATCCATCATTGGAGAAATAAGAGGGATGGTAGGGAGTAAATTCACCAGAGGCCAGCAATTGTGTCGTCAACTCTTGTACTAGTCACTGCATCTGTGACTCCAAAAATACCTGTGGTGAATAGGTGGGTGGCAACTCTGCAACTGATCATTCTTCCATCTGCAGCTGACTCAATGTAATGGTCGCTGTGGGCACTGGACACATCACTTTCGATTGGAGAGGTAATCAAAGTGTCTCCCTCACTAAATTGGCCAGTGACAACATCTTTGGGTGCAAACTTAGAACATCGCTGTCCATCTATCTGCACTTGCTATTATTCTCTTCAGTTTTAAGTCCTCATCACAGTACTGTGGACCATATGTTTTCTGACCATGATGCACAAACACTGCACATAGCTTGATGAACATTTGGTACACACAATGCAGGTCCCGGGCATGTCCTCAGTTGCCATAAATCTTTTGCATTTTATGCACTTCATCAATATGGTCTATCAATTTTCTGAAAGACAAGAATGAGAAACTTTTTGGGAAAAAAACCAAACCAAAAGTGTTCACATGCACAAATAATCAACACTTGTTACTTAATAAGTGAATAAATATCAGCAGTGTGCACCAAAACAACCAACAATGGGCACCAACAATACTGTGTGGAACACAAGGTCAGCAAAATTCATATATATGTCAGCAAATTTCACAAAATAATGATTGCAACATGTAGTAACTACCTTTACTCTCAATACTATACTGTCTTTGTTAGTGGATGGTTAATAATGCAGAAGATTAACTTAGATTTTGTGAGAGGTACAAGATATGATGTATGTTGTATCGAGCGAAAGTTAAAACTAAGTAAACAACTGAAGCGACCTAGCAGTGGTGAGGGGAGCTAAAGGGAATGTTGAGAAGAGTTTCTTCCCTTTGTCTATATATATATATATATATATATATATATATATATATATATATATATATATATATGGAATGTTTTTGTCTTACTGCGATTGCTGGATTCAAGAGGCAGCAGAGCTTCTTCCTAGCGTTAATGTGATCGGGGAATGTATTCAAAGGAGAAACACTGTTTCAGATGGTGTTAAAGGGTATCTGTAAAATTCTGACATTTAAATTCCTATTTTTAGAAAAAAGTTATGACTCCACAGTCAATAGTGCACGAGTAAATGAGTGAAACACAAAAGTTAACCAAAATCACTGGACCATAAATATCGGTCACAGTGACATACTTTTCACTAATTTTTGTATTACCTCACATGACACATCTAAATACCAACTTATGTGACTCTACAAGCATTAGTCAGAGAAAACTGCCTAGATACAAACCCTAACCTACAGAAACTGAGCTAAACCCAAAGGTAAGCACAAATCACTGAACCAATAAACAGATGTCTCAATGGCTAGATATTCACTATGACAAGCAATTACATACCAAGTTATGTGACTCCATAGGTAATAGCGCCTGAGAAAATCAGCTAAACACCAAGATTAACCAAAATCACAAGACCATAATATATAGGTCACATTCATCTACTTTACACTGAAAGGCATAGTAATCCACATGACACATCTAGACACCAACTTATGTGACTATATGAGCAACAGTGTATGAGAATAAGACCTAAATGCAAACCCTAACCCAGAGAAACTGAGCTCAACCCAAAGTTAGCACATCTCTCAGAATAATGAAATATATGTCACAGTGACCTAGTTTTAAATGATGGTTTAAAGAAAATCATTTCATTGTGCATAAACTGTGATATCTGCATCTGTTGTGTTCATCACAATCTTTAATTGTCTCAGAAAATGGGGTGTTCATGATTGTCCATTATTCATTGTCTAATTTCAATGTATGTAATAGTAGCATTTAAATCTACTGAACTCATGAACTCAGCATCATGTTTACCTGTAAGCTATATTTAATATATGCTATTCCATATCATGCAGGGGTGGGAGTAATCCTTTGTTGCTAATCCATAAAAATGTATGAAAGAAGTAAAACAATTCAACACCAAGTTGATTGTATTGCTGTTTTATTGAGATATTTAATTTATTTTTAATAAACCAATGAAACAAAGAAAATTGTCTCTGGAGGATTTAAAACCTATATGTTCATCGGGTGAAGAGGTTTCAATTTACCAGCACTGAAAGTGTAACTGAAAATAATCTAATCTGGTGAAACAGCACAACACTACCACATGACCAATACATTAGTACTCCTCATGACACAAAGATAAGCAAAAATCAACAAACCACAAAATATAGGTCACACTGGCCTAGTTTCACTGACTAATCCTCATAACCCAATTACATACCAAGTTGTGACCCCATAGACAAGAGTGCCTAAGAAAATTAGCTAAATGCAATGGTTAATTAAAATCGCTAGACCATGAAATATAGGTCACAGTGACTTACAAGTCACTGAAAGGCGTAGTACCATACATGACACATCTAAACACCAACTTATGTGACTCTACATGTAATTGTGTCAGAAACTACCTAAATGCAAACTGACAGACAAATGGACAGACTAAGAGACAGACATCATCAATCCGCAAAATGGAACTGCTTTGCGATCCAGACAAAAACTACATACACTATTTGTCATCATTTTTAGTGTAATATTGGTGTTTTTAAGATTTTCAGCTTCACAGCATATTAAATCTTGATAGGACACATATTTAGCAATTTAACATTTTATGAGGTTTCATTTTATTTACTGTAAGTAACTATTGTTCTTTATTTTGTCACACAAACCTGCAGTATAATATTTTGTCACACAAACCTGCAGTAGCATAAGTAGCAAAACCCTGGTCACCTCACATCTAGTGAGAATGTCACAGTATGCACCGATTGGCTTGCCAGTAACACCAGAACCTGCATTTTAAAACATAGATGTCATTCATATCCATCCTTATGAGCCACTGCTAACTTATAAAACTGAATGATCAAATTTTCAATCTTATAATGTTTAAATGCACTGCATACAGATTGCTACATACATACATACATACATACATACATACATACATACATACATACATACATACATACATACATACATACAGACAGACAGACAGACAGACATACAGACAGACAGACAGACAGACAGACATATATACACAACACAACAATATTAATGGGAAATTGATCTTGAAAAAAAAAACCAGTGGAAATATTTGGTAATTTTCTGCTCATAATACTTTGACATAAAAGAATAATATCATTTCATTTCTTATAATGAAAAGTATCATGGAAACTTATACCATTTTTGCAGAATCTGGTGTCTCACCTGCATCTGTGGAATGATGTATTCCCTTATGCCTGACTTAAAAACACTTTAACAAAAAAAAACTTTACGCTGACAAGAATGCTAACACCATGCCACTGGAAAAGTGATAGCTACATCTCACCATGCTTGCACAGGTGAGACAAAATAACTAATTACCACAATGGTAAAATTGCTTTTGACAAAGATTTCACAAACAAATATTGCCTCTGTCTTATAAACACACACTGGCATGTACTTTATATCTCTAACATGCGACAATAACTAGCATAATTTTTCTGCTGATGCATGTTTCTTGTAAACCTTACCTCCCCTCTCTTGTGCTAGATAAGCCATTTCTGTAAAGACCCCAAGGGCACCATCATAGTCTTCTGTAAGAAATAAAATATTTACATCAACTACATCTTATTTTAAACCTCAAGCTTTTTATTTTATGTACAATAAAACTTAAATAACATATACAAAGTACTCCTGGTTGCCAAGGTGTTTGTATTGGTTGGTCTTTTAGGTGGAAGATATCAAAACACCTGAAGGAAACCTGGAAGAGCAACCAATTAACTTTTTACATGCTCACACTGAAGATTGAACACACGATTGATAAGGTGCAAAGCATGCAATTTACCACAGTACTATCAAGGCAATCTGATTAAAATCAAGATCTCCAACATAAATGAGATCTGACAGGCACTGATAAAAGTTCATGTTCTGGTGACCTTGGGAATTCCTAGTCCACTTAATATTAGTGGCCTATCAGACCAAGTGCTGCATTTCAAGTTAGGGAGAGTTATCATTATCAATCTTATTGTCCAGTAATACCAATGGAAAGTCAAAGGGTCAAAAGAACATGACCATGTAATGGTGCCCATAACATCTATGTGTTACAAGCAGATCTAAATTTTAACCCATATATGTAAACCTTCTGCATTAGAGGACAATTCTCCCAGTATAAGCAATGCATCCCATCCCTCCTGTCAGTTTTAAAAACTCCCATCAACTAAAAGCAAGAATCCCTCTGAGTGACTGATGCTCTACTAGCCAAAAAGAATTTGTACAAATTTCATTTCCATTTCTTCCCTCCTTTTATCTTTTTTAATTGTTTAGTACTGAAATAATCTCATATATTCTTAAAGACTTCCAACATACCAAATCATCTTAGATACTCTTGAAAAACTCCAACATAACAAATCTGGTGAAAACAATATTTTCTTACACATGCTAGAGTTAACATGTCCACAAGATAAGTGTAGTACCAAAATCTGTATCATGCTTTTTTACCTTGAACCTGATATCACTGAACTTGTCTCTGATACTGTCAAGAAATACTCTGATGCTAAGTTAGGTTTAATCCATAATTAATTTTTAAAATACAAAAACCAATTTACTGAACTGGCACCATTCAAGATATTTTTCAGATATATCAACAGACTGCACCTGATATAAATACATTCATACTTTTTGTTTCTGTTCTCACACATGCATCTCAGGTAACCCCATCCCTATAAGTCAATACCTTTGACCTTGAAATCAGTGTCAGAGTGCTGACTATCAACAAAATACAATTACATATTGCAAGAGTTGTTTTAGTGTAAAGCCCATGTAAATGCCATTTTTCTTTCAAGTGGAGTAGTAATAACAATATTTTTTAGATGCCCACCAACCATTCTGAAGTAGCTATAAGATTTCCAAGATGGCCACCAAGGCAGCCATTTTGGTAGTATCAGCACCATTTAACTGAAGATTAACTACATATGGTAAGAAATGTTGTAGTGAATAACCCATGTCAATATGACCATCCATTCACAAGAAGATTTTCATGATAAATGTTGTGATGGCCATATTGGGAGGTAATATCTGCACCATATTCAGTCAGGACAAACTACATTCCAATAGAAATCTTTCAGTAAAAACCCCAATGTTGATATGACCATCCATTCAGGAGAAGTACCAATAACAAGATTTTAGAGCCGATAGCCATGTTGGGCATCAGATCAGCACCAATTTTATTTCAGACCATATACATGTGATTTAAAGTATTTTTTGTGACAACATCTTGTCAATCTGACCATATGTTTGAGAGGTGTAGCAATAACAAGTTCTTTTTAGATCAGCATTATTTTAATTTAGGACCATTTTACATGCCATTCAAAATCCTTTAGTAAAAAAACCCTTGTAATCTGACCTTCCATTCAAGAGGTGTAGTGAAAACAAGATTTTCAAGATGGCCAACATGCTGGCAACTTTGGATGTCAGAACAACATTATTTTCATTTACGAAGAAGTATTTTACTGAGAACTCCATGTAAATATAACCATTCATTCAAAAGGAGTAGCAACAACAAAAATTTCAAGATGGACACCATTGCTGGCATGTCTGATGTCAGATCAGCACCATTTTCATTTAGGACTATCTATATATCATAAGAAGTCTTTTAGTGAAAATCACATGTCAATATGACCATCTGTTCAGGAGGTGCAGCAATAAGATTTTCAAGATGGCACCTGTGGTGGCCATATTGAATGTCAGATTAGCACCATTTTAATTTAGGACCATCTACACATCATAAGAAGTTTTTAGTGTAAACCCCATGTTGATATGACCATCTGCTTAGAAGGAGCAGCAATAAGATTTTTAAAATGGCCACCATGGTGCAGCAGCTGGGGAGGCCAACAATATCATGTGTTTGAATTTTCTTAAATAAATAAGAAATAGGTATGGATATTTGTGACCCATTTTTCCTAAATGACCCCAATTTTGGACCCGATAGGGATCCTTGGACCCCATTTTTCCATTTCTTCAATTAACACTGGGACCATGTACATGTCTCAATAAGTCTTTTAGTGAAACCTGGTCAATATGACCACCCATTTAGGAGTAGCAATACCAAGATTTTATCTCTAATGGGCACCATGTTCATTTAGGACCAACCAGACAGATCTCAAAGGAGCTTAGAAGGACTAGCAACAGCAAACTACTGCTATGTAAGACAGACAACAGATGGACAGACAATGGACAAAGGCCCCTTGCATAGAGTATTCTGGTCTTTGAGCTAAAAACAAAGCTAAACATAATCACAATACCTAATTTCTAGGCAATTCATAAAAATGTAAAGTGCAGGACACTTCATTAATAAGATACCACATGTAATACTTTTGAACTTACCAAATCTATAAGATAGAGAAATTATGGCATGACTGACAAGAAGCTATATTTTGCACATGATGCTTGATAGTTCTGCATATGGCATTTCAATGTAAAATCATCAACATTGTGATTGTCACTGAAGTGTCTTGCACCAACTTTGTACATCTGTGTTTTGAAAAAACAAGACAGTAAATAAAACTGTTGACTACAACCAGTTACTACTTTTGTATGCCATTGTTGTTCATTTTGTTTCAGATTTCACTATATTTTCAATCTGACCTATCAACATACAGAGCATGAAAAAAAGCACCACTTTATCAGAATTTTCAATGTTACCAAGGTAGTCTGATATGCTTCTTTTTTTTCTGACACCAAGTAAATTTACTGTTTTACAATCTTCCATTCTAGGCCTAAATGTTATCTCCATTCATAAAACCTTTTTTTCTACAATAAGAAAGCATCTGTATCTACTAATCCAGTCCCAAATTAAGTATGGAAACTGGGCAGGAGAGTCCAAACAACATTTCATTGAGTGGACATAAGTGATGGCTTGTAAGTGTTCTGTCAATTTTAAAGTAAAAATGATATAAATACTTTTACTGAGGATAACTTCTCTGTAAATAAGTAATGATGCTTAATATAAATAGAAACTGGGACTAAAATTACACTTCTTATCTACGTCCCAGATAGAAATGATGTTCCATGCTTACCTATGCCCAGACAGTTGTGATTATTTTATTATGCACTTGAACCATTATGTACTTTTTTTTGTGTGCTTGCTACCTAGCTAGACATATTTATTTAAATATATACCTGAAACTTGTTTCATTATTGTTATTTAAAAAGAGGACTGATGAAATACTACTGATTTAAGTGAAATCTCCTTATCTAATTTTGTAAATCTCCCGATTTAACCTTTCTTGGCTGTCAATTCGACTAACTAATATCTCTGACACATTATTCCTACATAACACCTTATTATTTATTGAACAATGCTAAGAATTTGTAACGTTAAATGTCTCTCATCGCAGACACTGAAAGAAAATGATATGACTTGTCTATAATAACACTGATGTAATTTTGTAGGATTCTCATTTCAAATTTAAGTGTTTATGGAGCTGAAATAAAGTAAAAATCCACATTCTACAAAAATCACATGTTTATCAAATTATGACAAACTTTACCATTTTAAAAGGTTGATAAACTAACAATACTTCACAGACCAAGAGACAGGCACAACTAGCCATAAAGTCTTTGAAGCCTTTGATGAAAATGCACAAGATATAAAAGAATACAACTTCCTGGCCTTGCACTTGTACATTGTGATGGCAAGGCCAAGACTCAATCATTCAATGTTTTCAAATTTTTTTTACAACTATAATCTAATCATAACTGAATCTCATAGACACATGCTTACTTGTTGTTATTTTACAGGAGGCTACAAGACTCAGAGATGTAAGACAGTCAAGGGGGCTCTGTTCAAATAAAAAAATAAATTACAAACTAATTAACAAATCATGATTAAAGAAACTTCTTAATATTTAACATCATGAAATTCAATTGTTATCAACTGTAAAAAATAATGTCTTGCTTGAAGATATTTTTAATACCAAGAAAAGAATAAACATAAACACAGCAACTCAAAAATCTAAATGGTGATGCTTTAATCTCTATTGAATTTTTCTACGCCAGATCCACATTCATACCCCTCACAATTTTTAATCTTGATATAAACTATTACATGTCAATAAATATTCAAAGGTTACCTTCACTAAACAGAAATATAGAACCTGATGAAGACAAGTTATGACAATTTCTGTTCCAATAGCACGGAAAAGGAGACAGTGCACATACATGCTATAATAGCACCAGCAGATTCTATAATATTACCTGTTGTTGCTGTTTTCTTGTTTTTCTGTATATAATAGTATGAGCAACAAAAGCTACTGATGATGGGTGCACAAAGAACCCAACTCACTACAATTTGTTTGGAAACCAAAACTGGGAGATGGGCATTCAGGAGTCACGACTCCTCTAAATACAGTTGTAATGGTGTGGAATACTTGAATTCCAACTCCATCAAGGTCTCATTGATAACCAATACAAGCTACATTCCATGTAAAAATAAAGATATGAAATTGATTGACAAGGGCCATAACTCTGTCAAAAATGAAGAAGATGACTGTATTAGAATATGTTGAATTGTTCTTGAACCATGCTGATTACAAGCCCATAGGCAGGAGCCTATTCTTGGCAATTAAAGCAGGGGCTTTCAAGAGTGAAATTGAACCATCCTAACAGAACTATTGATAGTTCGGGTTGACTGACAAGGCATGTATTTCGCTGATCTGGCCTGCTGTAGCTAGGACGATTAGGAAGCAGGTCTTATATGAGAGATGAACCAATGATTCACTAGATAGCTGTTCAAATGGGGCATTAATCAACCATGTTAGAACCCATGGTAGATTCCCTTTCGGACACAGGGATAAACCCTTCAGTCATGACAGATCAAAGTTTGCCAGGTTAGAGGGGTCTTTGCTTTGTCCTATATCCTTCTTTCCATGGTGACACAACATGTCTGAGATTGTGGAATAGTAATCTTTTATTGTGATGGGTGCTAACTTCTTCACCTCGAAAAGATGGAGGAGAAAGTTAGCTATTTAAGCTCAGGAATGTGTCTTCTCTCACACCACAGAGAAAATACTCCACTTCTCCTTGTACACTTTCAAAGTGGTGGGCCTTCTCGCCCAAGCGATTCTCTCCACCATTTGCTCTGAGAACTATGCAGGTTCAACAGATCTGGGTTCGAATGAAACTCCTGCCATCGAGGTTGTTTGCGCAGGTGAGGAATGTCCATGATTTCTAACTAACAAGTCATTTATCCATGATTTTTCCCCCTTGAGGGAAGCAATCAGGACCAGACAGCACTCTGATTCCCTCACTTTTTGCAAGATCTTTGGCATCAGAGGTGTTAAAGGATAAGCACAGGCATCCCTACCATTTCAATCTATGAAAAGAGTGTCAACTGCCCAGGCTTTCAGATCTGGGACCAGAGAGACAAAGGTTGGAAGTGTGTGTTTCACCTTGTCCCATATAGATCCAAGCTGGTATAGATTCTACTGAATACCGAGAGGTGAAGCAACCATTCAGTTTGGATCAGTTGATTCCTTCGGGACAACAAGTCCACTAATACATTTAGCCTGCTCAAAATGTGACTGACTTGAATGTGGATTTGCTGTTGATGACACCACCTTAGAAAATCCCAAACCAGGAGGCAGAGGTCTAGGAATTTGGTCGCCCCCTGCCTTCTAAAATGGAGTTGTCAGTTAGAATGAGTATGCCCTTTCCATAAAGCATATCCTGCCAACAATGAAATGCTTCACTATGGCCTTCATCTCTAGGATATTGATGTGCAATAGTCACTCCTGAGGAGGCCACAATCCACTGGCTTCCAGAAATAATAGGAGGTCAGCATCCCAGCCTGCCATGCTGGCATCTGTTCAAAATATGATTCACTGTATGTTCCTGTGGGCAAAGCTTTGGTCTCCACTGGGACAACAGAATCATCTGCAATGGTTTCATAAGCCCACAACCCAGGATGACAAGATCCCTGTTGCAACGAGAAGACCCAATAGGCGAATGAATTTTTGGTCTGAAATGTGATTCTTTAGAGGATTGAAGATGCAATAGAGATTGTTTTAAGGCATGTTCTTGAGGGAAAGAGACCCTGTTCACATGCGTTTTAACCAATATACCCAATGGGGATAAAACCTTGAGACAGTACATTAACGGATTTGTCCTTGTTGTCAAGGAATCCAAGGAGAAGCAGACTTGATCTAGAATATAATGCACCTGGTACTTTTGAAAAATGTTGATACAGTAGATGGAAATCACTGACACAGAGGTGGCTGTGAAGAGCGGCACAATTCTGTACATAATATATATTAAAACCCTGGGACTGATGTTCAAACCAAAGGGAAGTGCCCTGAACTTGTATACCAAATCCCTGAATGTGATTAGTCTCCCTTATGAATGGTGTTTACAACCCATCTGGGTATTTTACACTCTGTACTATGGTGCCTGAATGAATAGGTTGAGAGCTGGATCTATAACCAGCCAATGTGCATTTGGCCTTCGGCAGCATGAGTCATCTGGAGTAACCTCCTGGATTTGAATAGCTGCAGTATGTCCACTTAGTACCAGCCTCTTTGGATGTTTGTAATGAAGCTTAACATATAAGGGATAGAGGCACGGAACGTGCTCTGCAGTCCCTGCAAAATACCATGTATCACCCAAGGAACAGCGACATTACGACTCCCATTACGTTGGAAAAATTGAATACCTCCAAACAGGATGTTAGAAAGGAAGCGTAAACATGACCTTGTCTGACTGAATCAACAGAAAGGAAGCAAATGTCCCCCCCCCCCCCCATCATGTCTGCCTTAGAGGGTCCTTCCAGTTCCTTATCTCCTCCAAGATAAAAAGGAACAAGGGCATAGCACTAGGTTTATTGGCCCATAAGGTTTGCCTCTTAGGTGGCCTATTGTGATCCAAAAAAGATTGCATGATGACTGAAGATGTAGAGAGAAATTCATTTCTTCTGCCACAAGAATAACAGCTATAGCATTATGGTAAGTAAGTACTGAGCTGCTCTGTTATTGCATGAGCCATATAAGTGATTGACTCTACAGCACAAGTGCCCACTAGGTTCTCAATGAAAGGGTTTAGGCTATTTGTTCAGATTTCCTGAGAAAAGATAGCCATCTAATAAGTCTGCAACTCAAGCACACCCCAATTTGTCCCCTGATGTTGTTGGATCAAGAAGTAACGATCAAGCTTGTAAGCGCAAGTCATTGTATACTGGTACGGTATGAGACATCTGGGTCTGTAACATCGCAGAAGCCAGAACCATACTGGTAAGTGCAATGGGCCATGAAGCCATATGACATTGGTCCATGATAGCAAGGACCTAGATGGAGCCATAAAAGCCATGGACCGACATGGGTCTGTCTTGGCACCTGGGCCTATCATGGCACTTGGATACTGTGGCACTATACTGGCCATGCAACATTTGCATGTTAAATGTATGTCCTGAATCAGACCCCACACATTCCAGACATGCAGTATGATTATCCTCAGCCAGTTGAAGATCTTGCACTGAGAGCACTTAATCTTGCCCATTATGTTGACACCTGTGAATACAGAGTGAAATGATAGACTCTACAGGTGTAATCATCCAAGTGTCACATAACTTACTGTGAAATGGATGCTAATGAAGAATGCAAATGCCTATAAAAATTACATGCATGACCTTTCTGATCTGTAATATAAGACAGTGAGAAACTCATCCAACTCAGTTGTGTGGAAAGTACCACTTGATACAGGATTTTTGCACGGTCTCTAAATGAGCATGCTTCCTATCACAAGCGGATGTAGTAATTGGAGTATAGATGGGATTTGGTGCCAATCCCTCTATCCAAGGGGAAAGCACTCTTGTCTGACTCTCACCTATGTGTGCAGACAACCATTAGCTTTTTCAAAGCTAAAATGTAACTTGGGAGGGCAGGATTTGCGAGGTAGTGGTCGTACTAACTAGGTTTTTTTATTAGGGTAAAGGATTTGAAGAATAAATGAAGTTGATGTACAAGGCCTGTAACTCTATCCAAAATGGTACAAACTAGACAAACCCATAAAATGGACAGGTCAAAGAGACAATGTTCTTACCAAATTCAGTCAGAATATGTTGATTGGTTTTTTAGTTCTTGAGTTATGATGACTGCAAGCAACATTACAAGTTTCCATGTCAGCATAACTCTGTCCAACATGGAGTAGATGAGACTAAACTCATAAAAAAGCACATGTAAGTCTATACGAAAATGTTCATACCAAACTGCATTAGAATATGTTGAATGGTTCTTGAGCTATGCCAGTCATAAGAAAAGATCCAATGTGAAGATATGAACTGTCAGGGGCCATAACTCTATAAAAAAATGGAGTTGACATGACAAAACCATAAAAGATGCATCTAGGTCCATTAGAGAATGTTTATGCCAAATTGCATATGAATAAGTTGAATGGTTCTTGAGCTATGCCAGTTACAAGCAACATCATGTGAAGATATGAAGTTAATTGTCAAGGGCAATAACTCAATAAATAAATGGAGTTGATGAGACAAAACTAATAAAAAGGCACATCAAGGTCTATGGTACAATGTTCATACCAAACTACATCAGAATATGTTGAGTGGTTCTTGAGTTGTGCTGGTTACAAGCAACAGCCCATGTGAAGATGTGCTGTTAATTGTGAAGGGCCAGAACTCAATCCAAAATAACATGGTGCAGATGGACTTATCATATTTTTTTTATCCACCTGTCCAGGACAAGTAGTTTCAGAAAATTCACTTGCCCCATATACCTTTACACTTGTGCCAAAATTCTGATCATTTGCCGAGATTCGATGAGATGTATGCACTCCACAGAAAAATTTAAAAAACACATGCACAACATTTCTTCAAAGGTCTTAATTGTTCAAAAATAAAGGTTGATATACATCTTGCTACTTTAGTTATGTATGTTTTAGAAGCTGAAGAATGTCCATGTACATGTCTGCCACCTAAACCAGCACCAAGGCAGCAGCTGATAGCTATGTTTGGGATATTGTTTGCAATAACTGCAAAACATCTTTTCATCAGATTCACTAAATTCAAGTCATGGGTAACCCAACGATGCTGAAAATGTTTCTGTCTCTTTTGTGTAATATTTTACATTTTTTGCTGCCAAAAAGTCTGGCTCATGACTCCTTGGAGAAATAGTTACCTCAAATTCAGTGGCAGCCTTTCATGGTTATGTTTTATCCCTCCACATTCATGTGAAGTTTTCTTCAGTGAATATTCCTTATTACTTTCCTTGCAACAATAATTTAGTCAACTCATTTTATCCACATAGAAAAGATCATATCACTTGTCTACTACTTCTAAAGTGATCATGACATATATTTTGTCATTTTAATAAAAACACAGAGAGCTCTTTAATTGCTTCATCACTTCACTTCAAAAGTTGCAATATTGCATGTGGACAGATGATCTGCTGTGCTAACTAATCATACCGGGTTTGTTTTGATTAAAGTGATTAAAGTGTTCTTATTGGCTGATAATTCAGTAGCTCAGCCCAATATGCAGTCAAGCAAACATGCGCACGTGATAGTTATCAATGACTACTTATGGTAGGTGTGATATATCATAGGATGTGAATAAATAAATGGAGAGAGGTAGATTTAAGCATTCAGTACACTCGTAGGGCATGAAGTGGCCAGATAATGGTATATTAAGTGATTAAAGCACAAAAATTAGCATTTGCCTGACTTGTTTTAAAATAGGATAAAAGCACTTATCCCAGTCTAGTGCCTTGGGAAATGTTACTATTCCAACTTTGTGAATGAATAGTCCAGGATGTCGGGCTATGGGATTTTATCAGCCTGCAGTGTGAAGTGGTGCAAAACCATAGCTTATAAAGTGTCTGAGGGACTCAAATATGGCTTGGATTTTACATAGGTAAAAATAACTGTCAAAAGATACAAATACAGTGAAACCCAGCTATAACCCAGTGGTTGGGATCCACAAAGTGCCACTGTGTTTTATAACATATCGTGCAATATCGAGACAAGTCAGTAACAAAATAAAATGTTGCATGTGTATCTTTTTGGTTATAAGAGGGGAGGGAGAGGGGCCACACAAAAATGCAGTTACAATGCTAAAATGTATGCATACTATACAAGAGATACTTAAAACAGTGATTGCCATATTTAACATTTAATTTTTGCAGACGGACATGCACTGGCACACGCATGTATAAGAGAATTGGCAACTGAACAGTGTAGATAGTTAAATTACATATGAACTCACCAACCAATCTCACTGTATCCATAACAGTAATTCCATCAAAAATTGGCACAAAGAAGCATAATTTCTATAATTTTCCTTGCTAGATTCCATTTGAATCTGAATACTTAATTTCTTTCTAATAAACTTACACTAACTTATGAAACACTATATAGGATACAATGGTGTAGTTAGAGTACTTACAAATGTGTACACAAGAGATATAAAAAAAAGATCTATAATTGTTCATATTTTTTTATTATAACAATGTGTAAGCAGCTTTGTATTGTGTACAGGTAGCAATGCTACTGGTATATTTTCAGAAATATTCATGCTGGATATGTCCAATAGAACAGATTTTTTTTACAAACATAAAATTCCCAAATCAGTCACTTGGAGTTTCTAATTAGAAAGTTGTATTTAGGCTAATAAAAACATATTAACTGAAACTCGTACAGGAATATCTGACCTCACCATGTACTTGAGACAAACATAACAGGTGTGAAACGGCCCCAGATATTCTCTGTAAAAACATGTAGTACAATGTAACCTCTAAACTAGCCTTAAACAAGTTTGGAAGAAACCATTTAATTTCATGGGTAATGAGATCTTCAACAAACAGTCTTAAAGACAGAAGCAAGAATAAATTAAATAATCCATACATGGTTTTAAATATATGTTGATACTATGATTTTACACTACTGTACTGCAAAAGAGGGGGGAGCATTTTAGTTATAACAGCAAATCCCTTCACCCCTAGAACTTAAATGGTTCTATTCCACTCAGTATCCAACTACAGATGTACATGTAACAGCCTAGCATTACCATGTATAAGCCGAGTCCAAATGCAAACAACATAGATTCTGATATGCGGTCGCATAATGCGCCAGCAGATCAAGGTCTATGATGTCTGTTCTACTGAATAGTCCCTACAAACTGCATAGACCCAGATCTGCTGGTGCATAATGCACCAGCAGATCTGGGTCTATGCAGTTTGCAGTTGGTATCATGCGAGTATATACAGTACAATGACAAGTGGCCTGTGTGTATCAGAGTGATTCGACTTGATGTCATCTGTATTTCCAACTTCTTTTTAAGGAAATAAAAAGGATCGAGTCAGAATTTAAGCATATGGGTATAGGCGTATGAGGACTTCAAAACTTTCATGAAAGAAACAATGTGGGGATATGTTTATATTTATGGAGCTAACTTTCAGAGGTAAGATGAAGGGGTAGTGGGAAGTGGTGGGTTAAGGGTAAATGTATGTGGTAATGATCAAAACTGCTCTTGACTTATGTCCAACAAGAGTCAATGAATTTTCTGGACCTCTGCAGTATATTCATACACAAAATATCACATTCCACTAATTAAGGAGTGAGACTGAGGATAGAGTTTATTGTTTACCAAAGAACCGATTTATTTTCTACTGCTGGTTGATTGATCACATGAATATTGGCTGACAATATGGCCAAGCCACATTTCATTTCATGATTGTTAATAAAGCAGAACTGGGTAAGTTTCAACAACCACTTGCTGTAGTATTAAAGTTGATGATTTGTAATTATGTATTAGGTAGGTAAATTAATTTATCAATTCAGGTGATAAAACTATTTTATCACTGTCATTGTCAGGTGCACATGTGTGTATGCTGGTTGATTGAGCAGGCATTGGTAGTCTATTCTTTGCCCTGGAGTGAACAACGATTTACACAATTCATTGAAAACACAAAGAATTACTAGTGTTATTGTTGATGGTTCAATACAAATTATATTAACAATTATCAGCTGTTTTTTGAGCTGACATCTTTCATAAATAACACCAACAACAAAGTGCAGTGACAAACTATTGACATATTTGCAATGAATATTCACAAAAATAAATTTTTAGCATCTTATTTAGAAAGACTAACCTTTTCTTCAAGAATCTGACACATCTCACCAGATTAAGAAATGAAACCCTCATTTAATTTGGCAATAAAATGTTTCAGCAATTCAAAAATCATTTGACAGAAATTGGTCAAGAGATTGTAAAAATTCAGAAGTCACGCCACAATTGTGTTACATCTGACATCATGTTACCAAAACGTGTTATAGCAGTGTTTCATTGTAAGGTAAGGGAAT
Source organism: Margaritifera margaritifera (assembly GCA_029931535.1). Classification (NCBI taxonomy): domain Eukaryota; kingdom Metazoa; phylum Mollusca; class Bivalvia; order Unionida; family Margaritiferidae; genus Margaritifera; species Margaritifera margaritifera. Next base: position 757,545 of record JAQPZY010001458.1, read on the forward strand.
GTGGACAGGAGAGACAAAAAAAAACTAAACAGTTAAACAAATCTATTACTCTCTAATATTTCTAGCAATTGTCTAATTATAACACAGTACTGATCAAAGTCATCCTGTAAATAAATCTGTGTTATTATTCCTTCTTTGTGACATTGTGCATAAATGACCAAATTTTCAACACTTCCAAGTTGCTCTTTATGAACAAGTTCCACTGTATATTGACTGTATTATTGCCAAAAGTTCTGGAATTCTTTTATGACCACAGAAGACATGACAACCAGTGTCTATTCTAAAGTTAGGAGAATATGACATCATTCAGAGAAATCAAAAGTTAAAACTTAATGCAAACAATAATAACAGATAGGGAATAGTATTATGGACTTCCATCTCTAGGCTTGCTGATCTGTACACTTTATCCCTAAAGATTAAGGCCATAAGGTATAACAAGTGAACAATATGATGGGCCAATGAGATGCTTGAGAATGTCCTAATTCTGATATACAGCAGTTCTACACATATCTTGTCACTGCAAATTCCTGGATTAAAGGAATCCACTGCTTGTACCCAAAAAAAACTATATAAACCAACATAGACCACTTTAGTATGATGGATGTATTTTATCCATGAACAATTTATATGTACCAATTCATATGTTATAGCAAGGGACTTCTGAATTTCATAAGTTTTCATATAAATATATAAGAATTTCAAAAACAGAATGTGCTCCAGGACCAAATATTTATTAAAGATTTCAGTTGTTTCAATGTTTGATCACTGGAAGGTCTATGCAAGGATGAGAATAGTACTCAATTGATGCAACACAGTCAAGTATTTGAAGTCTGAGTTATCAAACTTTTACTGTTTTTAAATTCAGAGTCTTTGGCCAATAGGACATTTTTACCTGTGACTGAAGCTCTGCTGCCCTCTGGAAATGAGCCATGGCTTCACCTGGTCTTCCCAGTTTCTAAACAGGCATAGAAAATCTTCACATTAAAATCATCATGTAGAAAATAATACTATAAAGCAGAAAGATTTGGCATACAATTTGTATTTTCATGTTGAAAAAGTCAAACTGAATCACAACTGTACATCACTAACAAGAGGCCCATGTAGACCTGACACTGCTTACCTCACTGACATCTGCCTACTAGCCAAACGCAAGTACAGCTGCCCAAAAGATTTGAGTCAGTAGATGTTTTCTATCGAAATTTCTTCCAATGCTGTTATTAAAACAGTTGTTTCAAGGTTTCTCCAATTTAAGTATCTTCATCCATATTTTGAAGGTACATCAGCATAATTTGTCCATTAATGAAAGGTCATTATGCCTGGATGCTTTCAGTCAGAGCTAGTCTGATTCTGTTGAGCATTGTTTTTGAAAATAAAGTTTAAATGGTTTTTTTGTTGTTGTTTATTAACATCAACCATATTTGTGATTGACACCATACACATAAACCTGAAAGCCCTTCATGCCAGGATGCTTTCTTTTAAATCTGGTCAAATTCTATTGAGCAGCTTTTGAGAGGAAGCCATATAAAGTTTTCTATTTTTAGTAACAACACCCATATTTGATGGTGCATCAGCATCACTTGCACCAGTTTGAAAGGCTTTCATGCCAGGATGCTCCCTTTGAAATTTGCTTAAAACTGGTCCAGTGGTTTTTGAGTTGTTAAAAATAGAAAATGTTCCAAAAAGATAGACAGATGACACAAACATGATGAATGCAAAAGCATACCATAAACTCACTTGGCCTTAAGGCCATCAAAATTAGCTTGCTTCTGCATAGTAAATCACCTTGATATTATCTTTCATCCTGTATAAAGTAGTGTAATGTTTGATTTCTCTATTGATAGTAGCGAAAAGTCTCAGTTGCACCTCAATGACTAGAGTTAATCCCATCTGCCCAGTACTGTTATCACTATTTGAATTCAAAATAGTAAATATAACAAAGAATTACTATTAAAAGTTTTTATTTCCTAGAATAAGAAGCAATATATTTAATGCCCATTAAATACTGTCTCAATTAAGCTGACATTATTTTACATAGAAACCTTAGTTTCAACTCTGTGTCTTGGAATTTAAATTACCATTCTGAGGTTTAAATGCAAAGTCATGAAGAAAATGTGTTATTTTATTTCTCTCCATTTTTACATACATGAAAATTCATAATCTTTATGAATCTGTAGATTGTACAATAAAAATGCATATAATCTCTTCAAATTATTTATCATGAGTTTTAAAAATGTTACTAAAGCTTGCTATTAGCTCAATATGAGTATATTGTTCAAGTGAGCAATACCTTCAATGCATTACCAAGTTCCATACACAGAGCTGCTGCCAAGGACACCTGCTTATTCTCCAAATGGACCTAGAATAACAAAAACATGGCTGTGTGTTACTGAGTGTCAGATATAAAGATTGTTCAAAAATATTTCTGGATAGTAACAAGTTCATAAATAGAATTTTAACCTGATAAAGAATAATTCTATACCTAAATTATATTTAAGTGTGGTAGAACCACAATTACCTGAAACCTGATTATCCGATAAATGAGGTTTCCATTCTAAAATGACTTTAACATTTAACTGAGCTGTATTCATTTCTGTGATGATGGAATAACAAGTTATATCTAGTACTCTTGAAAGCCTAGGTGACTCCAAGGGTGGGAGATTTGTAGTTTATTTTAAGTTTACATGCTGTTATGTATGATCTTTATATAATATTAAAAATATTTTAGGAAATTATAAATGTTTCTTGACTTTAATATTTGCTCAAACCTTAATGTTATGTATAAGGTTTACATGTTTAGCTATTGTCCTTGAATTAGGTTGTTTACTTAGTATTTGAGTTCAAGGACGGTTTTGGTAAACAAGTTGTTTTTATTTAATTTTAGGTTAGGGTTGCTTGTATTTACATTTAAACTGTAAATTGCCATTGAAATTGCTGTTTTCTGTCAGGTAGATGAGAACGTTATAGAACAGTTGTGTGTTAAAAGTCACATAAACCATATAACTTTCTAGAACATTGTCATGTTACCTATCTTTATATATACCATGTTTAGTGGACATTTTTTACTTTCAACCTTACCATCAGTCTATAAAGAGTCATTACAGTTGTGAAAAGTCATTCCAAATTCAGAAAGAGAAAATATTTGTTTCAAAATATTCACTGGATTTACTTATAGTGCTCATTCTCTTTTTTGGATTTTGAATTGATGATTTTGGGATTTATGTGAACTGATTCAAAAATATTCTGGAGTACTTCATTTTGGCACATCAGCACATTAAAGTCTTCTGGCACATCAAAACATTCCAGACTAATAACACATCAGCACATTCAAGGTTACAGTAGTTCACTGGGAACATTCTATATTTTAGGACTTGTGATTAATACATTCTGGATTATTTTTGGAACTTAATTCACAATATTGTAAGTGCCTTTTGATTTTCATTTTAATTATCTATAAATAAATTACTTGTTGATTTTTACTTGATTTGTTGCTTTAACTTTCTTTCTTTTAAATTTTTCTTAGACCATAGAGTCATAACAAAGCACATCAACACATGAGAGGTTATATCATGCAGAGGCAATTGGAGTAAAGTGCTTTGCCTAGAGACACACCATGGTGGCAAACATGACCTTCTCTGGGCACAATTTGAACCCACACACTTCTGTTCTGTTCTTCCCGTGGGTCGGTGGTTCTTCCCGGGATTTCTCCCGGGTTCTTCCTCCACCAGATATACTGGCCGCCATGTATAGCCTATCATGTGCTGAAAAATGGCATTAAACCCATAAAACCTAAACACTTCTGTTCATGAGGCCATCATGCCAAAGTGGAGAAAACTGAAGAATCCTGAAAAAAAGTTCCTTTGGGTGTGGGCCTACTAATCCCCCACCCCCCACCCCCCATGTTCAAACTCTGGAAATTGAACTTAGAATCACAGAGGAATAAAGTAAATGCGATAATATGACATTACAACAAACATCCCCCTTCATCTGTGCTACTGCTGTTTTCAGGGTTAACATTGTGGTCAAAAAATTAAAACATGTATCCATGAAAGTTTCACTTTAAAACTTACTTTCCATCTACAAAGTAGGACAGTAGTACAAGTATTACTTTCATACATTTTGTGACATCTGCATTTAAAAGTCTTAAAGTGACATATAAATGATTTACTGTATTGATATGCAGTACTTTTTCTAAAATAAAAAATGCCCAGATTTAGGACAGCCAAAGTTTTTTTTTTATTGAACTTTATATAAAAAAACAGCAGCAATGGAACTGACCTTGATAGAATAGCTGTAGCAATTGATGGCTGCTGTGAGATGTTCTTGAAAGCTCGGACATTTCAGGTTGTAGTTTTCCATCTCTGCTGCCATGAACTCTCGTGCTGCCTCCACTAAAGCTTGGGCCTCACCTGGTGGGTTGGCCAGTGTGTGCTCACATCTAAAATGCAGGAAGCTTCTATATTAATTGATCATAGAAAATAAGAAAAATTCAAGTTGATTTTATAATGATTTCCAGCAACTTATATGATAAATTCAAAATGGCTCAAATGTTGAAATGTCGTCAAGGTGGAGGAAACCATAAACCTGGAACCCAGGACAAGTGATCATTTACCCTTGCAAATGCCATAACTGGGAATCAAACCCAAGACAAAAAAAGAAGCAAAAGAAGTACATCGCTGTTGCATCTTATTGGTCCATAATAAAAATTAACCTTGATAAAGAACCTACAAATTTAAAATGAAACATTAAAGAAATATGAAATGTTTATGGTTGATAAGCAAATACACTCTTTTCTTTTCAGCCATTATAATTTTTGTTGTATACTACAGTATTCCCTCTTCATAACATTGTTCATGGGAGCCATGAAAGTGATCTGAATTGTAAGTGAAGGAACCTTCTACTGATTTCTGTTCCAACAAATTGTGCCATAATACTACATATAAACACAAAAATATAGACAATTTAATGGCAGTGAATTTCATCATAATTATGATAAAAGAAACTTCTAACAATTTAATGGGATCCATCACCATACTCACGTTATAAGAGAAGCAGCAATATAATGACAGGATTTAAAGTGATGGTTAACAGAAGTTTGTAAATTTGCCATAAAACTGTCTGGTATAATACTTTTATAAATAAGCCATAAAACCATTTACAGTAATCAATGACCAATTATGCAGTTAGTAATATGAAATATGAAAACTTACTTTTAACCAGAGTGTAATTATGGGTCTTTCTGATCTAAAGTGTTGATACTATTGGACAATATGTTACAAAATAAAGCTCATTATATTAACTTACTGGACTAAGAATTGGGAAAGCAGTACTGCATGCTTTATTACTGTGAAAAGATAGTTTCTTACCCTAATAGAGATTATTTCAGCTCTTTTTCTTATAGGTGTCTGTGTTGCAAATGTGACAATGACAGAATTTAATTGCAATATAATTAAAAAAAACATTTAACTGAAATGTAAAAAAAAACTTATTTTTATTTTTAGGATTGCATTAAAGCTATTAGGAACAAATAATAATCAATACTATTTATCACAATTAAATTTTTTAGCCAAAACTTGTTCTGTTTTGGATGTTACTGAAACAAAGACCTTACTTTTTATGTAAATAAATACATTTCAAGTTAACCAAAATGTTAACATTGAGGAATATGCAGTGTATCTCTCACAAAGCATATTTCTAGTATTATAAAATACTGAAAAAGTCATGAACCCTCAAAATAAAATATAAATTCAAGTGAATGTAACATAAGATGTACTGATATAAATATATATTTATGCATATATTATGTCTTACATCTGGACAAATTTCAATCATAATATGAAAAACAAACATAAATGGATGATTCTGAAAGTGTGATCCACTTAATTTAATCAAAATCTCAATTAATGAAAAGAGTTATATATATATATGAGAAATTTTGGCACAAATGAATATGACTGAGTTGTATGTAACAATCAAATTTGTTTTAAATTTGCTATTGAAGTGCTTACTTTTATGAATTTAAAGAGTTTTTGTCTAAAGAAACTTTGTAATAATTAAAGAAAATCTTTTTCTACAGTATTCAAAGAAGAATGTGTATATTTTCTTGCAGAATACATAAAACACATGGATATAATGATCTTCAAGGAGGTGCTGGCTAAGGATTCAAACTGATCTGAATTGAGCCATGTCAGTACCTAAGATAAAATCCACTTCGGGAGACAAGGTGAGCGATTTTGGCCTATTAAATTCAAAATTGTCTAATAGCCCTGATAAATCCTTATCATCACCTATATCTGCTCTGCTATGATGCCTGAATGTGTCTGTGATCATGAATCAGTAGCCTTTGATCAAAGTAGGGGCTAACTTTTTCTCCTCAAAGAGCCAGAGAAAAAAGTTACCCAATTGTGGGATTGAGGAACTCAAAGGGATGATGCTGTTGCTGCTGCACCAGTCCCTAAAAAACCTTCACTTCCTCTTGTACACGTTCAAATTGGAGAAACCTTCTAAGTCATGAGATTCTCTTCACAACTGAAGGCTTAAATTCTTTTCTTTGCAAGGAGTAGCCTGTCTGGGCATATATGAAACCTCTGTGACCATGACCATTTGAGCAGGATGGGTCTCTTGGGAATTTTCCTGGGAATATCTCGCGCTACTTGTCACACCTTAGAGGGGCTTTCAGAATCAATTTGCATTTGTGACCCCTCCCTTTTTGAATTATTTTCAGTACCAAGACCATGGAGGGAATGGCATCACCCGAAAATCCCTCCCAATTGACTGAGAGTGCATACCTGGGTCCAGGACTGGTGAGATGAAGGTGGGCAATTTATGATTCCACCTCATCACAAACAGATCTATCATCAGGCAGCCCCAAAGTGCCCAATTTTGCTGAAAGATCACTGGTTGGACAGACCACTTTATGTGAAGGATGACAATATTCAATCTACCTGGAATATGTCTGATCGAGCCCGTTATATTCAACTGTGCATACCAGCTGAAAAAATCCCAAACCAGTACACATAGATTTGGTGATTTCACCCCCTCGTTTACGAAGATAGGCCACCACCACATAATTGTCTGTAATAATGAGAACTATCTTTCCATATAATTGGTTCTTCCAGAAATTAAATGCAATTACTATGGCCTTCATTTTCAGGAATGCTGATGTGGAAAGGTAACTATTCTGGCCCCCATTCGCCACTGACTGTGTTGACATTGGGCAACAGACAGGCTCCCCAACTGTATGAGTTGGCGTTTTATTTCGTAGAGATCGTAATTTCTGGTTGGTTTATTTTTGTCTACAGTAATTCCTGCTATGAGCCATTGTTTCTTGTGCCACTGGTATAGAAAAGACACTACTTTGTCCGAGTTAATGAGTTGTTGATCTAGTCGACCGCAAAGGTGCACTATTGAGCTAGCCAGGCCATTTGCAAAGGGCGCATGAAGGGGTTGGCCACGGAGAATCAATCTGCCACCCCTTTGAGAAGGCAGAGAAGTTGCAAAAACTCTCTTACTGAGATCCACTCCCTGTCGGAAATTGACTCAGAGAGCTCAATAATCTGTGCCGCATGCAAATGAGGGAGGTACACAAGGTTGAGGTTTGTAACAAATTCCATGCCCATGTGGACAAAATGCTGGGATGGAGGTCTGACTTGTCTGACTTGTCCCAATTGATCAAAAACCATAATTGACTCAAAAGGGAAAGAAAATCATTTCTGCCCTTGACAAAAGATGAACTTTCCATGTGTTTTTGGAGGATGTAGTCAAGATACGCGGTTGTCACTGCTGACAAGGTCAACCAAAAGAGAGAGACAACACAGTTGATGATTTTGCTGAAAGTCCATATTGAGGCCGAACAGGAGAGCAAAAAATTGGTAAATGGTTCCTTATAAACCAAACCAAAGGAAAATGCATGAAAGTATGCGTCTGTTAAGTCTAAACTGACCACAAATTGGTCCCTTTTTACCAAAAGTCTGACTGATCTTGCCATCTCCGTTTTCAACGATGGTGCAGATATGTATATTTTGAACCAGCTGTCGAAGAAGAGAGAAGGATGGCTGTTCACCTTTATCTTCCAAATCCATTGAAGCCTTGACCATAAAGGCCTGTCTTGCATCGGACGGGGCTGGTCAATGGGCAGAACTCTGTAGATTTTCTCCATGGCCACTTTAAAACTGTATTCCATATGCTTCATTGTATGATCGGTGCACAGTAAGTCAATGTTCACTGCACTCACAGTGGGGATTGTCCTCATTGGGTATTCTGTATTCTGTCAACATCCGAATAAAACATCCCAGAGGCCAGGGACAATGCTGTGCCATCATCACTGTGTATGGTTTGATATCTCCCCAAAGGATAAGCAGTCAAGATTTTAGATGGCGGTGCATTGGCAGCTGGGCAAATGCCATGGTTTGTCTTGCTGGTATGAAATGCCAATAAGTGTCTGGCTCAGCTATTGCCTTGACAGATGTCCCGGGTATCGGCTGGATGGTCAGCTCCACTCTCATATGGACAGATGGACTAGTTGTCAGCTGTACAGCCGGTTTAGTAACCGCCTAGTTGGTCCGTGGAGCAAAACAGACATATTGGCTAACTGGATCCCTGTATAGCTCCACATTACCAAGGTGTAGTCACCTGGTGACTGAAGTGACTGATTCCCGGTCATTGACTGTGAAGTACAACCAGCCAGATGGCTGGACTGGCTTGTCAACAGCCAGAATGGCATTATACTGATGGCAAAACAGATCGTACAATTCTGAAAAATACCACATGCGCCAGGACTTACATACCCCTAAGGAAATGTTCAGACACGCAGGGTGACTTATGCCCACTGGGCTGCCAAAATAAGGGAGGACACTCTCACTATAACTCAAAGCCACTATTGGAGGCTACGTCACTTTCCGTTGCCCAAGACTTGACCCGGCTTTTGAAGCTGGTTCTCAAAACCTAAATTCCTGCATATAAACTGTAGGCAGAAGTCAATGAACATTTTGTGCAAGTGTGGCACATATCATGCATGTCCACACTGACTTTGACACATAACGTTTCCATTGTTTAATCTGAAATGACAAGATTGATAACAACAAAAAATCTGAAATAACAACCCGAAAGTGTTCACATATAACAAAAACCACACTAGAAAAACACTTTGTCCAAATGAGACATGAATCATGTGTGCCTTCATTGACTCTGGCACATAATGTTGTCACTGTTTAATATGAAATGACAATAACAACCAAATATTGGAAATAACAAATCAAAAGTGTTTGCATGTAGCAATAGCAACAGTGGAACAACACTGTGCAAGAGAGACACATATCATGCATATCCTTGTCAACTTAAAATCTTGCACTAAGCCTATTTCGTCATCATTTATTTAATCAAAATGAAAAGAACAATGAAAAATCAGAAAATAACAACTCGAAAGTGTTCAAATATAACAATTATCACACTTGTTACTTAAACAAGCAAAAATACATGCAGTATGCATAAATAAGCAACCAACAACAAGCACATTGGAACACAAAGTCAGAAAAACAAAGCAGTCCACAAATGTGAAAAACTGACGTAAATATCAACAAATTTCCAAAAAAATAATGATTGCAACATGTCGTAAATACCTTTATATTCAATAATATATTGACTTTGTCGATGGATAGTCAATAATCCACAGGATTAACTTAGATTCTGTGAGAGGTATTAGATACAGTGTATATCATATCAGTGTAAGCAAAAAACTGGTCAACAACCATAACCACCTAGCAGTGGTGTGGGGAGATAAGGGGAAGGGTTGAAAAGAGCTTATTCCTGGATTTGAGAGGTAGCTGAGCTTCTTCCTAATGTTAATATGATCAGGGAATGTATTCAAAGGAGAAACATGACCTTGCAGATGCCGTACCAACTTGACCTTTACAATTCTACTCAATACATGCATATATTTTGGCAAAAAAAATTATGTCAGCATAGGTTGTGTTTAGTTTCCAGACCATGAGTGATGTTTTAATTTTTGTCTTGAGTGAACCATGTCAACAACTGATCAGTGTAAAGAACATGTACCTAAAAGCACTCTGAGAGAATAAGATATATTTGCTGTGGGGGTCTTAACTAGAGGCACTCTCCTCATTTATGGTCATGCACTGGGTGCATCTATTCCACAGAATACACTAATAAACTTGGATTTTAAATTATTTTAGTGTATCTAATCAATGTTTAATCAACATTTAAAAGAAAGGCACAAACAAAAATAAAGTAATTAGTTTTTCTTTGTTCTGGGAGTTTAGCATATCCTACAATGATATATAAATTCACTTGTATATTTTTCAGTTTATTTATGTATGTGACACTATCGTGATACATGTTGTAACAAGGGCAATTATTGTGATACATATCCCGATACAAAATGGCTGCCAATACCCAGCTCTAATGGTTAGCTCACTGTAAGCTAATGGGTACATAAATTGGTAAATAAATAATAAAATCTTACTCTGAAGCCTAGAAAAATCTACTCATACATAAATCTCTACTCTTCTAACCTCACCATCACCTTGTGGTCATATGGTAGTTACCTGGCCTGGGCAAGACAGCAGAAAGCAGCAAACTGGGGGCATTCCTGCTGCCTCAGACACTTGGCTAGAGCACCTGAAATATATTTCAAATTCACCTGATAACATTTGAAGCAATTTTAGGAATAAAAGCAATTTAGCTAATCAACTAGCTGCCTTAGATTAAATTTTTTTTTTCTCATTTAGTGCCTAGGTATTTTTTTATACAAATAAGTTTCATCCTATTCAGTTTACGGAGTAAAGTAGTCAGTACTATACTTTATATGAAACCATGAAGGTGACAAAGAGCTTATGCATGGTATTGACAGGAATTTTTAAAACTTATTTAGAACATCACAATTTTTCTTATTCAGAACTACCAAACTATCATAGTTTTCATCTTTTTGTGAAAGGATTTGTTTAAAATAGGATGATTTTGTTTTTGTTCTTGTTGGTTTTCACAGCACTTTGAACACATTATTGACTATATCAAGCTGAAAAAATGGAAGCTAAATGCCTTTCCCAAGGACACAATGAAGCAGTCTGGCCTTGGCAGGTATAGAACTCATGACCCTTGGATTACAAGTCCAATGCTCTACCAACTGAGCTAGCATGGCTCCCCTTAGAATAGGATAAATGTATATACAATTCCTAATAGAAAATAAAACTTTCTCAGATACAACCAATTAGATACAAAGCAATTGTATATACATGTATATATATATATATAGACACAGTCAAATCTGACCTAACGGTCACTTTTATTTGACAGTAACCTAATCTCCACAGCTATTACCATTTCCATCTGAGGAATTTCCTCTATGAAAGTCATATATTAAATGGTCACCTGCTTTCCATAGTTAATGGCCAGGTTATTTCTAACCAAACAATGGTTTCTTACTGCTTTAATCGATCACTAGAGTGTATTGACCCTGACAGCTCGATTTATACAAATGCAGCATTTGTTTTTTCATAGCAAGACATGTCATCTGAATTGATGTGTAAACATGACTTATCTTGTTTATATTCACTGTACTCAAGGTAATCTGTCAGTGTAATTTTTAAAAGGCTAATCTGTCCATTGTTATCATAAGAATTTAAATTAAGCCACACTATTGCTTTACATCTGTTGCTGGAGTAAATACTCCAGGTAAATTGTCATTCATAAAAACTCAACCTCCACCTTCTGTACAAAATGTATTCATCAGACAAATTTAATTACACAACTAATCTGACCCTGAATTTGCTTTAGTTTATCAAACTTGACCGATTGAACAGTTTATATCAGTGTTTACTGCAAAATAATAATTTTGGGATCATGGTATGCTGTTCCTACGTATTGTCTATATTGCCAAAACCAAATTCAACTTTAAAACACTGCTCATGTCTGTCAGATTGGTTCATTGTAATTATTGTAAGTAAAAAATAAAAAACACTAAAGCTTCATACCCTAATGAAAAAGTCAACATAAACCATAAGCACAAATGCATTGTGGTTAAAGAATAATTAACAGTCATAATGTACATACCTTTAAATATCCATCCATGTTTGAGATGAAAATGTTAACAGGCACTTAATCATTAGGATACCCTTTCTCACATAAAAAATAAATAATGGACCAAAATTACAGTCAAATTATCATATAAACTATTCTGTTGGTTCAAAATTATAAAGGAATGCTATGCCAAATTTTAGCAAGCATACAGAACTGCAGACAAATTCATGTGCACATTTGATAGTAAATACATGATGGAATCAGTGTTTCAACTTAATAGGCATCACAAGTCTTTGAAAAAGGGTGTCCTATCAATCACTGGGTTAACAATTTCTATATTTGGTCTATGTCTATTACTTCTGAGAAGAATGTAGGACAGAAAGTCACAGGACAAAAAATCACAGACAGAAAGTCAAAGGACAAAAAGTCACAATTTGATTTTTTCACTATTATGAGAGACATGTAGGACAAAAAGTCACAGGACATAAAGTCACACCATGAATTTTGTAATGTTGCAGATTTTTATATGACACAACTTCATTAATTGCAACTTAATCACTGAGATATTAGCATTATAAACAAAGTATCAGCGATATGATTTTTTAAATATTTTCAAGATATTTTATAACAAAAACAAAATAAGATTATACATAGTACTAACAAAATAATTACATTGTTGTAACTGTCACTACTAATGCAAAATAATTACATTGTTGTAACTGTCACTACTAATGCAAAATAATTACATTGTTGTAACTGTCAATACTAATGCAAAGGTTCATTAATGATTTAATTTAAATGCAGAGATGCTACCAGGATTTTACCAAAAGGGGGGGGGGGGGGGGCTCCCCCCTTGTCACCAAAATAAGGGGGGAGTAGAACAGAAATGAGGGGGAGGAGGAAACGGCCATAGTTCAACCTTTACCTAACACATAAATATCCGTCTCTTTCTTCCAGCTCCACTATGTTAGAGCTCTGTTCAAATCAAAATCCTCAAAAGATGTCTCCTCTGGTTGTATAAGCATTAATCTGTTGATCATTTCTGAGCTTAATTTGTTCCTTATCTGTGTATGAATATTGTTCAGAGCTGAGAACCCACTTTCACATATGCATAGCTAGCTATGCCAGCTTGAACAAGTTGGAAAACTGTTCTTTATGGTTGTTATGTACAATTTTCAACAGTATTGTCTTTTGGATATCTTTGCTCCAAAATAATATTTATCACTAACAAGAGCTCTGCCAAAGTTTCACTTTCTGGAATCATTGCTTTGCTGACTTCCATGCCAGATTTCTTATCTGTTCCACAATGTTGTATTAGGGTTTTAAGTCCATCAATGCCATAGTCAGCTGTTCAGACAGAGGTATTTTGATCAAAACTAAATATCCTAACTTTTTAATTTCTTTTTAGGGTATCTTAACCCTTAGAGTGCTATACAGTTTTGTAGCACAAGATCCCTCAAGGCAGAATTGTTTGAGAACAGAAATGAAAATTGCACTCTACTTTTAAATTGCCTGTATTTTAATTAGGCTTGATATTCTGCCTTTTCTACATTTAATTTTGAAATACAGCGTAATAGGGGGTTGACAAGCATGACGTCTGTTTTTGTCCATCCAACATGTACATCGGACTTGTATTCAACATCATTTTCAGGTTCAAAATTACTCACTGATATTTCCAGTAACACTTTTCGGACTCTAATAATCTCATTTACTTCAAAACTTTAAAAATTATTGTCATCATTTCTATCATCAGCCAGTATTTGCCGATCGAAATCGTCATCTGAAGATGAACTATGTTGGGAGTCAGCCATTTTGGGTTCACTAGGAGCCCTTACTTTAAACACGCATTTGTAAAACTTCCTTCGTGAATGTAAGGTTCAACCTCGACAATGCTTGCTCCAGGGCCCAATACACCAATCAAATTTAGTTTAACAACCGTTCATGTCAAGCCAAAGTACTCAGATGTGTAAACAGTTGCCTACTGGAAAAAAAGATAGATGACGAGACAAGCGCTATGAGACCTCAACTGGCAGCGCGACTTATGCCGCGACAAGCACTTTAAAGGTTAACATTTAAATTAATATTGCATACCGCGCAGAGTACATTTTAATATGCGTGACTTTAAAATAATTTGCAAGAGTTCTCGCACCTCACTGCTTTCCAAGTGCGCGAATTCATACAAATTGTGTGCGATTCGCACATTCCCGTGCCCTGGCAGCATCTCTGTAAATGGTTAATAAAGTCTTAATCTGATAATTCTTGGTACACTGCTGTATTTCTTGTCAGTCAAATGTTCATAGCAACACCATGAAGAAACTCTGGAATGGTCTTCCTGCCTGAAATATGATCAGTACACAAATTATGTAGTCTCTTCTGTAGTTGAACTAAGCATTGTGGTACTCTCTTTACGACTTGGGTTCCCACTGCATCATACTGAACTACTTTGATGGTTCATCATCAAGAGTTTTAGTCAGCTCCACAAGAACAGTTAGATCTGAAAGTGTTTCTGGAGTAGATATCTGTGGACTGGAGCGTCTAATTGTCCTTTTGCAGTTTTCTTTAACTGGCAGCATGACTTTGACATCACTGAAACAAGCTGATATACATTCTACAAAAATCTGGCTGGGTGCATCATAACTTAACAAAGCTTTCTCTCTCATGTTGTTGCGTGTTGTTTCTAGTTTCACAGCTGTTTCGACAGGGGTATGATTATGGGGCTGGCCTGGAATTGGATTTGGTATTGCAAGTGTTGCTTGTGATGATTTCCATTTTGGAATGATTTCTTTGGCAAAAACCTTGGATTCTTCTATTTTTTTTAATCAAACATATGGTGTTTTTTGCTCATATACCCATATCTGAAGCCATAGAAAGTAAAGACATTTAGCACAAAAAAGAGTTTCATTTTATTTACATGCTTGTTTAAAATGTAATTAGAGATTGAAACAAAAATTTTACATGTATATCTTATAAAAACTACCTTTTGCTGTCAAACAGAAGCTTTAAATAAACCTCAATGATCTCAATGTTATATGTTTGTTTTACAATTTTCAATTAAAACTTCAGTTACTAAACAATTTCTCTTTTCCTGTGAAGCCATCAATTTATTGTAATCATTAATAGTAATAATTAAGAATTACAGACTTTAATGATTTTAATAAATTTTTGACATGTCTTACAATAAATTTGTGTGACAGGATAAATAACACAGACAAAAGGAAGTTTGCAACAATACAAAATTCAAAGTGTGACTTTAAGTCATGTGATGTTTTGTCCTACGTGTCGACCATTACTACACTGTATAATTCAAATTGTGACTTTTTGTCCTGTGACTTTCTGTCCTATGTATATTTGTGACTTTTTGTCCTATGACTTTCTGTCCATTTATCTTCTAAGGCTGCTAACTCCAGCTGCAATATATAAGCAGCTAAGCTAGCAGCTTCCTTACTCTATATATAAGCAAAAAAGTACTACATGAATAATAGACAGAGGGAAAACTTACTCTATATATAAGCAAAAAAGTACTATATGAATAATAGACAGAGGGAAAACTTACTCTATATATAAGCAAAAAAGTACTATATGAATAATAGACAGAGGGAAAACTTACTCTATATATAAGCAAAAAAGTACTATATGAATAATAGACAGAGGGAAAACTTACTCTATATATAAGCAAAAAAGTACTACATGAATAATAGACAGAGGGAAAACTTACTCTATATATAAGCAAAAAAGTACTATATGAATAATAGACAGAGGGAAAACTTACTCTATATATAAGCAAAAAAGTACTACATGAATAATAGACAGAGGGAAAACTTACTCTATATATAAGCAAAAAAGTACTACATGAATAATAGACAGAGGGAAAACTTACTCTATATATAAGCAAAAAAGTACTACATGAATAATAGACAGAGGGAAAACTTACTCTATATATAAGCAAAAAAGTACTACATGAATAATAGACAGAGGGAAAACTTACTCTATATATAAGCAAAAAAGTACTACATGAATAATAGACAGAGGGAAAACTTACTCTATATATAAGCAAAAAAGTACTACATGAATAATAGACAGAGGGAAAACTTACTCTATATATAAGCAAAAAAGTACTACATGAATAATAGACAGAGGGAAAACTTACTCTATATATAAGCAAAAAAGTACTACATGAATAATAGACAGAGGGAAAACTTACTCTATATATAAGCAAAAAAGTACTACATGAATAATAGACAGAGAGAAAACTTTAAAAAATTATGAAAGAAACACTTCTCCACCAAAATTTATGAATGATATATTTATAAGGTGAATTTTCTGAATAGGAAAATATGCCAATTGCCTCAGAAATGTCCCACCAAAAAGGAATGTAATAAAAAAGCTCTGAAAAATATTAAGAATTTAGGTTCAACTTTTTATCTATATATATATATATATATATATATATATATATATATATATATATATATATATATATATATATATATATATATATATATATATATATATATAAATGAAGGGAAAACAAACTTGTGGTATACATGTATGCATTGTATTTACCATACTGCTCGCTTCCTTCTGCTACATTTGGTCTTTTCAAGAATCTCCTGCAAGTAGAAATAAAATGTTTATGAACTCTACACTATTTGCAATAATGTTAACACCATTAGCATCTTAAAAACAGATGGTATCATTTTTATGCAGTTGAAATGAGGGTCAAATATGTTGTATTTCTGTTCTGTCCCAGAGGAAATGCAATCATAGCTCTCATGAGATAGTCCAATAAATCAGACCCCAAACCTTGAATGATTATGTTGGTATATAAACATCATACAAGGTTTGAGTCTACCAGGTTTGGGTCTTGTTTATTGAAATACTCATGAGAATACAATTTTTGAAGGTGGGTAACCTAACCCCCCCACCTCCCAAATTTCAAATTTCTTTTGTTTGTAAAACAGATAAACCTCCTAAGACAGTTGTAATGGCAGCCATATTGGATGTACGACTGGCTCCATTTTCATATAGGATCAACTAGGTATCACAAGAAGTCTACTGGTGGAAACCCCATGCTGATATAGCCATCCGCTTGGAAGGAGTAGAGATAACAATATTTTCAAGATAGCCATCATGGCGGCCATATTGAGGGTTAGTCATTTTCATTTAGGACCAACTAGACACCATAAGAACCCTTCTGATGAAAACCCCATGTCAAAATGACTTTCCATTTAAGAGGAGTAGCAAAAACAAGATTTTCAAGATGACCACATATTAGATTTCAGATCAGCACCATTTTAAATTAGGATCAGCAAAACATTATAAGAAGTATTTTAGTAAAAACCACATGCTGATATGACCATTCATTCAGGAGAAGTAGTGATAACAAGATTTTCAAGATGGCCACTGTGGCAGCCATATTAGACATCAGATGGGCACCATTTTCATTTAGGACAAACTAGACATCATACAAAGTCTTCTGGTGAAAACACCATGTCAATACAACTTTCCATTCAAAAGGAGTAATGATAACAAAATTTTCAATATGGCCATACTGGACTTCATATCAGCACCATTTTCATTTAGGACCAACTAGACATTTTAAGAAGTCTTCTGGTGAAAACCCCATGTCAATATGACTTTCCATTGAGGAGGAGTAGCAATAACAAGATTTTCAAGCTGGCGGCTGTGGTGGCCATATTGGACATCAGATTGACACCATTTTCATTTAGAACCAACTAGACATCATAAGAAATCTTCTTGTGAAAACCCCATGTTGATATTACCATCCATTCAGAGTAGTAGCTATAAAAATATTTTAAAGATGGCTGATGTGGCAACCATATTGGACATCAGATCGGCAACATTTTCATTTAGGACCAACTAGACATCATATAAAGTCTTTTAGTGAAAACCTCATGTTGCTATGACCATCCATTCAGAACAAGTAGCAATAACAAGATTTTCAAGATAGCCACTGTGATGGCCATATTTGATCTCAGATCTGCACCATTTTCGTTCAAGACCAACTGGACATCATAAGAAATATTTTGGTGAAAACCCCATGTGTTACGACTCTAGGGGTAATGTAACAGAATAAAAGACACAAACAAGCTTTCAAGATTAAAATGCAAAACTTTAATTTCCTAAAATATTAAAAGAATTAAAATAATTCAACAAACAATCAAAGTGAAAGAATTAAAATAACTTACAGTATAGAATATCCTAAAAACTCCTAAAATGTTTTAAAGTTCACTTCCTGTTGTTAATCAGAATAATCCGGATGTGGTATTCCGAATGAAAAAGCCTGTAATGTGCTGAAAATGATAAGTTCTGATGTAATCCAAAATAATCCTTGCAAGTCTGGAATCTCACAAGTTTTAGAATAATGTCCGATAATTCCACGGAGCTGTATAGTAATTCAGATGAATTACTAATTAAATAAATTCCACACAGAACTGAATAATTTCAATAACCTCTCCTCAATCAAGCAATTGGAAAGAATGATAATTCCAAAGATTATTCCCTATATATCTTTACTAAGTGCGTAGTATTAAAAGGGAATATCCTTTCTTCGTCTTTAATACTATGGTATTTCAAAATAACACAACCCTCTAAGAACCAATCAGGAACTAGGTTACGCGTCATTTACCCAAAGGTCTAGTGTACTAAAAATCTTAAAGAGTAAACATAATGTTATTGTGTAGTATAGAATGTGACCTTTCAATGTTGATTTCTAAAAAGTACAAAGCCAGGTCGACTTCATTTCCCGCGCAATTGATCATGTGACCACTTATTGATCGAGCAATAGTCGTATCTATACTGATATGCTAACCCCTATTCAGACTAAAACAGAAATCATAAATTAGTAAATTAAATCATTATAAAAAGGTAAAAAGGTATGATTCCATAACACCATGTCAACATGACTTTCTCTTCAGGAGTTACAATAACAAGAGTTTCAAGATGGCTGCCATGCTGGCCATATTGGATGTCATATCTGCCCCATTTTCATGTAGGACTAACCAGACATCATAAGTAGTAATTTTTGTCGAAAACCCCATCTTGATATGACCATCTGTGTAGGAGGAGCAGTGATAACGAGATTTTCAAGACGCCCATGGTGGCAGCTACATTGGATGTCAGATTGGCCCCATTTTCATTAGGACCAACCAGACATGATAAGAAGTCTTTAGTGAAAACCCCATGTTGAATTGACCATCCATTCAGGAGGAGTAGCGATAACAAGATTTTCAAGATGACTCCTGTTGCAGCCATACTGGACATCAGATCGGCACCATTTTCAATTAGGACCAACTCAACATCATAAGTCTTTTAGTGAAAACCCCATATTGATATAACCATCCATTTAGGAGATAACAAGATTTTCAAGATGGTCACCGTGGCAGCCATATTGAGTCACAATTATTACTTCTGGGTCAGTACCCACGAATGTATTGTCCAACTATTTTTAGATGTTTTTTCCCTCTCTTATTTTGGTGGTGATCCTTGGCTTAGATTTAGGCATTTTTGGCATTGATTTAAAGGAAATTGTTTATTCTTTAGAATATAAGCATTATGGTGTGATTGTCTGTGTGCATTTTGGCTAGAGTGCACAGTGAATAATCTGCCATTCATGCCTGGAAGTGAAATCTGTGACACATGGCACGTTGTTTTGTTTACAGGTCAGCCTCTCACAAAAATGCTGGTTAACCTATGACAATAACTTCACCCTGAGTTCATCTTTAAATATACTTTAGATTAACATATGATTTATTAGGATTTGGACACGGTGGAAAGTTCAGTACTGAGAAACCAAAGTAGGGACCATATAGGGAAAATAATTGTGATCCGAATCTTGTCAGTTTGTTAACCTTAAAATCTGAAATGGAATGGCATGTTTATTAATTGAGATAAAGACATGAAATTGTGACATTTGACATATACTGACATTTAAACAAAATTTAAGATTAAAAATTACATTTTGATATATTTTACTAAACAATTTAAAATTTAAAAAAATTTAAAATTTAAATTATTAAAATTTTGCAACTATGTTCATATTTATAGTCTATGTGGGGTTGATGCTCATTATTATCATTATGTATGTATTGCTACACCATATAAAAGTTCAAATGGTGGATAATTTTCAAATTCTGTCAGAGAAAATATCTTTCAAAGTCAGAATGAGGCCTTTAATCAAAACACATGAAGACATCTTTCTAGTTGATACTATGCCTTTAGGTCATTTACACTATTTATTATGTGTACCAGCAGTTAATTTATGTGTTTATGATGGCATGATTATATGAGCAACACATATCTGCTTGTATGGCTTGCAGTAATTGTTTATAGACATAGTTATAAGTTACTTAATAATAATAATAATAATAATAATAATGCGGACTTAGTACAGCGCTTAATCTTTAGAAGCTCTAAGCGCTTTACAATATTAGTTAACACATAAGGACATATACATGGACACAATTACAAAAACAAACAATATGAAATTACAAACAAAAAACATGCTGAAAATAATTAAGCTAAGGAAACATTGCTAAGTTTAAGTCTGTTCTTGCAGTTGAAATAGGTGAGTTTTAAGAGCAGTCATGAATGAGATCACAGTGTCATCCTGTCTAAGTTCAACAGGCAATTCTTTGCAGGTAGCTGGGCCCTGGTACACAAAAGAACATTGTCCGTAGGACTTAGTTTTGATAGTGGGAATAATGAGAACATGAGTGTCAAAAGAGGAGCGTAAGTATTTATAAGGGGTGTACACATGTGTGAGGTCCGATAGGTATTTTGGACTGGAGGAGGATGGAGATGAAAACTCTATAGTGGAGCATACTCAGGCTGTCTACTAAGCCATTTTAAACTGTCAGAGAATGAAAAATGTGACATGAAATATAGGTCGAAGGGATAAAATGAAATTTACCTTGCTCTTATTAACTTGGATGTAGGAAAACTTAACTTTGGTTGAGACATTGATTGATATAGTGCAGCATTGTAGAATAAGCTGATAGCACATTCTTTTGAACCATTCTACCTTAAGTATTATTAATTAGTAATAATAATTGTAAAATGACACTCTGAAAATTACACCAGAAATGTTCAAACAGATCATTTGAATTAACTTTGTGCAATTGATCTTAACATAGTTACATGTCCCACAGGAGTAAATGTCCATATTTTATACAATGTCTGAGATCAGAATTTCACATTCAGTACATTATATAAGATCTAAAAGTACCGATAGTGGATCTGTTAGGCACATTATTGGCTGTATGCACTTGAAATATCCCCAAATTGTATTTCCATCATGAATTAGCTTACGTATGGAAATATATTTTAATTCAATACAGTACTCTGACAGGGTGTGGCATTGCAACATAAGCTGATATCACATTCTAATGAACCATTCTACTTAACAATTGTTAACTGACACTCTTAAAAAATACCTCAGAAATGTTCAAACAGATCATTTGAATTAACTGTATACAACCGATCTAAACAAGCACATGGTACATGTCTCACATGTGCAAATGTCCATCCTTGTTTATACTTTTTGAGATACAAATTTCAAATTTAGTTGATGATATAGGATCTATTTGTACCTATAGTTCATCTTTCAGGCACATAATTGGCTGTATGCACTTGAATTATCTCAAATGTTATTTCCATCACGAATTAGCTTACTTATGGTAATGTCATTTAATTTAGTACTTTGCTACTGAACTTCCCTCTATGCTGTTATGTACTAATTCTTGCACAAATGATCAAACCTCCCCATCCCCACATTGCCTTAAACTTCATGATAGCTAGTGTACCTTATTAGTTATTTAGCATGTAAATGGCTGAACATACTCGGATAAACATACGTCTGGAAACTTTATATATTTTGGGGATGAATTGTCACTTTAGTACATGTCCATTGCTTCACATTTCTGAATGTCACTATGTCTTGTTAAATTTTTTTGCCTGTGCTTTCACACTTAATGTCATTTGGACATCTCAATATCTGGCACCTTTTCACTTCATTTACCTACATCTTACTGATCTATGAGATTAAAAATGCACCAATGTTCAGTATGGTAGAGCCTACCTGGAGCTGTATTTTCCTATTACATCATCACCTTTTGTGATTACTGACATTTAAACGCATTGAATTTTTGCCATAAAACATGGTACTGGTCCCATCAAAATGGGAAATTTGAGTGTACTATTATTTACACTAACAACTGGCTGAGTACCTGACACAACATAGTACTTGTCATTGTTTCTTTAAAGAAATACTAAACTAATAGTGTGTACATATATATACATCTAAACTGGCATAATGCAATTTGCCTCAAAAATCACTGTGAGCTATCTTCACTACCCCTGGAAAAATGTTATAAGTTGCACAGACCCAAGCTACCACTTGTCTTAAATACCATTCACTGGTCGGCTTTGCTGTCTATGAGCTAAAAAAAACTGTCTCTCTGTACCTATTGTATCTAACTAAGTAACTGTTTGATACTTTTTTAAATTCAAAGAATATTTGTCTATCATGACAAGGATTACAATTATTATTCCTCTATAGGTAAGTAATAATTTTTCAAATAATACAGTATGTTCTGATTCTTTCTGGTAAATACTTGTTTTTTTCCACCTATGTTCTTTACATTTGTATGCATACCTCATATATTTATTATTAATCTACCTCTCCTAAAAGTGCATAATAAACATGTTTTGACATTATTTTTGTGTATCTGAACAATGTTCAGAGAACATTTAAAAGACAAAAGCAAAAACTCTTTTGGCTCATTCTGGGAATTCAGCTTCTCCTACAGTAGATTTATGCAACAATATAACGATGTTTGTTTTGCATACATAATACATACTCATTTGAACATTTTAGTTTTATTTACTATGCGATACTATTGTCATACATACTGTATCCCCAATTATCATGATATAACATGGATGGCAATACCCAGCTCTTGACAGCAGTAAAAACAATCTTTTAAAATATAAACAAGTCATTTAATTACATAATCTTAATACGTTATTAATTTTATAAACGATAACTATGTTGCAAAAAATAATAGAGGGAGAGATGTTGGGTGGGCGGAAAAGTATGTACTTTTTAAGCTTGTTGGTAATAGCTCTGTACTTTCCTAAAACGTCCGCATCACGCTCCATTCTATCCTGATAGAACTATCAGTACAACAATCACATGAACATCTGTTGTTGCAATTAATAATTGAATTATATAAATTATAATATCAACCCTCTTAAGACATACAATTATGAAGCGTGAATTGTAAAAAAATATCTTTAGAATCGTCAGCACTGCCACTACTAACTATATCCTGGCAGTTGAGTAAAGGACTGTAAAATGTTAAGATATTTCGCGCAACAAGAAATAAATTAAAAACTTTTATCCTAGTTTAATCAGAGTTGTTTCCCCTAACCGGAAGTAAAATATAAGAGGAAAAAATTGATTTTGAACCAAATTAAGATTCCG
Source organism: Margaritifera margaritifera (assembly GCA_029931535.1). Lineage (NCBI taxonomy): Eukaryota > Metazoa > Mollusca > Bivalvia > Unionida > Margaritiferidae > Margaritifera > Margaritifera margaritifera. Next base: position 781,081 of record JAQPZY010001458.1, read on the forward strand.
ATGCGAATGCTATAATAAACATTATGTGATGCGGATAGATTCCAATTGATTACTGTCAACAACAAAATTTCATGCGCATAAATGTTGGCTAACTACGCTTGGCAAAGGATTTCGCATACATAATTATTCATGGTAAAGACTTTGTTGCAACATAATATGTATCATCTACGCTCTACACTGTTCTCCTTAGAAGCCAGCTTAAAAACGGCTTATAGTAATTTCGGCTCAACCATTTCGTGCCGGATCGATTCGGACGGGTTGTTTCGGCCCCAACAATTTCAACCGGGTCGATTCGGCCCGCATATCGTTTCGGACTACTATACTATGATATATACAGTATATAAAGAGTTCATGTACATTTAAGCAAAAGAGAATATGAATGCGTAATTTATCTAGTTAAAAAATATGTAAATTCATGTATTGTGCAAAAGTGAATAGAATATTAAATAAAATTTTCGAATGTGCATACATGCCTTGTGTTTGTAATGTTTTTAATAAATTGATTAATTCAATTAAACTTGGTTAAGTAGATGTTTTCAGTGTTCGTTGCATGTGTAAATATTTCATCTTTTATGTATGTTATATAAAAGTTTATGTCTACTGTAAATTGAGACCTGGTAGAGTCTTGCTTTTTTTTACGCACAAGGGTTTTACGTTCTAGTGCCCTTTCTGCGCAGCAAAGCAGACTTTGTAAATACACAGACGAACTTTGTACATGATACTCTCTACACTAAGTATAATCGACAGAAATACTACAGGTTGCAAACAAGACTGAACATATTGACGGACCAATATAGCGCAGGGGATTTGCGGACAAGTGAACTGCTTAGGAAGACAGCTGTAATTAATCGGAACCTATAGTTTCCTATGTCTACTGATATGTGTTGTATTATACTGCATATTACTTGTATTAAAAACTTTGTTATGATTTATTACAATATGAATAGAATTTGGTTAACACACAGTTGTGTTCTTAGTTGTTTAATTTTCCAATTAATGATCTTTTACATAGACATCTCTCTCTCTCTCTCTCTCTCTCTCTCTCTCTCTCTCTCTCTCTCTCTCTCTCTCTCTCTCTCTCTCTCTCTCAGAATGGTATTCAAACAGTTTAGCAAATTGATAGAAAGCTGATCTCACTACTGTTGTTTGCAATTAAATTAATTAAGGGCATACTGATCAAACAAAGTATTAAACAGACAGTGATAATAAGATGTATAATTATAGCGGCATCAATCAATTCGTGTGTGTAATTTGCATAAAATTAAATGATACATTAGAATTGAGAGAAAACAAATAACATACTGTGCCTTATACAAAGATTACTAACATATATTTCATTATTGCCAAAGAGATAACACAACCATTTTCATTACATCATTATTTTCGTTATTGTAATTAATGAGGTGCACAAGATCAGCAGAATATAGACGTATGATATTGTATTTAATTAAATTGTAAATATTTGACAGGATCCCATTTTCACTTTTATTATATCAGTGTTATTTAAGACTATCAGTATATAGTGTAATAATATACAGAAAAAAGATAAATTCTACATAAATTTAACAAAAGCATTAACTTACTCAGACCAATATATAGAGATGAAAAAATGTTACTGCATGGGCCTTGTTTTCACGATTTGTTTTCACTTTATTAATTGTATTTTTTTTAAATAAAAAAGTCAACTATTTCAATTTCGCTCGAAAAGGTGAGTAAGCTGCTTTGAAAATATTTCACTATTAAATTGGCAATGCAAGATAAACGGTTTTACATTATTTCATTTGATTTGCACACAGAACAACGCCATCATCTCACGTAAAATAGTTTTTTTTGTTTCCTTAAATGCAGTTTTGAACTGCTCAACGTACCTGGGAATAATGAGAAATATCCAGTGGCGTAACTAGCGCCCCCGCATACCCCGCAAGGAGGGGGCGGGGGGGGGGCGCACAAGATGAGTGCCCAAAATCCCGCTTTGCATTAATTTGATGGTAGCCCACTCTAAATGTTTGCGGGTGGGGGCCACAATTTGAAGTTAGGCCACTGGAAATATCATATTTGAACAAATGTAAATGTCACATTTCAATCTAAGACGAGGCTTAATACTATCAGCTTGTAATTTGGTCTGAATAAGCCCGGTCCGAATCAGCCAATTTTTTATTTATTTTTTTATGTTATTTTTTTCTCCATAAAAATACATAATCAGCTGATATCTCACTATGATCACTGGCACTTTGTTGCTCCGCCTTATACTATTCCAATGAAAATATCTTTACTAACATAGTATTTAATAAAACATATGTGGGCCGAAACGTCTCAGCCGAATTGACCCTGCCGAACGTAGCCTTTGGGCCAAATCGACCTGGGACGAACTGGTTTTGGGCCGAAATGACCTGTACCCCTTAAAAACCATATATACTTGGACAAATGCAGAGCTCAGGAAAAGCACTCGTCCACTCGTTCTGATCGGGTAAAAAGTGGGTGGGCCGAGTAAAATGTTATATACTTTTCCCTGGTCCGAGTAGAAGCAGAATCGCAACTTTAGAATAAAGCTGAATGCATTTTTTACCCTTAAGAAACCCGAAGTTCAACATCGCTTAATATTTGGCGTGCGTCAGTTATAAATAACTTATGCCTAATCTGCCTACTCGTTGTCACTCTTGAACATGTTGCACAGAAAACAACTTGTTTTTTTTGTTTGTTTTGTTTTTACACAGGTACATGATGCACACTTTATACTAAAATGGGTAAATATTATGAACATATTATGTTGCAGTTTTACATTTAGCCCTCGATTTCTTACTGGTGTTTGCATTTACAGTGAAATTTGTCAGTAATTTATGCGTCATTTTGATGTGTAGAAAGATTCCCTTTCAATAAGCTATCACTCATCTTTATGAGTCAGACCTCTTGGAAGTTAAGAGACAAAGTATGTCAAAATTTTTGTGATTTTTCATCTGGTCAGGTATCTTCAAGACAGAAGCTGTATTAATACATTGTCATGCCAAAGGAAAGATTCCAGCAGATATTTATATCAGCATGTAATTACTTTTCACAAGAAAAATGTTGCCAATTTAGATACGAAATGAGTATTTCAAGTGTTTCAGCCGATTCCAACCAACTTTTACACAATGCATGTTCTTGTAATCTATATATAAGGCACATAATGTCGCGACAACAGCCAACTGGTCAAAATCTAGTTGTAAAAATGACTTAGAAATGCTCCAGTTCTTTCGACCAATCAGCAATCTTCTTTTTTTTTTCTTTTTTTTTTTTTTCTTTTTTTTTTATTGCGCCCACGTGTAGCTCTCAAGAACTGAGGTTTGACCAAAATGGATCATTTAGTACGAAAGTTGGTGAAATTGAAACAGTTGGAATTCGTCTTTCAAATGCAATTTACAGACATGTGTCTTGTGAAAAGTAATTGCATACTTATATAAATATATGCTGGCATCTTTACTTAGGCGTGACAATGTATTAATAAAACCAGACAGCCTTAAAAATACCGGTGATCTGGGGCAGGTTTAACAATGTCTGACCAGACGAATCATAAAATGTTGACATTCTCTGTCTCTTAACTTCTCCATATCTAACTATTAAAGATGCGTCATAGCTCATCGAAAAGGAAACTTATGACACATAGAATACTGAAAGATTTCACTGTAAACGCGAAAGTCACAAAATCAAGGGCTATGCGTGAAACTGCAATTTCTCGAGTTACAAACAATGTCTCTTATATGTTTGTCCAAGGAGTCATGTATTAAAAAATATTATTTGCATGATTTTTACCCATTGTAGTATCAAGCTTGCTTTAGGTACCTGTGCTTCTTTAGTAAAACCGTAAGCAGGCAAGTAGAGAAGTGTATTGTGTTGAGTACAATGAGGACAGGGACGAGTAACTCTTGCAATTTTTTCCCTGAGCCCTGAAATGTTAACGTTATAGTTGTCAACTTTCAAAATACTAACATTTTCTGTTCCATTGTTTCCTTTAAGCCAGCATTGTACTTCGAAATTTAAATTAGCAGGCTGTATCCATGAATCATCCTAGTCTATCAATAATTTGCAAAATGTTTATGTCATAAATGTGCTGAATTACCTATATTTGTGAAAATGTATTAAAATGTTGTGATTTACACTATTTTAGAATAATATAAAATTGCCGATTAATGAAAATTAACTTTGTATTCGTGCTATTCCAACATTAAAGAAAATTAAATATGTATTCGTGCTATTAAAACAATTGTACTAAAAGAATATTCAAGCAAAGTGGTTGTTGTATGATCATCCTGACCAATGTTAACTTGTGCATCAATAAACACTCATTTTGTTTTTGTTACTGTTCATGCACATGTGAATATCATATAAAAACGATTTGTCCTACAGCTTCTTTTTTCAACTTTAGTCATGAAACTTAGGGTTTAAGATTGTGCAATGGACCCTTTCCTAAACAGAATGGAATTGTGCATAAAAATATGTTGGGGGCTATGTTAATAGATGTGCAAGTTTAACTTCTCGGAGCTTAAACTGTCGTTTTGTGGACCAGCCAACCTCTGGCTTGCCACAGTCACCCGGGCAAGTGTCGGGGAGTCCACGAGGATGAGTGTCGGTGAAGCGCTCAGCCGGCCAAGCTCCCCACGAGGCCGGCTCAAATTGAGGGTTGGTAACACGGGGTCTTCTGTTTCATTTTATTAAAGAAATGTTACAAGAGGTATAACAGTTCATCCAATTATGGTGTTCGAGGCAAAAAACAGTGTTCTGGGCTTAAACTAGGTAGTACAAAGGTGTGTGGGAAAAACTGGGGGTGGCGGGGAGGTACTGTGGCGTTCATGTGACACAGAGTAGCATGTGAATCGGCCGTGTTGGAAATGCGGGGTTGGCGTCGCTGCGGTGGCATTCATGTGGCAAGATCTGAAACGAATAGAAAACAAGGCAAGGAGACAGTTTGATTTGGTGCTTTGTGAACTGAGGGCAACCCAAAAAGACATTTAGAGACGTGTGTGTAATTGGTTACAAAACTTTATAGTATTAAGCATCATGCATCGAGCCCCAAGGAGGGTGCCACCACCGTGCCTGCCGCCACCAGTCAGACAGCTGCTGCCAGACTTTGTAGAGCCACCGTGCACGAAAAGTACAGGTTCGAAACAGACGATTTGGCATTGCGCCTCGTAAGCATGACGTAATCGACATGGAGCTTGGAAGACTTGGCGGACTGAAGTTTAGCCTCATATTGACGGCACAGCTAGAGAAAGCTGCCCCAGGCCTGGAAAACGTATACAACAAAGAAGCTGAGCTAGCATGCATCATTAAAGTAACGGCCTTTTCCGAAGCGCCGTACTGCGCATTGACGAGATCGAGCAGTTGTTTGCCCAAGCTAATGCCACCATACAAAGGCACATTGAAGAGTACATGTGCGAAGGGTCTGGATGGCATTTCGTGCAGTACGGGACACTCGATATTGGTGTGTCGCAGTACCGCACGTTTAGAGGCCGGACCTATATACCAACGCCAAGGTGCATTCCGCCACAAAATGTTATGAATGTGAAAAACACAGACAATCCCTGTTTCGAGTGTGCTATCCTATCGGCTCATATATCCAGCGGACGATCAGCCAAGTGCCACTAGCACCTAAGGGAACTCAACTTCGTCGGTATTGATTTTCCCATGACGGTGAGCAACATCGACAAGTTAGAGCGCCTTAACCAGGAATTCGCGGTATACGTATTTGGCTGGGAAAAAGCCTTCTACCCGCTTCGCCTCAGCAAACAGGCGAGGCCGCACGAGGTCGGCCTGCTCCTTCTTTTAGACTGAGAAAAGAGCCACAATGTCTGGACAAAAAACGGAAGCCTCATGGTATTTAATCACAACAAAAACAACAAAAGGCCTCCACGCCTTTAGCCAGGCCAACCTATTTGAAGCCCACAAAAAGGACTGCGGCGGCATAGACGAAAAGCTCTAGCGCGTCGTCATGCCGGAGCAAATCAAGAACATCCTAGACTTCCAGAACCACCAAGGAGAGATCCGCATTCCATACATCATGTATGCGGATTTCGAAGTGCTTAACATAACAAAGAAAGAGGCCATGAATATACAAACGAAGAACGAGAGCACAAAGAAACTCGCGACGCATGAGCATTGCAGCTTCTGCTACAGTGATGGGGTCACGCGGCAGCCGGTTTTATACAGAGAAGAGGACGCCGTGGCCACACTCATCCAGCGCATCTACCCAGAAAACGACAAGGTGTCAGTTGTGATACACAACCTCCGCGACTCAGCCTCAACGGAGAGGATAAGCGCAATCCCTAGCAACATGGAGAAATACATGGCTTCTCGCTGGGGCATCTGCAGTTATCGAGAACATGCAGTTTATGAATAGCAGCTAGAAAAGCTGACTTCACGGCCCTCTACACAGCAGGGGACATCAGCCTCCTCACCTGCAAGGGGATGTACCCGTACTTCTACATGGGCAGCTGGGCGCAGTGCAAGAAACACAGCTCCCGGTGAAAGCGGCCCTCTAAAATCAGGTATCATCGCGTCAAACTACACACATGCGCAGAATGTGTGACATACGTTTGGTTGCACGGTGGTGGACGATTACCACGACCTCTACCCTAAAACGGAAGTGCTCCTACTGGCGGACGTGTTCGAGGCGTTCCGCGAAAACTCAATGGCTAACAACGGCCTCGACCCAAATCACCATTACAGCGCCCCAGGAATGAGCTGGTACACCCTCTTTAAAAACAAAGGGCGAAGCTTGAGCTGCTGACCGACATCAATATGCATCTGTTCTTTGAAAAAGGAACATGCGGCGGAATTTCGACGGTGAGCCGGCGGCACGCGAAAGGAAACAACCTGATATGTCCCAGCTACAACTGCAACAAGTCGAACATCTGGTTAATGTGCCTCGACACCAACAAACTCTGTGAGTGGGTGGTGTCACAGATCCTGCCGACGGATGGATTTAAGTGGATTAATAACCCCGACAAAGACTTTGACTTCTTTGTTAAGAACTTAGCGCCAGATCCGCCAAAGGGATACTTTCTCGAGGTCGACCTTGAATACCCGACAGAGCTGCACCACGCTCATACTGACTACCCACTGGCCCCGGAGACCATGTGCGGTCCAGAGAGCTGGCTGAGCGACTACCAACGCGATTCGGTGAACTGGGGGATAAGTTCACTGAATCCGTGAAGCTAGTTACAAAACTTCGAAATAAGAAACGCTACGTGGTTCACTACCAAAACCTCTAGCTCTATATCAAACTGGGGATGCGTATCATCACTGTTCACCGGGCGATAGAGTTTAACCGAAGCCCGTGGATGGAGCCGTAGATTTCTCTTAACACCGACTTGATGGTGAGTTAAAAAACAAAACTTAAAAAAAGACTTCTTCAAGCTCATGAACCATTCGGTATACGGAAAGACAACGGAGAACCTGCGAAAGCGGATACTGGTGGAGCTGGTGCGGCTCGAGGACGAAGAGCGTACACTCAAAGAAGTCGAGCATCAAGTTCACCCGGCCGATTTACATGTGAATAACAATTCTCGAACTCATGCCTGCCATATTCCCAGACAGTGTTGGGGGGTTGGGGGGGGGTGGAGACTCAAGAAAGACGATAATATATATGTTTTCTTCGGAGCATTTAATACACTTACAAACAACAAATAATTGGCAGATTTAGCATTGTCCAATATCAACACTACACGCGTGCCAACACTCACATAATCAGACCCGGACAGACATTAAATAAATAAAAACTATACCAAGTTTCTGTCTTTAAAATCTATTGTACAGTGGAATATTTTGTTAATTAGATGCAGTATTTGATGCTCTCAATAGTTCAGTGTGTGGGGGTGGGTTGACGGTAATGTAAGTGTTATTTGTGTTCAACTTTGCACTCAATGAAGACTGGATGGTACTGTTGTTCAAGCTTCCCCGAAGATCAGCATAGAGTGTCAAATATGCTGGGTGGAGTTGCTATGTCAACAGATATCGTACACTCCGAAATGACTGACGTCAATATGGTCTTGGCAGTGTGCAAAAAATAAAATGTTCCCCCTTGCTGCAGCGATTTACATATTCAAACTCCGTACAGGAGTTCTGAAATTTAGTTTTACTGGGTTCTGTTCGCTTTGCAGGTAGCCCATCATTTTCCTGAATCACAGCTGTATTTCAACATTTTGCCTTAATAAATTAACCACACTTATACACTATTCCGACTACCGAAATACTAGTGTTTTGCGTTTTATATATGGAGTGAAATCCGAGTTCAAAGAAACGTTGCCGCTTATCACGAACTTGACAATAATCTTTAATAAAGATGGCTTAAATATTCTCACTCAAGGCAACGATGTGTTCGACATGAATCTCTTTGATTATCTAGAACTTCAAACAAATTGGGTTATCCCACTTTACCTATGCAAATTAGCCTAATGGATTTTCCCACAGCAGTCTTCAAATGATTTAACACGGCTTCACCCTTGCTGTTCTCACTCAGCCAATTTAATCAGTGCATTGGTGGTTGTTTATGTGTGACCACCTTACCTTTTAATTGCCTCTCTGATTTACTGCCCCGAGGATAGTTTTACATGGGCTCTAAGCAGAACTGTTTACTGTTTATATAGACTACATGCTAGGGACATATACATGTATAGTGTTGGTCAAAATGTCTCTCTCCATTTATTTTGTATTTTTTTCTCAGAAAACTGAAAACTGAAAATCGTGTTTTTCGAAACACGACCGTGTCGGGGGATTTGGGAGTAAAAAATAGTTTTTTGCATGTCATGTTATGGCAGGTATGCGAACTGAGCAAGCTCCATATGTATGACTTTTATTACGGCCACATTAATGCGTGCTGCGGGGAAAGGGCAGGCTTGCTGTACACTGATACGGACAGCCTCCTGCTAAGCCTCGATACACCAGACATCAACAGGGATATGACGTGGAACTCTAGGACTCAAGCGAATGCCCAGAGGGGCACAAGCTTTGCAGCGTGGTCAACATAACAGTCGTGGGCAAGTTTAAGGACCTGTGCAAAGGTAAGGTGATCGCAGAGTTTGTGGGCCTGTGCCCGAAAACGTACGCGTTCCGGCTAGCAGACAACAATGAGAATAAAATGGCGAAGGGCGTTGGCAAAGCCATGGTCAACAAGGAACTGGGGCTAGAATTGTAACAGCAAAGGCTACTGGAGCAGAATGAGCTTGCCCACCAAACGGTGTCGATCCACAGCGACCATCACAAAATGGGGATGTACCTCATAGCCAAAAATTAGCCTCTTGCAACTGGACACTAAGAAGTGGATCACGCCGGATGACATCATGATGCAAGCATACGGCCACTATCATACCGTTCAAGAGAAGCATATCTCTGCGGCGTAGAACCTCAACAAGCTCTTCGGCCTTGGTTAAAAATGCACTTAGGTGGCAGCTTGGCTGATATACTCCATAAGGTCGAGGAGCTTGTAGGCAGCATCGTGCATATGCTGCGAAAGCATATGGAACTGGTATGTATGCCGGCCGCCAAGAACACAGTTGACAAATTTCTTGAGAAGCTTGGAATTTTGCCGCCACTCTTCGAGGCACCTGTTAGCAATATTGCCAAGGTTTTGCAGCAGCCCTTTCACCTTATTGGTGGTGGCGGCAAAGGCAACGTCATGTAACCCACTCCACACTTCGATTTCCATCGCTAGCTAGCTGGCTATACCAGGTCTGCAAAATAGTTAGGCATAACTATTTATATGGTGCCAAGGATGTGGTTGAAAGGGTTATTTTCGCAAAACACCAACAAGTACGGTCCTTTTTCGCCCATGCCAAAGAGGAGGAGTGCCTTAGTGGGACTTTTGGCCTGGGCCAAGAATGCCATTGGGTGGTAGCTGAGTACATTCGTACACAATTTGTAGTTCCTCACAAACGAAGCTTCTATGTGGGGAACCAGTTCCAAGATAATGGTATACAGATGGCTGGCCTGGGATGTGAAACCTATCAGCATAACAAGTATGGAATCAAAAGGTTTTTAACATGTGACCTGCGTTATCGCACAGTTCAGGGCCGCCACAACGGCAGGCAGCCGCTGAACACACTCAGTGCTATGCGTTGCAGTCTCGCTCTCAGAAAGCAACATCTACTGGGCATACTGGTGTCCAAACAGCCATTCAGCCAGAGCACGGTTGAACTGCTCCACAATGCCCTGTTCACAGTGGATGCTGACCTCACGCCGCCTTACACAAACGCTGTGCTTGGCTAAGAGTTGTGACAAAGCACCCATAAACTCCCAGACGAGGTCAAGCTGCAGCAGATTTGGCCACTTTAGTGCCTCCCGTCTGTCAATACGTGCCAACGCGTCGGCGAGCATGGATGCCTCCTTGGTGGTCAAGGGCTCGATCTCCTTGAAACGACTGGCAACATCAACCACAGTCAGTGCATTCTTGAACGTGTATCGCCAACCTTGTCGTTTTTGCACGTTGAGAGTAGGTAAATTTTCCACATGGCCTGCTTCTTGAGCAATTCCAAGGCAAGTGACAAATATTCCTCAGATTACTGTTATAACCCGTTCTGACCATGGACCCTGTCTATCATACTATAAAAAAAAGTCTCTTATATATGGTCTTTATGGACTGACAATTTCATTTTCGGGGGGAGGGGGGAGGACTGGTGTGTTTATGTGTAGGGGTGGGGACTGGATTTTTGTTATACCATACTTCCAGCCCATAAATTGCTTGAAAAAAATATGCTTGCTCTGATTTATAGAAAAGAAAACTAATTACCTTGAGGTTAAAGATAAAAAAATATTCAGGCTAGAAAGAATATCCCAGCTCCTCAACCCACCGAGAAGATTAAATGGTCGTCCCCTTACCATGTCAGCAAAGTGAAAGGTAGTTTTAAGAATGAAATACATCAGTATAAATACGACTGCAACATTACCTACCAAACTGTGACAAAATGATAGTGGCCTACACACATTGCACATGTTTAGATGTGTGAGTTATGGGACCGAGCATTTATTTTTGGGAGGGGATGGGGGGCTGAGATTTTTTGTATTTCAAAAAATCCGGCCCTCATAGCTTTCAAGAATTTTTTATGATATCTGGGAAAAAAATAACTAATTATATCCATTATATTAGTGGGTAAACACCCCCTCCCCAATATCCCAGCTTGAAAGTAAAATCCCTCCCACCATTGAAAATTAATTAGTCTATTCCTAAACACACATCCCCCCACCTTTAAAATAAATGAATATATAAATTAAAAGAGACATGTTAACTTGCATCAAAATATTCAATAAGCAAGTGAAGTCCAATCATGATTCCACAAAAAATACAGAATATCAACTCCTTTTCACCACCATCCGACTTTTTCTTTCAATGTTTACAAAAAAAAAAACAGAGGATGGTCCTCAAATCGGCAACGAGCCCACGCTTTCTGACTTTCTAACCTAGCAAGTGCATGCAATTTTTTGCACTGTCGAGTTGGAGTGGGAGTTCTTCGTTTGTAGCTCAAGAGCTATCAGAATGACAAAGCACAGCAAACAGCTTAACTTGTTAAAACCACAAAACGCAATGTATACTAAACTTGCAGACATATACCAGTCCGCGAGGTTACCTTAAGGGCATGGCTGTGGTCAAAAAGCTGGCACAGGCCACCAAAGATATTGCCATGGCATGGCTCAAAAAGCATGATATGCAGTTTAATGTTTCAGACCCTACTGAGGTGCACCAGGCCAACCTCTTGCTTCTGCCGCATGACAAGGCTGAGCGATACAGGTACAAATATGCGCTGACTGTGGTTGATGTCGTTAGTCGTTACAAGGAGGCCAAGCCTTTAGCCACATGAACCTTCCAAAGTTGCAGATGCTTTGGCATTTATCTATAAGTGTGAGCCACATAAGTGGCCCAAATCGACGCAGGTTGACCCCGGCCGGGAGTTTATGGGTGCCGTGTCGCATCTCTTGGTCAAGCACGGCATGCAGGTAAGGCAGGCAACCACTGCTCATGGGTATTGTGGAGCCGTTTAATCGTACTATGGCCAAACTGCTCTTTGGGCACAATACACCTAGGAGATGCTGCTTTCCGTCAACAAAACAGCTAAAAGCGCACATAGCACTGGGTGGGTTCAGTGGCAGCCTGCCCTAAACAGTGAGGTAACATGGCTTTCGGGTAACAGACCTAGTGATGCCATTTGAGAAATGGCGGTGCGGGCTACTATGTAACATTAATTTGCACCCAATGACAGTGCGGTCTTTATGCCCAAGCCTGAGCTAAAGATATGCACAGCACCATCAACTCCAAACTCTTCGTTGGCATCATGAAAACTATACCAATCAAGGTCTAGGCTTTTGGAAACAGGTGCAGGATGCAGCACTACCTTGTCAAGATCAAAGGGGACTTTGGGTTTCTCGATTTCAATAGCGACCAAATTCCTTACCCCATGATCTCCACTGCCTTTTCTTTCGTTTTAAGCCGATTGACTCTCCGTCGGCGGTCAAGTTTTACTCAGAACTGCTTCAGTGTTATACAGCTCCTGTGGTAAGAGCGTCATCCCTGTCAATGCTTTGAACTGGTCTTGCAATACATGTGCTTGTTGTGCGTGTGCGATCTTTGTGAATTATACAGCAACTTTTAGGGATACATGAGGACAGTTCTTGTAACAGAAGACCAACTATTTTTCGCACACGCTTTTCAGTGTAGGCAAGCTTTTGGGCCATTATACGACTCCCAGAAGACCCACAAAGATGGGTCTGTGACTGCATCCCTATCCCACATTAGTTACAAAGAACATGAAGGCTAATGCCTTGTTTTTCGTTTTGCCTATTAAGTCTACAAAACTCGTAAATGCAGCTATTGCCACATATTTTATCTGTGCTAACCAAAAGCCACTGGTACTTGTTGTGTCCCCTCATAATTGTGAATATATTATTGGTCAGAATTATATTCAAATAAAAATATTCAATGTCTGTTCTGTGCTAACTTACACTCAAGACTGGCAAACTCGTAATTGTTAACCTTGCACAGTATTTCATAGAGGTGAACCGTCTGGCGGGTCTCAAGATTGCACTGCCAGCCTCAAGCATGAGCATTGTCTTGGTCTTTGGCTAGACCGGAGGCTCTATGGCATTCGGCCAGTGTAAGAAATACGACATTATTGAGTTTACTCATCTAGCCAGCTAGACTTCATTTTCTTGAGGTATATATAGTCTGCTTGAGTTCGTTTGTTTCCTTATCAGCCAGTTCCACATGCATGGCCTGTATTTTATTTTATTTTTGGTGGGAGAGAGGGGGGGGTAGAGTGAGGGCAGATGGTGGGTTTAATATCAATGACCGCCAGGTGTTTCATCTCTTGCAGTACTACGCTCTCGCGCATATGCTGCTCGATTTGCTCCCAAAGCTTTTGTAGAGCCACTCCACTCCAAGGGTAGGAGGGACAAACACCTGTCAAAGCTTTATATTCGTCCTGTAGTACATGCACTTGTTGTAAATGTGTCATTTCATCAGTATCACTATGGAAGAAAATTCTCTGGTATGTTTTGAGTGTTGCAGGTGTGGGGCGGGACTGGATGTTTTAAAAATTATAGTTGTGTATGCTTTGGGGGTCTGAAAGGGTAGTGACTGGTGTGGAGGGGGGTGCCACCCATATTTATCCAGTGATAAGGACATCTCCCATTTTTTTAAACAATGTTGGCAAAGATTTGGAAAGGTTATCTTTGTCTGATAATACACTCACTCCCTACTTGTTAACAAATTTATTAGGCGGGTTCTCTGGTCTTCTCATGGAATAAATACTGTAATATGGGGCATAAGGATATAAAAAGGGGAGCCAAATGTTTCCAGCAAAGAAATGGCCAAATAGTTAATTTTAAAGAAAATCCAGTCCCAATGCCAAAGATAGAATGGTTTCTGCCTTACATCATTGGTTGTTCTCAACACTGGTTAATAAGCATGAAAGTTGTTATTCTTGCACAAGTCCAGTCATTTACATTACGGAATTGGCTCACACCACATACTTCTGTTATATCTCATGAAAACATTAAAAATTTTGCTGCCTGATATATCTCAATCATTGGTTGGCATGATAATAAAACTTTATAAAGTTTGGTCACAGAATTCTTGAAACAAAACAATTACTTAAGATATTGTTTTATATCCAGTACCGTAGTGTGTCTCTCAGCATGTACATAAAAAGTAAGCACCTTATCCTTGCTAAATATTGTTGAAAAATGTTTAAATTTAAACTAATCTAGAATTTAACTAAATATAACTGTGCACAAATCTCTCACTACAAGGACAATAACTCTGTTAAATATGTTGTTCTTTGTTGTTGTTCGTCCTTTGAGTTTGAAGATGACCATGACATCACTAACTGTGCATACATGAGTGGCTGATCAGGACAATTTCTGCTCTGAACTGTCAGTGGCACACTGGACAGGAGATACCACTTGGGTTTGCTTGATCAATAGAGGATGTGCTGCAGTTCTGAGATTTATGCTGCTCGTGCTTCTGCACTGCCTCTGCAATTTTCCTCTGTTCAAAGTCTTTAGCTCCAGCATGGATGAGACTGCCAGGTGGAGCAATCCTGTGCAAGATCTTTCCATGACTCAGGGTCAATGCTGAAGTGTTTCATGGATGACCTGACGGAATCTCTGAAGCATTTCTTCTGACGACCCCGAGATCACTTTCCCTCCTTCAGCTTGCTGTAGAAGATCTTCTATGGTAGTCGCTCTTCTGGCATCCTAAAGATGTGGCCTGCCCATCGCAACTGTGATTTCATCAGCAGAGTGTGAATGCTTGGAAAGCCTGCACGTGAGAACCTTAGTGTCTGTGACCCTGTCCTGCCATCTTATCCTCATCAGTTTCCTCAGGCAGCCCATGTGAAAATCGTTCAACTTCTTGGCATGGCATCTATAAACCATCCAGGTTTCAAAAGCATACAGCAGGGTCAGCAACACAATGGCTTTGTAGACTGATGCCTCTGCACTCCCACACATTTGCATGTAGTCTGCCAAAGACAACACTTGCTTTAGCAAATCTGATCATTGGTTTCATCATCAATGAGGACTGCAGATAACAGTGTGCTGCCGAGATAGGTGAACTTGTCCACTGCCATGAGGGTTTGGCCATTTACTGTGATGGTAGACTCTACATAAGGATTTCCTGGTGCAGGTTGGTACATCACCTCTGTCTTCTTGACACTGATTGTTAGACAGAAATTATCACAAGCTGAAGACAAATGATCCATACTCTGTTGCATGTCAGACTCAGATTTGGCATTCAGGGAACAGTCATCAGCAAATAGGAGATCATGAACAGTCACTTCCTGTAACTTCGTCTTCACCTGTAGTCTCCTCAGATTGAAGAGCTTGCTGTCAGTCCGGTATCTGATGTCGATCCCAGTGTCATGGTCACAGAAGGCATCAATAAGCATGGCAGAGAACATCATACTGAAGAGGGTCGGGGTCAACACACAGCCTTGCTTGACTCCATTAGTGACTGGGAATGGTTCAGATGACTCGCCATCATCTACAACACTAGCGAGCATGCCATCATGGAATTGCTGAACCATCACAATGAATTTCTCAAGGCAACCAAATTTTGCCATGATCTTCCAAAGGCCTCTACAGCTGACTGTGTCAAAGGCTTTTGTTAGGTCAATGAATGTCGTGTACAGGTCTGAGTTCTGTTCCTGGCATTTTTCCTGGAGTTGACGAGCTGCAAACACTATGTCTGTGGTCCCTCATCCTTTCCTGAAGCCACACTGACTCGCCGGCAGGAGCCCTTGATCAATGTGATGCACAAGGCGATTCAGCAGAATTCTGGCAAGGACAGCAAGGAGATGCCCCAATGTTTGTTGCAGGATTGTCTGTTGCCTTTCTGCTTGTACAAGTGGACAAGACGATGGATGCATCCTTGTACTTCTGGGGTATAGTTCCCCCGAGTCCACATTGACTGGAAGAGTTCAGTCAGTTTCTGTCTTAGTAGACTGCTGCTGGTATAGCATCTGCTCCAGGTGCTTTGCCATTTGACAGCAGGTCAACTGTTTTCACAGTTTCAGTCAGCATTGGAGGATCAACAAGTGATATGATGATTTCCACTTGAGGCACTCAATCAATTGCCTCTTAATTGATAGATGACTGTTGATGAGGATGTTATTGAAGTTTTCTGCCCATCTTTGAAGTATCTTTTATATGTCAGTGAGCAGTGTGGTGTTGTCAGCACTCAGTATTGGAGATGTTCCTGATGACTGTGGCCCGTTGATTGTATCATAGAAGTTCTTCATGTTATTCCTGTCTGCCTATGACTGAATCTCATCTGCCTTATTGGTCAGCCACGATTCTTCCAACTCTCTGAGTTTGCATTGGACAGTCCTCTTGATGCTGTTGAAGGCTGCCTTCTTAGATGATGAAGTGCTTATTTCTAAACGGGACTTCTGTAACTGATGTTTCTCATTCAGAAGTCTCTTTTTGGCAGCATCGTTATATATCATGAAAACATTTAAGCCATAAAAAGATAACATATATAACTCAGTATCACGAATATCAATCTTTGTTTATCTAGATTCATCATGGCTTTCTTACAGAATCGACACAATAAAACATGCCACATATATGGACAGAGAGTCTCAGACTGGATCTGAGGACAAGAGAAACACTATATGTCTCTTCAAAGTATATTGCAGTGACACAAAACAGTCAGTTTCAAAGTAGCAGTTTGATTTTCTGGCCTTTGGTTGAAGGCATGGCTTTGTCATGAAACTTGTTAAATTTTTATTGGGGTGATGATGATGTTGATTAATCAACATCATTATCATCATGATCACATTGTTGCTCTCTCATCATCACCATCTTCATTTGTCCTCATTATCAACATCATCTTTCCAACTGGATTTAAATATGGTACTTTTGATCATAAAACTAACCTGAGCCATGTTCAATAAGGATTGCATTATGCACTGTTACGGCAAAAGGCAATTTGCCTCCACTGAACAGCCAGGAATTTTAAAAATGGTGGACAGATGGTCACATCAAGTTGGCATAGCATTAAATTTTCTGATTTCTAAACCATGGTCTTCAAAAATTACCAAAAAAACATTAATTTGTCCTTCAAAACTGTATATTTAAACCATATCGTAGTCAAATACACATCAGGCATATGATTTTCAAGGTAAATTAAAACTTCATGTCTAGGTGTTCCAAGCCACTGTTTTCATGTCTTAGTTGGCAAGCTATTCTATACATGAAACAAAATTTGCATACTTTGCCTGCAGCGAGCTGCCGCTCTTGACTGTTAGCTTTTTCCACCATTTGCTGGCACCCCGTACAGTATGATTTACAGCCTAACACTAACCTTATCGAACACAGTCCAGGTAAATCTTTTCTGTTTTGCTTATCTGTCATTTTTCATCCAGCAATCCATCCAAATATAGTAGTACCCATGCCACATTATCACATTATGGAGACAACATACTGGATGTAATGTACTTTTACCGTATTTACTCGCATATAGGCCAGGTCCAAATGCAAACAACATAGACCCTGATCTGCCATCACATAATGAGCCGGCAGATCAGGGTCTATGTTGTTTGTTCTATTGATTAGCCCTTACAAACTGCATAGACCCAGATCTGCTGGTGCATAACGCAATGGCAGATCTGGATCTATGCAGTTTGCAGTTGGTATAAGCTTATACACGAGTATATACGGTAAGTGAAAATAACTCAAATATTTATATGTGGTATCCACTTGAGGAGAGTGGCATACTGGTGAGGTTTGGCATCTGAAATACCCATGTGATGCAATATCAAGTCTCTTACTGGGAAATAATGGGTTCAAAACAAGATGGTCATGGTTTGCATATTGAGCCCCAGCCCCACCCCACCCCCTCCAACCCGAGCTTGATAATTGCTCCTGGACTTTGATAATGAGAGCATTTATTTAGATGGATGAAGATAAGTGCATACTGAAGCTATATTCCAAATACAAAGATGGTGAGATAAAATGGTATTTAAATAAAAGGAAAGTAAGAAACTGTATTACTAACATTAATTTAGGGTGTGGATGGATGAACAGATGGACAAGGCAGGCTCAACAATAAAAGGTAAAAAAGGTAGATAATTAATGAAGTATCAGGTATGTATCTTTTGATCCTTCTTTAACCATAAAAAGACCACTTTTCAATTTCATTCTCATACAAAATGTGGTGCCTAATTGTTATTTTTGAAAGAAAGTTGTAATAATTGGCACTCAACAGGTATTACCTAAAATATTTACTGCAACTCTTATGTTGTATCATTTATATAATGATCATATTACTTAAAATATCGACTGTACCGCTTATGTTGTATCATTTATATAACAATCATATTACTTAAAATATGTACTGCAACTCTTATGTTGTATCATTTATATAACAATCATATTACTTAAAATATCTACTGTACCACTTTATGTTGTATCATTTATATAACAATCGTATTAGTTAAAATATCTACTGTAACTCTTATGTTGTATCATTTATCTAACAATTGTATTAAAATATCTACTGTAACTCTCATGCTATATCATTTATCTAACAATCGTATTGCTTAAAATATCTACTGTAACTCATGTTGCATCATTTATCTAACAATCGTATTACTTAAAATATCTACTGTAACTCTCAAGTTGTATCATTTATCTAACAACCAAAGGAAAAACTTGACTTCACCAGTGTGATAAGGATTTCAATTAAGTTTCACTATGCTAGAGTGACTGTTTTTTTTTTAAAAATAGGTACAAATTGCATCGGCCAAGAAAACATGAGAAGCAATCATCATAACACATTTAAAAAGTCTCAGCATGTCAAGATAAAGATCATGGCAGGAAATGAAGCTTTTTTAAATACTAAATCATCCAAAAATGAAGACTTTTCAACATCTGAAGTTCAATAAGAGGCCTTGAAAGTTGAAAATGCTCTGAATACTAGATATGGTAATGATCTGGTATCTTGATAATAGGAATACAGCAGTTTGGTACCAATGGACTAAAACTTACCAGAATATTTTTTCCCACCAAAGGTGTGACACCACTGTTAGCACCAACTACCATATATACTCTTGTACATGTAAGGTCAAACTGCAAACAACATAGACCCTGATCTGCTGTCACATAATGCATCAGTAGATCCAGGTCCATGTTGTTTGTTCTACTGATTAGTCTTAACAAATTGCATAGACCCAGATCTGCCAGCACATTATACAATGGTAGATCTGGGTCTATGCAGTCTGCAGTTGGATCTAACTTATAAGCAAGTATGTGATCCCCAAGCCTCACTTGCCTTTGGATGCAAGACCATCAAATGAGCAAGAAAATATTAATTTTATGGTGTAACAGGTGGAAACAGCTGCAAAAGTGATCTTTGTCTGGCTAACAACTTGGCCAGTTGTAAGATAGCTAGGGATGTAGCAGATGAGATCTTGATAATCTACATGTATGTCAAAAAATACTAAAAGGAAAAATTGTTTCGATACTTTAAAATTGCCTTGACTTAAACTGTCAAAGATAAAATTCTGATATGGATTTTACTTGTTAATTTGTAATGGATTTTACTTCCTAATTTGTAACAGATTTTACTTGCTAATTTGTAATGGATTTTACTTGCTAATTTGAAATGGATTCGATCATTACAGCTGTGGAGTAAAGGGTGCATGTTTTTAACATTAAACATTTTTGACTCTACACAAATTGCAAATTTGCATCATTTGGATAATAGTTTATTATCAGTATTTTTTATTCAAAATCTTTCAATAATATTAAAATATTAAAAATATTACTTTATACCCTGTCACTAATTATTCCCATTTAAATAACCTCGATCAGGCAGTTACTTTTACTGTTGTTGCTTTTGTTGTCATTGTTGTTGTGGTTATTTTTGATGTTGCTGTTGTTGTTGTTTTTCTTATTGTTGCTTTGGGGTAATTTTGTATCTTCTCGCTGCATCTAGGAAGAAGTAGAATGGGATGGTGCTATCAAAAGGGGGAAGGGTGTAGGTGTGCTGCAGTACTCCACCTATTCTTGTGGGAGCTGGAACTGCCTTGACAAATAGATGAATTATTACTGAGTAGCTCCTTTCCTACACATCAAGATCCTACCAGTGCAAGAAAGAACAAATACTGACACTGTATATGTGTACACTTTTGCATTATAAAAGGTTGAATTAATTTTACAAAAACATGATACACAGTCAAATGTCTAAAAAGTGAAGGTTATGTTTTAAAAGAAAAGGAACCCAGCTTACATTCAAAATACAGAATCACTACATAGATACAGTAGAACCTGTCTTGAAAGACCACCCCTTCTGCCAAGAAATAATGGTCTCTCAAGACAGGTGGTCTCTCATAACAGGTCCTAACACTATATAATCAATAAATCTGTGCATGGAGATCCTGGTCTCTCAAGACAGATGGTCTCTCATAGCAGTGGTCTCTCAAGACAGGTTTTACTGTATCTTCATATTCTTGTCTTCTTTTTCATGGTATGTGAATTCTCTCTCAGCTGTATTCATCTAGAATGCTTTACTAACTGTGATTTCTACTATTCACATCCATCATACAAGCATACTGTTACAGATTTACTCACAGACTACACTTTAAATGTGAGTTATCTCCAGTGACCACCGATAGCCTCCAATGAAGAGTATCTGCCTGAAACAGGTTCAGTTCTACCACAGGTTAAAGGAATGACTCTAAAGTAATTCTCTGAAAGTCCTGTTCAGGAAAGGTTATTTGTTACACACTTCAAATATTAAGCAGCTCTGTTGATTTTTTTTTAAAAATATGAAATATTCAGCATAATAAAATGGTGCACTATCAAAGTCTAGGCTTTCATCACATGAGCCACCTAATGATGTGATAATTCTTTTTCCCTGAAAAAAAGAAAAATAAATATGTCATTTTACAACTGTGATGCCAAATTATGCAGTCAACTAAAATGAAATGATTGGTGGAGACTATATTAAGTTTATATCATAACACATTCTTGATTAATTGGTAAATTACTTTTACAGTTTTTAGTGGTCTTTGATTTTGATACATTCAGACTCATTGTTCTGCAAAGTTAGCCAAAACTAAACCAAAGTCAAATATATGCACTGTACAATATTTTGTTCCTTACATACTATTATATCTGGAAACAACAAGTGACAAATGACACCCACATCCCCAAGATCTCAATAACAAATGCATAAAATGGTAGTCTTGAAAAAACTTTGTAATCATGTTCAGAAGAAGATATCACAACCCTGGAATTACTATCTTTACAATGCAAGCGCTACAAATGGAGCTACCGGGTAGTATGTATCTCGACTGACAGTCAATAAAGCACAGTCCTTAACTTAATGATCAAATATTTTATAAATACATAAATTTAAGTGTGTATCTTTGGCTACACATAAAAAAGGAGGAGATGCAGTGGCTGAGTTGTTATCGTGCTGGACTCATGACCAGTAGGGTATGGGTTAAAATCCTACCAAAGGATCAACCCAGTTCAGCTACCATGGTGTGTCCCAGGGCAAGACACTTTATTCCAGTTGCCTTGGCACTGAATAAACTTCATGTGGTCCTGTGCTGTAAAATGCCAAGCCAAACCAACATGAAAAAGGAAGATTAATGAAGTATGAGTCATCATATATACCTCTGGTAGAAACAGTGTTGACTCGGATATAAAGCACCTGTCACTGACAGCAAATATGCCAGTCTTCTTAGTTGTTCATCGCAAGTATCAATATGTGTCCGTTTAAAACACCCTGCTACAGCATACTAACCAATCAATACTAATGTTTCCATCAAATTACTACTTTACTTTCCCATAGCATTGGCTTTCTCCTCGCTAATGATGACATACAGTGAAATCTCCTTTATGTACATCATCAAAATACTTAAGGGGTAAGTCATTTATAAATAGAATGAATAACAGCAGTGCGAGGATAGAGCCCTGTAGTACTCCACATTTAATATTTTTACTTTCAGAAAGGTGACCATTTAGAGATACTTTTTGCACTCTATCAGTTAAGTAAGAACTAAACCAGTTTAGGGAGTTTTCATTACATTGATATATTTTCAGTTTTTCAAGCAAATTTTCATGGTTTACAAGATCAAAACCTTTATGAAAATCAACCATAACAGTGCCAACCATTTCTCCTTTATCTAATGCTTGTAGCCATTTATCAATCATAGATATGAGTGCAGTTTCGCATGAGTGATTTTGTCGAAAGTCAAACTGATTGTCATGAATAAAATTATAAGTGTTCAAATAGTTCATAAAAGAATCATGTACATGTTTTTCTAGTAATCTGGAAAGTCAAGGAAGGATAGAGATGGATCGGTAGTTATTTACATCATCTTTTGTTCCAGCTTTATGCAGTGGAGTTACCTTGGCAGTTTTCCAAGTCTGTGGAAATTTATTAGACCTAATATTGTGATTGCAAATAAAAGCTATACTCTCTATTATAGCAGGTGCAGCTGCCTTTAGAAGCCTTGATCCAATCATATCAAGTCATGTGGCTTTGCAATCATCCATTTTTGTAATATACTTCAAACAAATTCAGGACTCATTTCCGGAATTTCAAACTTTGTCATTAGGGAGTTTTTCAGAACAAAACTGTTTGAGTTCCAAATGATTACAGGAAATTTTTGGTTCTTGAAGTTGATTACCTTCAAACTAGACACCATAAGAAGTCTTATAGTGAAAACCCAATGCTGATGTGACTTTCCGTTTAGGAGAAGTAGTGACAACAATATTTTCAAGAAGGAGGCCATGGTGGCCATATTGAATGTGGCCATAATGGACGTCAGGTCAGCACCATTTTCATTTAGGACTAATTAGACACCATGAGAAGTATTTTGGTAAAAACCTCATGTCAATAAGAAGTATTTTGGTAAAAAAAACATGTCAATATGACTTTCCATTCATCAGAAGTAGTGATAACAAGATTTTCAAGATGACTGCCATAACATCCATATTCAATGTCAGATCAGTACCATTTTCATTTAGGACCAACTATCGCTCATAAGAAGTCTTTTAGTGAAAACCCCTATGCTGAAATGACCATCCATTTAGGAGGAGTAGGGATACAATTTTCAAGATGGCACCATTGTTATTTAGGACCAACTAGACCTTGGGATGAATGTGGAAAGTTTCATGGCATTCCTCCAAGTAGTTAGGAGGAGTAGCAATAATAAACTTGACAGACAAAAGACAACAGTCCATCCCTTAAGTTCTTTTGGCCTATAACCTGTAGAGCTAAAAATTACATGGGAAAAACTCTAGACTGGATTTACCTTAAGTTTTAAATGGGATCATTTGATTTTATCACAGTGTCATGTATTGCTCTGCTGCTGCATGTAATCTTGGCCAAATTATTTTGGTGTGCCTTACAATTTCACAGTTTCTTTTAATGTCATCAAGTATTCAAAGCCCTACACCCAACCCTCCTGCTCCAGGCCAAGCCTGTGTCCCAAGGGTCGCAACCCGACATTCAATAAAGATATGTGTCTTTCTGCTGTAACTACATATATTCAGTTATATAGAGAAGATATTCAAAAACACCACTGTAATAAAAAAATTTTATTACATTTCAAACTTTAAAATTTTTCTAATTGCAAGGAAACCATGGTGTGGAGGTAATGGACCAACCATTTAGTTTTCTGGTGGGTGAGGATGAAGGGACCTGGGATTTTTTGAAAAACATTTCCAACCCCACAAATATCTTTAAAAAATTACTCTTGCCCTGGTTTGCATAAAAAAATAACTAGTTATACCATATTAGCTGAAAAAAAATTCCTGGTTGGAAAGAAAATCCCAGTCCCACTGCCCCATAAATTCAGAGGCTGAAGATTAAATGGCTGTATGTGAATATTTAAAATCGGAATATAGTCCATACAATAAACCCATACTTACAAATGACTAAAATGAGTCAACAACTTCTGATGAAATACCAGTTATAATAAATTAAATGTAAGCAAGTACAATCGCCTGCACTCCAGATATATTTAACTGGATGGGAACATCTTACATAAATATGACCTTTTTTTCCACATACTCATCTTACAGCTGTTAAATCTGAAATAGCAACTTAGATGAATTTAAATATATGTACATGTTTTGTCCTGTAGATGGTTTTATTTGACAGTGTCAGCCATCTTCTAGCTGACATGCATAATTTTGTTCCAAAACAACTAAAGTTGGCCTCTGGCTTACTAAACAGTTGGGGCAGAATGACTGATCCACAGACCATGGCAACTAGTTTTAAATGACTGATCCACAGACCATGGCAACATGACTGATCCACAGACCATGGCAACTGGTTTTAAATGACTGATCCATAGACCACAGCAACTGGTTTTAAATTGATAGGATAAACATATGTGTGAAAACTCATTTGATGTTGTTGATGACTGCTTTATTATTGAGTTTTTCTGCTACACGATAGGCATTTCTCTATTTAGCACTGTAACTTTATCTACATTTATTTTATACATTACAATAAGAAAAAAACAACAAGCAACAACACACAGAGCAATGTCATTCGTTGGTGCAAATCATGGCAGTAATCAGATAAATAGATTTTCAAACTTGTGTTAATTGGACCTTAAAAATGAAAATTGTTTAATAATACAATATATCATTACCATAATTATTCTAAATTTAGGTGCTGTTCTAAAGCCTGCAACCTTCAAATCGAAAGTAATTAATTTGCATGTCATATAGGCACTCCCAAAATTGACAATTTTGTGTATAAATTTGGAACATCTTGAGTCAACAATTGAACATTTTGAGTCAAATTGAATCTGAACAAAAATCTCACAAACATTTTTTGTATACGTAAAACTTTATGTATTGTATTCTTTGATGTCTGTACAATACAAAAACAGGTAATATCTCAAAGGTAGGTCCCGCTGAGATAACAATAAACCTCAAAAGTAACAAATCTGAATGCAAATACCCGAGGCATTGATGATAATTGATGTTATGTACAGGTGACAAGCAGTGGATGTGGTAAGCTTGTTGTTTGCTGTTCTCTTTGGTCTTTAATTAGTTGTGCAAAACGATAATACGAGCACAATGCTTACTCATTGCATGTTGCACTCATTCAGTGATGATATTCCCTTTCATCACTGAATTACCAATTCAATCAAAGAAATGTGAGTCGGATTCCAACCAATGAGTAATGTGTGTGATCGGTTGCCAATCAATATCAACTGCTATTCATTAACGGCAGGACAATGGCCTTTACAGCTCACAAACATATTTTCATTTCCCTATGAATAGCATCATTTCCCTGCTGACAGCCTCACTAATTTTATCTCATCTGTGGGAATCTTGCTCTTATCTGACTTTGACTAGAATTACCTGGACAGTAAATATGGCATGTAAGAACTCTGCATAGCCATGTGGTTCTTGGTGTACTGTGACAATGGATATCATAATTAAAACAAGAATGAACTGTTTATTCAGAGGTGTTAATTGACAATGGAATATAGTAGTGCCCTTGCACATGAAGAAGATCACAACTGTTGGGTAACTGAACAATAAGGATTACAATCACCATGTAACCTCTTGATCCAACAACTAAAAAGAAATACTGCTCCCAATGTATTTAAGAAATGCACACTTAAAATGTATTCTCTCTCCCTGTGATTGTAAACATGTTCACGTGTGGTAGCCACCATCTTTGTTTTGAGCACTGGAGTCTAAAGCGATGATGTCAGATTCACTCTTAACCTGTGTCTTCAGATAAGTAAACTATGACAAACATATTTGTTCACATGGATAAAGAAAAATATATCAGTTTAAAATATATAGTCCTCAGCTCCTTTGATTTTCAACAATCACTGGTTTTGTCATGTGAATTGCACTAAATCTACATGTAAGCTACAGTATACATGAATGTTACAGGGAAGTTGATTAATTAGTTAGAAGCTGCACTTAAAAGAAAAGATCACAACACAGTAAACAGTCATTAAATTTTTTTTGTTGTTGTTGTAGAAAGCAGAATATTAGAATAGATATAGAATATTTCACCTGCATGTTAAAAATCAAAATTTTTCATTGAAAAAGGTAAACCCTCTAAAGTTGGCACCTTCAAATTTGAAACCCCATATGCATCTATTACAAGCGCCCCCTAAATTGAAATGAGCTAAAATTGGCACCTAAATTAGAATACAGTATACTCATTGTATAAATATTGTATCTCATGAAAGTCCTCTAATCTGACTCACCTATCCTCATTAAGGTAATGTTAATTGGTAGTATATGGATTCCAGGAACCATGACCTCATCTGGGTTTGTGATACGGCTATAATTTAGGTACACACCACCTGCCTTAATTACTCTCTCAGCATCAACTATAATAAACAAGAACAAATGAGTAAAACATGTGCATAATGACCATTCAGGGGACTGGCTAGAAGTGGTTGTTATGAACAGATGGTCTTCATATATACAGGCAAATATCTATTGTCTCATATATCAATGGGACTTATTTTACCTGACTTTAAGACAGGTGGTCTTTAAATACAGATGGTTGTTGAAGCAGGTTTGTCTGTATATTGTCATGTAATATAATACAATATGTGTGTAACATTATCTATATAAAATTTATGCAAATGACAATGATCTGCTACTACTTCCTATTTCGATCAGATGCAGAGAACATTATGCATCATAACCATTAAGTTTACAATGTGCATGCCTATCATAAATGCTCATGATTTTTAATTTGGTACTGACTTGGGATACATACAATGGTCCCTCACTATAATGATGTTCATTGGAGCCATAAAAGTGTACAGTGATACAGGTGAGGATGCCTTATACAGTGTATATTATAGAGTGGTCCCTCACTATAATGCTGTTCAGGGCAGCCATAAAAGTGTACTGTGATTGAGGTAAGGTTGCCTTATATTGTGGTATATTATACATTGGCTCCTCATTATAATGCTGTTCAGAGGAGCAATAAAAGTGTACTGTGATATAGGTGAGGTTGCCTTAAACTGGGGTACATTAGCATGGGTCCTTCACTTTAACAATGTCCAGCGGAGGCATAAAGTGTACTGTGATACAGATGAGGTTGCCTTAAACTGGATAACATTAACAGGGGTCCTACACTATAACAATGTCTAGGGAGCCATAAAGTGTACTGTGATATAGGTGAGGTTGTCTTATACTCGGGTACATTATACAGATCATCTCTTAATCTCAAAAGGCTATACAAATATAGAGTGGAAGGGAAAGTAAGATGACAAACTTCAAATACTGAGCCATAACCCTAACCCTGAAGACAGCACTCCCAATGTGGTACATGACATGCCTTTTAGTGACGACGTATAAGTATACAAAGTTTCATCCCTTAATCTTAAATGGCTTTAAGGTTACAAAGCAGAAGGGAAAGTGTGATGGCAACATACAACATTGAGCTGTGACCATGACTTTGGAGATACAACCCTCAATGCAGTATGTGACACACCTTCTAGTGATGATGAACAAGTCTATCAAGTATCATCCCTACATCTCAAACAGTTGTAAAGTTATAGTGGAAGTGAAAGGGTAATAGAATACGGAAAATATTGAACCACGACCTTGACCTTGAAAATAGCACCCTAAATGTGATACACAACTTACCTGCTAGTGATGATGTACAAGTATACCATGTTTCATCATTTAATCTTAAATGGTTTTAAAATTACTGAGCAGAAAGGAAAGGGTGATGTAAAATTAAAAATATTGAGCCATGACCTTAACCTCAAAGATCGCATCCGCAATATGATACATGACACACCTTTTAATGATGATGTACCAGTATACATGTTTCATCCCTTAATCTCAAATGGCTTTAAAGTTATGGAGCAGAAGGGAAAGTGTGATAAAAATGTATGTTAAACGGTGACCTTGAAGATAGGACCCCCAATGTGATATGCAACACACCTTCTAGTGGTGATGTACAAGCATACCAAGTTTTATCCCTTAATCTCAAATGGCTTTAAAGTTACACAGTGAAAGGAAAATGGTGATGTAAATACTTGAACCACGACCTTGACCTTGAAAGCCACACCCTCAATGTGGTATGCCATATACCTTCTAGTGATGATGTACAAGTATACCAAATTTCATCCCTTACTCTCAAACAGATTTAAAGTTATGGACAGGAAGGGAAAGTGTGATGATAAACGTAAGACATTGATCCATGGTCTTGACCTTGAAGATAGGACCCCCAATGTGGTATGTGACAGACCTTCTAGTGCTAATGTATAAGTATATCAAGTTTCATCCTTTAATCTTAAACAGCTTTAATATTATAGAGAGGAAGGAATGGGGTGATGGAAACTGAAAATAAAGAGCCACAACCTTGATCATAAAGTTAGGACTTCCAATGTGGTATGCCACACACCTTGATCATAAAGTTAGGAATTCCAATGTGGTACACCACACAGCTTCTAATGATGCATTATAAATATATAAGTTTCTTTGAAAAGGCAGGGTACAAAAATAATTCAACCAGTACAATGTGATCCATGACTCAGAGACCATGTTATACTGAGGTACCTTATATTGAAGGACCACTGTAATCCATATGTACATTATTTATAAAGTAAAACAAATTAAAGGAGAGATGACAAATAAATTTCTATACATTCATTAACATTCATTGCTGTTTTTATGTGGATAGAGGAAGAAGGGATATAATTCCACTGATGAGAACAACAATAACCATTGTCACAGAAACCTTTCAAACATTAAGCATAATATAACAATAGGCCCAAGTTGGCCTTATATTGCTCACCTGGTGTACATAGCTTAACAAGTGACCATGTCACTAAGCAGACTCCTGTAGTATTTTTAAGATTACAACTCTATGTAGACTATCTCCTAACCTTTATATCAGGTACATTTTACTTATTCTACTATAGTCGCATACAAATTCTTGAGATATTTCAATTTAATGAATTTACAACTTTAATTGTTGGAACAATATAAAATATCAAGCATGGGGAAATTATACAGTACTGAATAGCATAGATCCATTATGCAATGGAAGATCTGGATCTAAACGTTACATATGAGCAAATACAATATTCATCATATGACTAACCTGTTCTATTAAAGCATTTGGCCCTAATGACCAGATCCATGATGGTGGTGCCTGGTTCCAGGAGAAGCTCAGTGGTGGGAGCATTTTTGAAGAGTCGTCTCAATTCCGCTGCACTGAGACTGACCAGACTGTTTATATCCTCACTCCAGAGGGCTTTAGTCCATCTTTCAGCTTCTGTCAGACCAGAGGCTGTAGAAATGGAATCATCACGTCTTATACATTGGAACCCATTAACAATGTACTTCTTTTACCAAGTGAAATTTTTTAAACAGTATGTATGTAAGTATGTACATATCAGGCCTGCAGAATCAGTCATATATGCCAGACAGGTCTGACAGAACTGATTCTTTGACCAACTATAAAAATGCCCAAATCGGACACTCAAGAGTTTCTGCTGCGGAACTCATATTCAGACTGGATAAATTAAACTCATACATGGGTATTGACTGTATGTAAAATGTACAATGCAACAAGTGTGAAACTGTCTTGGGGCTACAGTAGATGGTACATAGCCATTCTTAAAAATCATTAAAAATTTAGATATTTATGTTGCTGGCTTGAGAATTGCAACAAAGCAGGCTTTACACAAATTTCAGACTCAAACTGTGATGTTTACATAGCTACAAAAATCTCTGAATATCATCTCACAAGCAGACACATTTTATTTGAACTGCATTTTAAAGAATAGACCTTAAAGTGGCAATAAGTGTGATTTTATCGCTGTTACCAGCCTCTTTAACACATCTTACACTAGAATTTTTCTGAAAGGTAAAAGTCTACAATGTGGTACTATCAAACATAAAATATCTTTCTGCTCCATCTTTACACTTTTTAATATTTTTTTCTGGGGGAGTAGCAACAAGATGTTCAAGATGGCCATCATGGCTGCCATATTGGATGTAAGATTGGCACCATTTTCCTCAAGGACCAACTAAGTATCATAAGAAGTCTTTTGTAGAAAATCCCATGTTGATATGCCATCCACTTGGGAGGGGTAGCGATAACAATATTTTCAAGATGGCCACCATGGTGGCCATATTAAGGGTCAGCTTGCATCATTTTCATTTAGGACCAACTAAGATGTCTTCTGGTTAACACCCCATGTCAATAATTACTTTACATTTAAGAGTAAAAAGAATCAGATTTTCAAGATGGCCACAATCATATTGGATGTTAGATCAGCACCATTTATAACCAACTAGACATAAGAAGTCTTCTGGTAAAAACCTC
Source organism: Margaritifera margaritifera (assembly GCA_029931535.1). Taxonomy (NCBI): domain Eukaryota; kingdom Metazoa; phylum Mollusca; class Bivalvia; order Unionida; family Margaritiferidae; genus Margaritifera; species Margaritifera margaritifera. The sequence goes on from JAQPZY010001458.1 coordinate 811,415, forward strand.
ATGTTGCTGTGATTTTCCATTTCGGATAAGTAATGATAACAAGATTTTCAAGATGGCTGCCATGGTAACCATGTTGGATTGGCACCATTTCGTTTTAGAGCCAACTAGACATCATAAGAAGGCTTTTGGTGAAATCACAATGCTGATATGACCAGTCATCTAGGACAAGTAGCAATAAAAAGAGATTTTCAAGATGGCAATTGTGGTGGCCATTCTAGAGGTCAGATTAGCACCATTTTCATTTAGGGCCAATTAGACACCATAAGAAGTCTCTCAGTGAAAACCCCATGTTGATATGATAATTCATTCTGGAGAAGTAGCAATAACAAGATTTTCAAGATCGTCAATGTGGTGGTCATACTGGATGTCTGACAGCACCATTTTCATTTAGGACCAACATAACATCATAAGAAGTCTTGTAGAAAAAAAAACCCACTTTGATATGACCATCAAATCAGAAGGAGTACAGAATTTGCCCACACTCTTGGCAGTTTGTACCCCCCTAGCGATTTTAAAAATTTAAAACAAGGATATAAAAAGTGCACAAAACTTAGTAATTTCATTCATCAATTTATAATTTCTAACCTCATTGTTGCCAGGTGGCCCCTAACACTGTCATTTTGTAATGGTTTCATAGTAATACAAAAGGCTGGTTATAAATGAAAATGGTTTTCACAGTAACACCAAGAGAAAACTAATTCAGCCATGTAAAAAAATACAAGTTGTTGTAGCGGGAAAATTGAACAGTACAAGCAACAATTGAGTTTTCAACCATTTTATGATCTCTGAAATGTTGGTACATCAAACATTATCTTTTCCCAGGATTACACTTTAAAAAATTTATGTTTTAGTGAATGTAGGGTATATACTACTTTAAATATTTAAATGATGAAATAATTTGTTATAAATGAACGAAACATCATGAAAGTGTCGGATTTCTATTTTATTCTCTGTGTATTCCATTTGCTACAAAATAACTCATTCTGGCCAACTGCATAAAATCTTTTTTGATAAATGAACATTTCTTTAATATTATGCTGCTGATCTCAAAAAAGTTGTCAACTTTGTTTACAAGACTGTTAAGAAAGTTGAGAATATAGTGAAGGTTCATTAAGGAAGTTAACTAAGATTCTATTTTTTTAAGAAAAGAAGAAATGAATAGAATGGCAAAATTATATCACAGAGAGAAGGAATGATACCTTGGTTGTTTACTGAAATAAGTGACTAAGATATGACTGAAATAATTACATCATTTTCAAAGACAAAGAATCAAATGAAAAAAACTTGTCCAAGTCAAACAAATACAGTGGAATCAGAAAGAAATTGCAATTGGCAAATTCCCTCTTTGTATATCAATTAAGGAAATGAACAAAAACCAGTGAATAAAGCAAAATATAGCATCAAATTGTGATCTATCTGACTACTGGTGCCACATACATCAATATTAAACCTCATGAAAGTATCTGTGGAATAAAATGTGTCTTTATAGTTTTTATCGCATACACACACCAAATAAATTTCATATTGCATCAAGGGTACACAAAGGTTATTAATATATTGTCTGTCAGTGGTACTTTAAAATAGATTGTCTGTAAAATCTTTGAAACTCGGATTGTGCAAAAGAATAACTTCAGCATGCTCATAACTTCAAAACAATTTAGTACTTTTGAAACCAGTCCCTATATTATCAATGATGGCCCTGAATATAAAAGTTTTCAGTAATGTTTTCACTGTCAGCTTCATTTGATGCATTTAACATGTAATTGTTGTTTTTTAAAAAGTTCTTTGGATATAATTTGAATTGGAAGAAGTTGTTTTGTTGAAATTTAATTTTTCAGATTTCCATGATGTTCCATTTCATGCCAGCCTAATATACATGTATATCAGAAATTACCTTAAAAAATCCTGAAGAATGTTGGGGACAGCTTGGTGGCAATCGAGTTAGAAATTATAAATCAATGAATGAAATTACTGTCTATACTTGCATATAATCCGGGTCCAAATACAAACAACATAGACCCTGATCTGCCAGCACATAATGCGCCAGCAGATCAAGGTCTATGTTGTTTGTTCTACTGATTAGTCCTTACAAACTGCATAGACCCAGATCTGCCAGCACATTATGTGATGGCAGATCTGGGTCTATGCAGTTTGCAGTTGGTATAAGCTTATACACGAGTATATACAGTAGTAAGTTTTGTGCATTTTTTATATCCTTGATGCTTTTCATTTTTGAAATCAGTAGGGGGGTACAAGCTGCCGGAGGGGGGGGGGGAACTATAGTTTAGAAACTCTTCCTTGAACTTCAGTGATTGGCTGGCAGCTTCACATTGGCACAGAACATGATGGATGAAAAGTAAGAAATTTGTGTAACTTTTTCAAAGATGCTGGTTGATAGACCTTTGCTGTCTCATAACAACAGTAGTCAACAAATCATGGGTAGAAGGTGGAGTACTCAGTCACATTGTGAAGTACAATAAGCTAAATAGTACCATTCCAAAAGAATTATGATACTGTTATGGAATTATCATCTCCACAAGTACTGTATATACTCGTGTATAAACTGATACCAACTGCAAACTGCATAGACCCAGATCTGCCGTCGCATAATGCGCTGGCAGATCTGGGTCTATGCAGTTTGTAAGGACTAATCAGTAGAACAAACAACATGGACCCTGATCTGCTGGCGCATAATGCAACGGCAGATCAGGGTCTATGTTGTTTGCATTTGGACTCAGATTATACACAAGTATATACGGTAATGAGAGTTTTCCAGTAAGTACAACTTAAAATGAGAAACTTAAGATTGTCTCAGCCTGGAGAAATATCTCAACTGATAAATCACAGTAATGAATGCAGTGATGCTCTGTGATATCACATGATGTCATTTGGTAAACAAAGTATATATATGTGCCATATAACATCCCAAACGAGGTGTATTTTTAACACCAAAATCATATCATGCAAAGACAAAATTAATTTGGTATATTTTGCATAAATTTACCTCAGAATTTAAAATAAAGGCAAAAAAAGGGAGATTGCAGTTTTGATTTTAAATTACATGAAGAATCAAAATCATTTTGTTCAATTTAATGTTTCTAAGGGGGTTTTCCACGACTTAAAAATATGATTTACCTTAGACCACAAGGGAGTAGCTCCATAATTTTTCTCCAAAGAATCTCTCAATAAAGGTCTATAATTTAAAGGATAATTTATGGACTTGAGGTAATTAGCTCTACATGACTTTTTAGCCAGAATTTAAAATGTGGTTCCAAACCTATAATGCTTTTATAGGCCTTTGCTAGAAACACCACATCATTTTCATCATTTTCATCTTATGGTTTGTTCATTGGTAAGAGCAACTGGTTGGGTGTAACAGAAGTTTTAAGATCAATCCTTATGGAATATATTTTTCTCTTGCTCCCTACTTTTGTAACCTGTCACAATCACATTCAACCATTTAATGTGTTTTATATATTTTACATATCAAGCACTACCTGTATTTCAGTTTCTTGCATTCTGATATTTAAACAACAACAAAAAACAGACAAGATTGTAATATAGTAGTATTTTTGTTTTATTGTCTGGTAATTAAAATATGTGAGGTCTTACCAAAGAAAAGCTATAAATAGGTGCTACATGTTGGATTTTGACCACCTGAGTGAAGATTTTTATTGAGAAGAATTTCTCATCAAACCATGTCTTATTCTATCAACATATTCTATGGCTAGTATGAAGTGAATTCATTTGTATATGCACTGCAAGAAGCAAAATAAATGGATTATAATATGGATATAACGAATTTATGCATACAATAGAGTAATTCTGGAGGTCCCCAGAAATTTGTTATAAATTTGTTTTCACATTTAAAACTTATGTAGCCCATTTTTACTTACTGCCATGTACTAAACTGACAACTTCCTCTGCAACTGTATTTTGAGCCAAACGATTCTCTGGACTAGCCTGGACATAATAAAGGCATATACGTACTTTTCATTAAAGATTAAAAACCACCAAATTCAATACATGAATATTATGGATAATTTTTTTATAATAATTCATTAACTTTTTTATTTTAATTCATTATCAAACAAAATGATCCACCTGAAGAAAAAAATAAAATAATTCATTGAAAGAAATGAAGAATTCTTTCCCCATAAATTTGATACTGTATGAAATAACTTTCTTAATAAATGTCATTTTAAGATGATCACAGAGTTATATTCTTTTTATGAATGACGGTTGTTATGGTAAATTAATTTCATTTATTTAGTGCACATGTGTACATGCGTACAAGTACTATTTAAAGGATACATACATGGAATAAAAGAATTTACCTTCTGTTTTCTCATCAAATATTCAATTTCATCGTCTGATAAAAAGGTAAAAAGATTTATATACTTTTCCACTTCTGTGTCTGGAAGATTGAGGAAAAACTGAAAGGAAAAACTTCTATATTGAAACTTGTTATTACCAGTATACAGTTTTCCATTTTGTATGTTCCAAATACAGGAACAAAAAATTCTTAAAAAAGTAAGTATATCAAGACTTATACTAGTCAGAGCTCTCTTTATTCAAGAAAATAGAAATGCAACACTAGAAAAGTGGGACACAGATGCCCACACCAATAAGGTGAATTTAAATTCTGAAGACATCTTCACTTATAATGCAACAACAAATTTCTATGTAATACAGGACAATAAATCTATAAAATTGAAACATAACTGCATGAAAATTAAGCCCAGCCTATGTCTTGTCCAAACAAAGGTCCATACATAATTTGATTTCAATTCAATGAGGCCTTCAAAAGCTTTTACATCCAAATGGAATTGGTGATGCATAGATAACTTTGTACCATATAAACTTGAATATAAGCCAGGTCCAAATGCGAACAACACAGACCCTGATCGGCCATCACATAATGCACTGGCAGATCAGGGTCTGTGTTGTCTGTTCTACTGATTAGTCCTTACAAACAGCATAGCCCCAGATCTGCCAGCGCATTATGCATTATGCGACGGCAGATTGGTGTCTATACAGTTTGCAGTTGGTATCAGTTTATATGCGAGTATATACAGTAAGTCAAACAGGGTTGTAAAACTAATTTTAATGATGTAATACTTACTTGTCACTACTAAGTAACTTACCTTTTCAGGGATGGAATTAATCTCACCTCTATAATAAAAATTCATGCTTTCATTGCTGAACTGTCCCAGAATGTTCTGGAAGGTTTCAGACTATGAGAACACAGACCCAGTCTGCTTCGAACGTCACCGGCCAATGCGCAGTAGCCATAATTTTTTTAGGACAAGACTATCCATGGGACATCAGAGTGGGGTGGTAGGAGGGAATCTGGTAATAGTGACAGGCAAGCATTATATCATTAGAGTTAGTTTGCCCCCCCCCCCCACATACACATTTTAACATCAATAATATGTTACCTGTCATTAATAGTTGAATTTGCCAGATCTGAGGGATGCTGATGACCTAAAAACACTGGTATAAACAAGGAAATACTCACCCTTACTGTAGGAAAGTTCACTACTGTAAGTTGGTGTCCGCTTTGGCCACTTTTTGTGCTGCAACTGAGAAAATACGCCTTTGCTCTGGTGTGCCACAGAACAAAGGTAGAAGGAGAAGGTAGTGTGTGATCACCAAAATGCAGCCTTCATAACATCCTCCAATCATGAACGAGTTAGACAGGCCCATGAGGTAGCAATGGCTCAAACCTACTGTGTTTTAATCTTCCTGAATGAAAGGTCTCTCTTGGTAAGGGACTGAAAAGCTCTTCTGATCGTTAGTACAATCCACATAGAAATAGTGGATGCCAAAATATCAGCACAGCCCTTTAATGAAATGAAAAGACGCTTCCTACCCTTTCTTCTCTCTTTAGAAGTGGCCAAATAGAATTGTAAAGCCCTAACTGGGCACAAGAGTTGATCATCCACAGTAAGGATACAACTGAGATTGGGGATCTTTATACAAAGTGAATCGACCATTGGAAGCTGTTTTTTTGTTAAGAAACCTTAGGTTGGCAAAGGAGAGACACCAACTCATAATTCCCACCGAACCATATACAACCCAGTTCTATAGGCAGACATTAGGATGAGCAAAAAAACTTGATGGTGAGGGTCTCGTAAGAAGCTTCACCCAATGGTTTATAAGGGGGTTTTATTTAAAGACCACAAGATGCACAAGAGATTCCATCTGGGCATTAGAAAGACACCAGTCTCTGCAGCTCTAAACACCTAATAAGGTCAGAAATATGAGAATCCAAACCAATGGCTGGGCCTTTTGAAAATCTTAGTGTGTTTGATAGGGATGCCCTGCAGCCCTTATTAGTAGAAAAAGAGCATTGTCTCTCTTCAAAAAGGAAGAGAAGAAAATCTGACACTATGCTCATAGAGGGACAGCTCAGATTAATCCATTTCCTACTGCACCAATCGCAAAAGATTCTTTACTTGGCATCATAGACCACAGACAATGAGCATCTCCCGGCCTGAACGACTTGACAACTTTGCTTGAAAACTTGTCCTAGTGGATAGATTGTGTGAGATAAGCCAAGCATAATGGAGAACCTGTGGAATGTTATGTAGGAGACAGCCAATGTGCTGCGCCAAAAGGTCCCTTCACTGGGGCAATGTCTTGGGCAGGTCTACCAGCAGGTTGAGAAGATGACTGAACCATTAATAATTGGGGCCACAGAGGGGCTGTCAAAATGAGCTGAGCAGAGGAGGTCCTGACTTTTTGAAGCACTTGCAGAATCATCCTGCAGGGTGGGAAGGCATAAGCAAACAGATGATTCCACTTCAGGCTGAAAGCGTCCACTGCCCAAGTTCTCTGATCTGCGACTGGGGAAACATACAAGGGGAGCTTGTTGTTTAGTCTTGCTACAAACAAGACCATTAAAAGGACTCCCCCACAGTCTGAACAGGTAGTCTGCTACACAATTGTGCAGAGACCATTCCGTGAGAACTACCTTGCCTCTCCTGGACAGACTGTCTGCCAAAATATTCTTCTTGCCAGAGATGTCACAAACTCTGAAGGTAATCCCTGTCTAGGTTGCCCAGTCAAGGAGGTTCCAAACCTCCATGCACACAGAAGGGGCATGTGTGCCTTCTTGTCGTCTGAGGTATGCTACCACTGACATGTTGTCAGAGGAGACCATCACACAGGGATTACTTAATTTGTCAACGCACCCCTGTACAGCTAAAAATACCACCTTCATTTCCAAATTGTTTATGTGGAGAGTGGTTTCTTCCCTGGACCATGAACCCTGAAGAACTAGCCCTTACAGCTCCAAGTGAGTGCTCCATCCCGAATCAGATGCATCCATGATCAGACAGGAGTGGGGTTTGGGGGCGTGCATGGGGACCATGGTCAGAACCCAGTCCCAATTCGCCCACCAACTCAAGTGGTGGTGAAAATCCGGTTCTAGAGAAATCTGAGCTGTCAGGGGATCCCTGTGTGGTTTCCAGTTTGCCAGAAGAAGAAACTTGAAGGGTACAAGTGCAGTCTTCCTAGGGGAATCAGGTCCACCACAAAGTTCAAGATCCCCAGAAGAGATAGATATAGGTGAGCAGAAGAGGTCTTTGCTCTCAGTGCCTTCAACAGGGCCAGTCTATCCTGTCCTGCGAAACACGGACTAATCCCCTGTCCATGAGGAAATTCATCCCCACATATACAAAATCCTGAGATGTAACAAGCTCCGATTTCTCTAGGTTGGGTAAATGGCCTAGCTGGGTCACTATGGACCAGCAGTGAGACAGATCTTGTCTGAGGGACTCTAAAAGGCAATTGTGGATCAACCAGTCATCAAAATACTGGAGGATATGGATCCAAAGTGACCTAAGGTGGACGGCAACTACTCTCATTACTGTGGTAAAAGCTCAGGGTGTGGAGGCTAGGACAAATGGCAGAGCAGACAATTGGAAAACCTCCTGGTCCAAGCAAAACCGGAGGTACTTCCTGTGGTGAGGAAAAATAGGGATGTGAAAGTACACACCCTGAAGGTCGATGGAGACTGCCAAGTCACTGGGCCTTATGGCATTCTTGACTGAGGCTGTGGTCTCCATCTTGAATCGTTCCTCCTGCTGAAACTTGTTTAAGGTAGAAATGTTGATAAATAGCTGGAAATTTCCACCTTTTTGGGGTACCAGGAAAATCCTGGAGTAGGCCGGAGACTAGTCATTTAACACCCTCTCTACTGCACCCTTCTGCAGAAATGAATGCACCTTTTCCTTAAACTGCACCAGATTCAACTAATGGAACTGCATAGGGGTCCTTGCCGCAGGAGAATGTTCCTGGAACTGAAGTCGGTATCCATCGTTTATAATATAGAGGGCCCATCCATCACCCATTCTTTCTGAAAAGAGGGTGCAGTTGGGCACCTATTGGAATTGATGGATGAGTGATGCCCTGTAGGAGAAAAAGTGAGTCCCTAGAGATGCCCCCTCCCTTAAGAAAGGGAGAAGGGCCCACAAACTTTCTCTGGGGCTTTTCTGGTGACCCCGTCTACCACCTGACAGGTGAGAGGGAGGTTTAAATTGGGGTTGTTTCTTGGATTGGGGCTGCATTCGTTTTAAAGAATTTTGCTAACAGCACCTGGCTGTGGTGACAAGTAACCAAGCCTTAAGTTCCAATACCTCCAGTATCTTAACTGGGAGGCAGATCCAGATTCCCGTGGAAATGCAGATGTGTGATGCCCTAGCATCCAAGGGGAAAGGCTTAAAAGGCCAGGCAGGGGACTGTACCCTGTAGCTAGCTGCAAAGACCAGGGGTCTCAATGTAGAGGGGGAGTTGACCACCTTTTATGCTGCCTAGCAAACTCTTGGCCCTTACAAAACCTTTGAGAAAGAGCTCTGACCACAGCTGAATGGAGGAGAAAAAGAAGATATAGGTGTGAGGTAGCCCCAGAGTCTCTCCAAACTGGAGTGAATCTTCTTGTCCTCTGCACCTGAGGGCTTGGGACACAAATCCCAGTATAAATGATGGTAAACTTCATTTACTGCTAAATCAAATGACCAGATCTTTTCCTCCACTGCCACCTGAGTCGACAGGTGAGAGGAGGCAGGGAACCCAAATAGAGGAGGAGGCGCTACTCTCAATCCTGTGATGCAGGACTTTGCAACCCCATGTCTCTCTGATGCAGAGGAAACCTGGGGGTAGGGGGAGCCTCATCCCATAACTCCTCAACCGAAGCAAGGGGACTATCTCTAATGGCAGACTCAGCAGGAAGAGAAGAACACTTCTTGATGTTCCTAGAGCATCTGGGGGATGAAGACCAGCCTCCCTCCTTCCATTTTGTCTCCACTTTTTGAGCAGATGATGTCAATCTGCAACCTACAACATCAACATTGCTATGAGGCCAAGGCCCCAATGTATATGGCAGCAAAAACGAGAAGGACAATTTGCTTTCCTGAAACAGATATCCCCACGTCCCATAGGGATTAAGAGAGATTATAGGGAAGGGGAGGGGTGCCAAATTCAATCCCCTTCCCAAGTCTGAGGCATGTAAGGGGTTCATCGGTAGCCTGGCGAGAGGGATGAGGGTCTTGACCTGATCCCTATCCCCGTACCACAAGGGCTCTAATGATCAGTGACCAGTACTCACAAACCGGTGCCCGGTGCCCAGTCATCCCGCCATTGACTGGTGACCAGTAAAGCAACTCTGATCTGCAGAAGGACCCCTAGCTAGATGGTAGCTCTCCCTTTCAAGGGTGGCTCGACTGCCTGTTGCCATCAATGGTCTGCAGACTCCGAGAGGGTGCTGCTCCTCCCTTATGGGTGTGCGTGTGTGTGTGTGTGCATGCAACTCACTCTCTACCATCACCGGGCTGTGGGCTTGGAGAGATTGTTGCTCTGTTATCATAAAGGGGCGCAACTTGCTCTCCACCCTAGCATTTCCTCCATTGGGAGGGACCTTGGCCCTAACCTTAATGTGTACTATGTTGGAACAACTGTCAGGGGTCCAAGGCCCTTATATGTCTCAGCAGAGACTGATCCCACATGCCCTTCACCACCGAAGAGGTAATCTTTTTCTTCTGAGACCCAAAGGACTCAGAGAAGGATCCAGTGTTTTCATGAGATGAGGAGGAAGAAGGCCCTTTCCTCCTCTCCTTATAAGTGTGTCTGCTTACTGCGAGGGTCCCAGACCTTGCCCAACCATACACAGCAAAACAGTCACCCAGCTGTCCGTTTGCAATCAGTACAAGCAAGGCAAGTGGGTGTGTATCCCATGGGGCATTTTAATGCCCACATTTGCCCACACTCTGCAACATATTGCTGCAAAATAAATCACTGAAAACAAGGAACAATAATCAAAAATGATAATTATAATATTTATGAAAGGCCTGAGACCTGAAGTCAAATGCGATGTAATAACAGCAACACCTTACCTGCCTCGTATGGTACTAATGATGAGTGGTGTGAGACCTGTAATCAAACAATCAAACATCAGCAATACTTACTGGTAACTTGAGTATTGATGACAATAAATGTAGTGAAACCAGCAACACACAATATATTATAATGAATAAAAAAGAGGAAGTGCAAGTCCAATTCACTCTAGATAATAGTGAATGGTGTGCTGCCTGTCGTCAAACATGAACTAACATCAGCAATACTTAATCTGGGTATTGATGACAATGGATGTGGTGAAATTAGCAAAACGCTTTATAATTATAAAAATGAGTGGAGTGCGATCTCGACTCACTATAACTGAAATGAATGGTGTGCAACTACCTGAGCACACTAATAGAAGATAATGCTGTTGTGCAACCCCCTTACACGAGTCTCAAATTAAACAAAAACATTAGTCAATGAATCATCAAATTAGATGTTCACTAAATAAATGCAGACTGAAATGGAGGTCACAAGCAAATCCAGAGATGAATGGGGAGACAATACCTACCCAAGAGTCCAGAAAAACAATATAACTGAATTAGAAATGATTATGGATTACCCATTCATCGTAGGAAAGGGTAAAAGGGCCCTGCTGACAAATGGAACAACAAATGCCCAAAACTTGCATGAGAGCTAACACTGTGATCAAAGATGCAATGAACTGAGGGTATAAACACTCTGGGAATTTGGAAAACGTATTTAGATGCCAGACATGTGTTCTTGACACTAGAGAAGGCAACATTTCTGACAAGCGTTTTTGAATTGAACCAATCCAATGTGTCAACCAAAAAAGAATTATGGCTACTGCACATGGACCTATGATGTGGGGAACAGACTAGGTCTGTAAACTTCTAGTTCTGAACTTTCTACAACTTTCCATCTCATGGGAGGATGGAATCTGTATTATATGGTCGAGGGTAATTTCTGTCCCAAAAAGGTAAACTAAGCAACAGTGACAGATATTGTATTACTCATATTAAACTACATTTTAGCGTATTCAACATTTGGTTTTTGTAAAAAATCTCTGTACATATTACTTGGCCTCAGATTTCATCTGCAATTATGATAGATTTACAGTAATTTTCTGTATTTGTTTCCATGTCACCAATTTTCCAGACTGGTACCTTTGTCATACCTGTGAGATACCCAGACAGTGTAGGGGGTTTTTGGAGACTCAAAAAGTGAGTTCTGAGGTCCCAAGGGGGGGTCAGTACACATGACCCAAAAAGGCGACATCCTATTGAGAATAGGTTATCTTTTCATATAAGCTTATAGAAAATTACTGGAAATTCAAATTTGATGAAAAAAAAGAAAATAACATATATTTTCTTTGAAGCATTTAATACACTTACAAACAAAAAATAGTTGGTACATTTAGCATTGTCTAATACCATCACCACACACATATGCCAACACTCACATAATAACAACCAGACAGACATTAAATAAATAAAAATATAGCAAGCTTCTGTCTTTAAAATCCATTGGACAGTCAAATATTTTCTTAATCAGATGCAGTCTTTGCTGCTTTCAATAGTTCAGTGGTAGAGGGGAGGTTTGAAGGTAATGCAAGAGTCATTTGTTTTCATCTTTGCACTCATTGGTACTGTTGTTCAAACTTCCTAAAGATCTTGTTTAGTTTTTCTCAGCATAGAAAACGATCTTTCTGCATCTGCATTGATGTGAGGGAGTGTCAAATATTCTGGGTGGTGTTGCTATGTCAACAGATGTTGTACACTCCTGAATGACTGACATCAATATGGTGTTTGCAGTGTGTGCAAAAACCAAAATGCTCCCCCTTGCTGCTGTGTTTTACAAAGTCAAACTCCGTCCAGGAGTTCTGTTATTTAGTTTTGATGGGCTCTGCTCACTTTGCAGATGGCTTATCATTTCCTGAATCACAGGAGCATTTCAACATTTAGCCTTAAAAAATGAATCACACTTGTGCACTATTCTGACAACCAAAATAATCGTTTTATAAATAGTGCAAAATATAAGTTCAAAGAAACATTGCCGCTTATCACGAACTTGCCAATAATCTTTAAAAGATGGCTTAAACATTCTTATTCAAGGCAATGATGTGTAATAACTTGTTTTTCAACACACATCTCTTTGATTTACCTATAACTTTAAACAAATTGGATTGTTCCACTTTGCCTATGCAAATTAGCCTAACAGGCACTCCCACAGCAGTCTTCAAAGGATTTAACATGGCTTCACCCTAGCTATTCTCAGCCAATTAAGTAATCTATGAAATGGTGGTTGCTTGTGTGTGACCACCTTACCTTTTTAATTGCCTCTATGATAATCCATTGTACAAACTGCCCAGAGGATAGTTTTACATGGGCTCTAAGCAGGACTGTTTACTGTTTATACAGACTACATGCTAGGGATATATATAATGGTGGTCAAAAAATCTCCCTATTTTTTTTTTCTTCTCAGATTACTGAAAATCATGTTTTTCAAAACACAACCTAGTCTTGGGGTTTGGGACTAAAAGATCATGTTTTTCATGTGACACATTGTGTTATGGTAGGTGTGCTATGTGCTGAGGTAAACTGTACAGCATATGTGTTAGACTCGTCTCTGATTTGCCAACACCAACTTTCAGTTACAAATGTGACCATTTTGTTTGCAACTTCGGCACTATGCATGTGGTTCAGACAAACTTATAATTTGGATTAACATGGTTTGCATAAATAACAACCTTCCATATTTAGAACCACATATTCTGTGTATATACTGGAATCTCCATCCTACCTGATACAGTTCATAAGGGGAAGTTTTATCTGGACTAAGCCAAATAGCATTCCCATCTGACTTCCCAAGCTTGACTCCAGTGTCTGTGGTTATTAAAGGAACTGTTAAACCTGAACAAAAAGAGTAAATCAGAATTAGAATGAAAGCATCCTGCTAAAAATGTCTTCCTACCTCTCTAGAAATGCAGGTAACAAGTACAAACCATAGTGTTTTTCTATACTGAAGTAATTTTAATCAACTTTTTTTAGCAAAATGTTATCACAGCAGGAGCGGACTACACCTAGATATACTTAATAAAATCACAGTATCACACTGCAAATTTTACAACCTATATTTTCCTCCTTTTTCCATCCTTCCATACTCAGATAGCCAGAATTGCACTTGAATTCAATATCTCAACATACATATGCATGTGTGTGTGTCTGTGTGTGTGTTTGTACATATGTAAGTAGGTAGGCAGGCAGGCAGGCAGGTAGGTAGGCAGGTACCCATATTTCATGTATTTTAATGTACATGACAAAAATAAATATTTTTGTCAAAGTACAAAAACTAATGTGTAAAAACTTAATCATTTTGGGGAAGAGATCGTGTACAAAAAAATAAAGGACCCAACATTGAGGAGGTCTCCAAAATATCTACATGATCGGCAATATTAAATTCAGGTGCATCAGATGTAATTGCACTAAAGCTGTATTCACTAGTACTGTATGTCATTTGAATTTGAGTTCAAAAATGAATAACTATGACACAGACAAAGGTATTCCATTACACATTTTTATTCTTACACCTTGTGATCAAAATAAAATATGCCCAGATATGAGAGATATATATTTCAGCCCTACTTCATACCATTTTGTTTAATGTATGTAATAAAATAGTAAATGAAAATTATACAAAATACATACCATACTCCTTCAGTTTTAAAGATATATAATTTATATTTAAATATTCACAATATTTATATCCATATAGACTCCAATTAGTTTAAATGCCAAGAATGATCATGCAGAATGCTGTGTTTTCTTTGCAAGTAAAATAACGTCTCCATTCCCACCAAAGATTACCCTTTGTCAGTAAGTGCATGTACATTTGCTGTAGTTTGGTGGCATTTGGTCTGATCTTTGCTCTTGCTATGCATAGCTGTTACTTTAAATTCAAACATCTGACACTTCTGTCTGCAAATACTAAGGCATCACTGGTTAAGAAACTTACATGAGTAAACACCTGGCATTACACTATACCATATATTTTAATGTAAATTGACCATTAAATGAACAAAACTTTTTTTAAAAATATATACCAAGCTGCACATGTCCAAAAAACTAATTCAAAAGAAATACATTAATTAGTAAAGTATTAATTGCTTTAAGAGTTGGACCTAAGGAATAAAGGTAAGATATAATGTGGACTCTATAGAGAAGATGAATTAATCTTGGTACATGAACAGTTGTTAAAAGAGCTTAAGACTGCAGATATGAACTGTTGTCAAGATGAATTCACACAAGCTTTAGGTACTGATACTCCAATATCACCATTCAAATGGAACATATATTAAGCTAGTTCATTAGGGAATGACCATTTAATTTTCAGGGGAGGGGGAGCTACAATTTTCTTTCAAGCCAGGACAGAATATTAGTTTTTTTTTATCTCAAGATAACACAATTTTTGTCAGCTAATATAATGGTTATTTGTTTGCTATAAATCAGAGCAAAAATTTTTTTTTCCAAGCTATTTGAGAGCCATCAATCCAAGGCCCCCTCTACGAAAATTAAATGATCGGTCCCTTAGATCCTGATTGTTTCCCTCACTGTTTTCACTTACATGGTTCTTTGACTTTTGTAACACAAAGCTCATATATGCAGAATGATCATGTCATTGCAAGAAAAGGCACTAACTTGCTTATAATAACAAAGACTATCACATTATAATTTAAAAAACAATTTGCAAATCGGAAGACATGAAGTACTATAAATATTTGACAACACTTCATTCAAATTTAGATCTCTACGAAGGACGCTGGTATGTATTGTTTTAACATGATTGGAAAGGTCTATGCCTGATGATTTAGATGTACAAAATAGCTAAAGGTATTGTAGTAATTGTACATTTTATTGAAAATAGCTAGTACCTTTTATACACACTTATAATAAAAGTGGTATTGAAGAGAAAACCTTAAAATAAATAAACATCAAAATGTCAGGCAAAAAATATGTGATGCATAGAACATATTTTCAGAATAGATCTGCTTTGTTTTGGCCGTTGTTTTAATTTTTTTTTACAATATTCATATGTATACAATAATTCTCAAGCACACTGATCTTTAGATTTCAGGCTTCATTTGTACAAATTTTTTTTAAAAATTCAATTATATAACAAAATTCTATGTACGAAGAAAATTTGTACAAACAAATAATTATGACTTTTATGACTCAACTGTGTAAAATAATATGAAAAATGACATGAAATACTGTATTTATGTACCTAGTTATATAGAAAGAAAATAGATATGAAGAAAAGTAGATAGACAGGTAGAGATAGATTGACAGATACCCTTCTTTATTAAAAATAAATTAAAATACCAATCACACATTTTAGAATTTATGAACTATATAGGAGTGTATTTTTAGCAGCCAACAATATACAGACTGATAAAGAGGGTTGATGTTAAGGCAATGGGAGTTAAGAGCCTTGCAAAATTATATTCCATGACACCCTACTCAGGCTGGTCTGGACAGGATTCAAACCCATTACTCACTAGTTGTGAGTCTATCTAGGTAACAAATGAGCCACCATATTGAGGAAGAAAATGTTACTGCAATATACAACTCATACAAAATACCAAAGTCACTCAAGCATGAAAACTGAGTCACATCCACATACCAATTTTCATGAGTGTAAGTTACATTGGGTCCAAAACGTTAAGAGTGTAATGAATGGATAGCTGAAAAAGCCACTAATGCATGAAAATTTGGTCACAGAGACCTAGTTTTGGTATGGCTGAGTTACTCTCAATGAGATGCATCTACGTATCAATTTTCATGAGTGCCGGTCAAAATAGGGTCTAAGATTTTGAGGTGTACTGAAAGGATAGCTGAAGACACAAAAGTCTGTCAAACATTAAAATTGGGTCACATTTACCAATTATTTGTATGGTTGAGTTACTATTTTTGAGATGCATCACATACTAATTTGTATGAGTGTAGGCGAAATAGGATCCAAGGGATTGAGGGTGTAATGAACGGAAAGGAGTAAATACAAAAGTCACTTTAAAGGTAAAAACTGAGTCACTGTGACCTAGTTTTTGTACAGTTAAGTCACTCTCATCAAGATGCTTCCTCAAACCTATTTTTATGTGTAGGTGAAATATAGTCCAAGATACTGAGGGTGTAATGAACAAATAGATGAAAATACAAAAGTTACTTAAGCATGAAAATGATGCCACTGTGACCTAGTTTTAGTATGTCTGAATTACTCTCCTTGAGATCCATCCACATAACAATTTTTATGAGTTTAGGAAAAATTGGGTCCAACATATTGTGGACGTTGTGAGTGAAAAGGTTGAAAAAAAACAAAAGTAACTCCAGTGTGAAAATTAAGTCACAGTGACGTCGTTTTGGTATGGCTGAGTTATTATGTATCCACATACCAATTTTCATGTGTCAGTGAAATATGGTTCAATATATTGAGGGCACAATGAACAAATAAAAGAATGAATTCACACACAAACACAAGATTGAACATTAAAACAAACACACAAATGAATGGGCAAAATGATATATCTCATCCCAATTTTGTGGGTGGAAGCTGCTAGATGACACTAAAGACAAAATTAAGCATCTTCTGCAAACAAATGTAACAAGATAAATATGACTGATGAATTATGAGAAAAGTTTATATGGATCACAATTATGCAATAAATATCTTTGAACTGTAATAACAATTTTCCTACATTTTTTATACCAATATTATCCATTTCTTTGAACTTACCAAAAGCACTGACTTTTGACTTCTTACACAAATATTCATGCCCAGCTGTTATGTTACCAAGCTGATCATTTCCTCCTATCTGCAAATATAAAGTTCTATGACACTGTGATGTTTTCCAGTTAGAGATGTACTTTTTAACTTTTTTCTGCAACATAGTGCTGATGTTGAAGTGCTAGATATCTACTATATCATTGGAAGTCAAGTGGTTTAGTTCAGTCCTATATAAACCTGCTAAACTGAGAAATGTAATCACTGTTTGGCAGCTGATGAGGAAACATTTCTTGGAAACCTGGACTACAAAATAATTGGTATTTGGGATTGGAAGCAGGTCTAAATAAGGCTTGCTATCAAGTACAGTGTGATACTAATTTGTAGACTTGTAGAGAGCTTGAAAAGGCTGTCTATTAATATCAGAGGTAAGGGCATAGATACAGATTAGATGTGCTTTGAGCATCATGCATCGTTCAAGGAGGAATGCACTATATACCCTTGCCCTTGATGCATTCCAAATAACTCTCATATTTGGTGATTGGATAGTGTGCTCTGTGAGTTGATCAGAAAATAATTGTTTTCCATTTCTTAAATAATGTGTCAGTGCTGGTGCACACAAGGAAATTTGTATTTGTATCTGACAAGTAGCCAGACTGTTTTGATTGATCATCTGTATAAATTTGGTTTAAATTATCCAAAGAATAAGAGGGACGGGTGCTCTGAGAGAATCCATCAAAAATTCTCATCAGGGGTAGCATACACAATGAACAATGTGAAATGCCAGTCACTGAACATGGGGAAAAAAACATGCTCCAGGAACAAATTTAGAGTCTGGAGTGCACTCCCACTGGCATGACAGTGCATCAACTGAGGCCCATGGAAACAGGCCAGGTGAAAGCTGTACACACAGAAAAGAGTAAGGGAACTTTCGTAAAAGCCGCTACATTTGACAGTACTGGTTTGTGAATAGATTACAAGGTTTGCTCCGAGTCATAGTCAGTGCAACAGTACAAAAATGAAGTGTTATTATTGTGGTAATGGGGGGGGGGGGGGACTTGAAAAAGAGGCTGTCCCCTGATAAAATCTCAATCAAAGAATGACTCCAAGTTGACAAATGCATCATCAAGATGCCTGAATGCAGACATAAAGTAAAAGGCTAGATAAAAAATGTTGAGTGAGGCTGGATTGTATCTTGGAGCACATTTAGTAAAAAGGCATATGTACAAAACTACTGATAGATACAAGTGCAACCCTTTAATTGATTTCAGAAGATATGTATGAACCAATTATTTTTCAGAAGATATGTATGAACCAATTATGTTTCAGAAGATATGTATGAACCAATTCAAGACAAATCTTGCACAGCACTGATGCCAGTTGAGCAGGACATTCTAGTCATGGATGGGCTGTTGCTCAGGGTGAAGGAAGAGGTACTTTTCTGCTGACATTTGGTTCTGGTTGATATATGTTTTATGATGTTGTAGCAAAAATGTAGTTTGAGCAATTTAATATTGATCAAAATGGTTAACTAAGCTAGCTCTGTTCATGTGACATGGATTAGCTGGGAATGGTTTTGTCGATCCCTGTTGATCAAAATTCTCACAATAAATTGTTTGTCAAAATTTATGTCAGTTTGAATTCTAATACAGCAAGCTGGGCTCATAGTATACCTGCTTGTTTCCCCAAAGAATCAGTTGATAGTCATATCAATAAACATGTACCATATATACTAACTTATAAGTCGAGTCCAACTGCAAACTGCACAGACCCAAATCTGCCATTACATAATGCGCTGCCAGATCTGGGTCTATGCAGTATGTTAGGAGAAATCCATAGAACAAACAACCAAGACCCTGATCTGCTAGCACATCATGCGACAGCAGATTAGGGTCTATGTTGTTTGCAATTGGGCTAGACTTATAAACAAGTATATATCATACATTTAGATGATTCTGTAAATCTTGTTTAATTCTGTAAATCTTATTAATTCTGTAAATCTTGTTTAATTCTGTAAATCTTATTAATTCTGTAAATCTTGTTTAATTCTGTAAATCTTATTAATTCTGTAAATCTTGTTTAATTCGGTAAATCTTGTTAATTCTATAAATCTTGTTTCATTCTGTAAATCTTATTAATTCTGTAAATCTTGTTTAATTATTCTGTAAATCTTATTAATTCTGTAAATCTTGTCTAATTTTGTAAATCTTATTAATTCTGTAAATCTTGTTTAATTTGGTAAATCTTGTTAATTCTATAAATCTTGTTTCATTCTGTAAATTTTGTCTAATTCTGTAAATCTTGTTTAATTCTGTAAATCTTGTTTACCCAAAAATTTATATTTTGTTACTTTGATCAAACAGAAGGTCTGGGTTGCTTGTTGTTCTGCCAAAACTTACATGGAGCATTCAGACATACACCTATTTACTTTAATATTATTCTTTAAATGGGTCTATGCTTAGCAGCACATGTCTGTCAAAGAGTTATTACTGTATATACTTGCATATAAGCCCATACCAATTGCAAACTGGATAGACCCAGATCTGCCATCGCATAAAGCGCTGTCAGATTTGGGTCTATGCAGTTTGTAAGGACTAATCAGTGGAACAAACAACATAGACCCTGATCTGCTGGCACTATCTTTGTGTCAACAAGTGTAACACATAAGTTTCACAAGATTTTAGAAACTGGAAACTTTGGTTATGTTCTAATTCTTGCCAGTTCACAATCTGTACATGAGGTGTTTCCAATTGAGATTAGCTGGTTACAGTTCAGATAATGTATTACGGGAAAGTGGTTAAGGAATTTACTAAACACTTTAGCCCTAATTTTATCTGACTCTGTAAAACTGCCTTTGGAAATTTCTCAAAATGGACTTGAAGAGATAATTGCCTTGTGTACTATGTGGCAGACACAGACAAGAGTCACTCATTTTTAGGCAAAACTGAACTTTGAGGTACATTACAGTTCAAATTCAGTCACTCATTTTTAGCCAAACTGAACTTTGAGGTACATTACAGTTCAAATTCAAGTGGAGGAAGCAGGGAACATACTATACCTACTTGACAAAATGTATCTGAACAAAGACGCAAGGAAACCCATAAAAGATCCGCAGGAAGTTTGGGTTTTACTTACGTATACAGATATCAAAGTCACTTAAGTACTGAAGTAACAGAACTGTGTTTGAAAAACTGCTGATCAAAAGTAATTAAATTGTAGATCATTTTGTGCATTAAAAAACCATTTAATGCTTGATTTTCATGTTTATGACATCAACTATTCTACTAGTCACAGAAATCAATGTCTCTGTAATTGCTCAAGCAATGCAATGATCATTTTATCCTTGCTATTCTTTTCAAAATGATGAAATGCAAACACATATCGACTAAAATAGTTGGTAAGAGCTTCCAATTGTACAGTTATAACAGTTTTTTATGCAAGAGGTGTCAGTATGTCAGCTTTATATTTAACTGAATGGGGAAACCCAGAAGTTTACTCAATCGTTATGTAGATCATTTCAGCCAACATCCTGCACTGTTATGTCAACTTGATTAGCTATGAGTAATCATAACAAGGATAATTAACTAGTCATACTAGTTGATTAAACAAACAAAACCCACAGGAGAAGCTCACAGAACAAATGTCTCAAAACTTTTGTCATGGAAAAAATTATTGAACTGCAATGTAAAAAAACTTACAAATTTTTTTTTTTTAAATAATTTAGTATGTCCCAACTTTTAGGGTATTCCAATATATATAGTAACTATGGTATTTCTACATGATATACCCGTCTTTATAAAGTTTGAGAGCTGACTGGGTTGGGCATTTACTAGATCATGGAGTACATTCATATCTTGTGCTGTGAAGTGTAAACTTGGCTGCATGGTTTCTCCCCCATCCTATGCAGGTGGTGCCTCTTTTTACTTGTGGAAATATGGTAGATCATTCTGCTGTAGGGATCTCTGGCACCAAAAAATGTGCAATAAGAAGGTAAGATTCTGGGCAGTGCTGCTGGAATTATTTTTCATTGAATACATGAATAATTTTTTAATTAGTCTTTGATACAATTCACAAGATATAAGCTGTATGAATGTTGAAAACTTGTTCATAGTAGCAGACATTCAAGTCTTGCGAATGAAAGCACAGCGCAGTAAGTCATATACAACTGAAACTTTTTAACTCAAAAGTAATCCTTGTCTTAATATTATGTAGTTCAAGAGTTCAACAACGGATACAGAAGAAAATATGTAGTCATAGAAAATTTAATCAAAGATGGAGCTTTGGAAATGCATAAAATTAACCCATGGTTCAGGGTAAACTAAACTTGCATCTTTGGCTATGCAGTTCTTCTGGGCACATACTGATTTATTCTGTTTTTACCTATGGCTATTTGTTTTATAGAGAAAATAAGGTGCTATGATTTGATTTGTCCAGCACCTAATAGGTATAAGTCAGGTTGTAATTATTACCAAAAAAATAAATTCCCTTCTGCCACATAAATATATAATAAAAGACCTGACCAAGCTATCAATGTAAATTACAAATTTCATATGCTCATGTGTGAAAGTATAAGACAGTAGAAAAGGTGGAGCAAACTCATTCAAGATAATATGAAAACAAAATTCAGGACTTTCCATTCAGGAGGAGTAGCAAGAACAAGATTTTCAACATGGCTGCAATGGTGGCTATATTGGATGGCAGATTGGCACCATTTTAATTAAGGACCAACTAGACATCACAGGACATCTTTTAGTGAAAACCCCATGTTGGTTTCACCATCCATTCAAGAGAAGCAGAGATAACAAGATTTTCAAGATGGCTGCTGTGGCTGCCACATTGTATGTCTGAGCAGTACAGTTTTCATTTAGGACCAACCAGACCTTGAGATGAATGTGTGTGAAAAGTTTCATGGCTATCCTCCAAGTATTTTCGGAGGAGTAGCGATAACAAACTCATGCCAATGAACAGAGAGACAAACAACAAACAACAAACCATCCTATAAGCTCTCCTGGTCTATGACCAGTAGAAACCAAATGTAACTGTATTTTATCCTGCAAAATTTAATCTTTATCTTCCAATCAGTGGGTTAACTTACAGATATCTGCTACTTGTGCATACAGTGATAACCACATTTTGCTTTGACAGTGTGAGTTTTGATGCACAATTATTTTCCTTGAAAGGTTACATACTCAGTGGTATTAGGTAAGTGTGGTTTTTTCAATTTTTATGTGAAAAAATGCTCAGAATCTGACCTACCTTTACAGTTGAAAAGGTAAATGATGCCATTTTTCCATCAGTAGAAAGAGGCATCACCTGCGTAGTGTGTATGTGTGTGTGTGTGTGTGTGAACAGTGAAGCTCTGTTTACATAATATGATGTGATGTGGTGTGTTTTAAAAAGGTGGTAAAAGCTGCAATACCTGAATTTTGCTAGCAGAATATACTGAAGTGAAACAGCATTGGCAACACTTGTGTAGATTATTACATTTTGTAAAAATGAGGGAGGAAACTGGTTGACACAAATGAAACCCTTGATTAGTATACTTAATATTATTAATTTAAAATCTTATCTTTTAGCAAGCCTATAGATGTAGGTGACATTGACCTTGAGACAGGGGGAATGGGACATTACTAAGATATGCAACACTGCATCTACTCATGATATACAAACAACTAAAGTTTCTATAAAATATAATCTGTGTTTTTAAAGTTTATACCATGAACAAGGATTAAGTCATAGATTTATATTTTCCATTGCTGTGACCCTGATCTTGAGACATACCATGCTGGCTGTGGTATTCAACACACCATCTAGTCATAACATATATGTTACTAAAATTTTTATGAAATATCCTGCGGCTAAAAACTTGTACCAGAACAAAGATGCAAATCATCAATTTACATTTTCCGTGGTCATGATCTTGAGGCAGTGGTTGACGCTGTGGTGCATGACACACCATCTAATAATAATATATACCTACCTAAAGTTTACTAAATATCCTCAGCCTTTTAAAAGTTACAGCCTGGACAAGATTTATACAACTTGCTTCTTTCCTTGCTTTGACCTGGGGAACTGACTATGATTCACAACACATTGTCTATTCATCATTTATACCTGGGTAAAATTTCATCAAAATCACTGCAAGACTTGCAAAGTTATGGGCAGGACAAAAAATGTTAACAGTTGGACATACGCACAGAGGGACAATGCCATAACATAACATGCCCAACATAAGACAACCATATAAAAAAGAACTCAAATACATAATGCCATAAAAAGTTTTGATCCAAGGCAAATAAGTTGTACAAACCTGTATCCTACAATTATAATTTTCCAGCAGATGAAGCCAGTCATTGGCCTGAAAAATCTGGTAGGTGAATTCTGTGAAACACATTCCCTCATTGCTCTGCAATCTGCTTTTTACACTGAAAAATTTAGTTAAAGACATATGAATAAAATAATGATATATAGATCAACACCATAAAAACAAAATAATTAGAACCTTATGTAATATATACATATATATATATATATATATATATATATATATATATATATATATATATATATATATATATATATATATATATATATATATATATATATATATATATATATATATATATATATATATATATATATTCCATACAAATGTTATTTGTTGTCTTAAGTTTGACTGCAATGTATTAAAATTACCTAATAACTATAAACATGTACTGGCCATCCATAACAAAAATTCTTGGTTTGCTTTCCTCCAATCAACAAAGCAAATTTGACATGATTCTCTCCCCCACCCCCCCACCCCCCACCCCCCCATAATTCAGAGGAAATTTAAAAATCATTAAGTGAGACCCACATATTAAATCCCTACCTACTGACCCACAATTAAAGTTTCTGGGTCGGGGAGCAGCCAAACAAGCTCCAGGCAAGTAGACAAATTTGACAGGTGTAATAGTGTAAGAGAAGCGGCACTTTTGTGTAAGCATGCACATATATGCATACAGTAAATGCAAAGAAAGGCAGCATCACACAGTGCATTCAAACCAGAGATAAAAGCTATTGCAAATATCTGCACTTTTTTATATTTGACTACTTCCCCCTCTCCCTCTTCCCACCCCAAGAGCTGCATTCAGGATTTGAAACCTTTGTTCTACTCTACTCATCATCCTCAAACATCATACCAAATATGATCAGCCTTCCTTAACAGGTGGAGTTCAAGCTACAAGTCCACATTACCTATAAAATTGTGACCTCTGACTCCCCCCTCCTCCCCCACACACTGTATCCAGGATCCGAAACCTTAGCTGTCTTTAACTCATCCTCATAAAATGTCATACCAAACATGATCACCCACCCCACCCCCACCACCATCAGTGAAGATATAGTTTAGTTTACATGGAGGATTGATACCATACTTATCTGTGTAAAACATAAACCTGACTGTTAAAAGCACAAACCAAGATTTGTTGTTGCACATTGATCCAGTAGTTAACATGAAATCTTACATATACTGAATAGTGCTGACCCAGATCTGTTGTTGCACAGTGATCCAGTAGTTAACATGAAATCATACATATACTGAATAGTGCTGACCCAGATCTGTTGTTGCACAGTGATCCAGTAGTTAACTTGAAATCATACATACACTGAATAGCACTGACCCAGATCTGTTGTTGCATAGGGATCCAGTAGTTAACTTGAAATCATACATACACTGAATAGCACAGACCTGGATTTTGTTGTTGCACAGTGATCCAGTAGTTAACATGAAATCATACATATACTGAATAGTGCTGACCCAGATCTGTTGTTGCACAGTGATCCAGTAGTTAACTTGAAATCATACATACACTGAATAGCACTGACCCAGATCTGTTGTTGCATAGGGATCCAGTAGTTAACTTGAAATCATACATACACTGAATAGCACACACCCAGATCTGTTGTTGCGTAGTGATCCAGTAATGAACAGGAAATCATACATACACTGAAGAGCACAGACCCGGATTTGTTGTTGCATAGTGATCAGCAGATCAGGGTCTATGCTATTCATTCTACTATGATTTTATATGAACAGCAGAAACCCAGATCAGTTGCTGCATAGTGATCCAGTAGATCTGTGTCTATGCTGCTAATTCTGCATATGATTTCATGTGAACAACACAGATCCTGATCAACCCATTTTGTGCAACAACATATGATTTCATGTGAACAGCCGAGATCCAGACCAGTTGTGACACAATGATCCAACAGATCAGGGTGTATGCTATTAAGTCAATGTATGATTTCATGTGTACAGCCAAGACCCAGATCAGTTGTCACATAGTGAGCTAGCAGATCAGGGTCTATACTATTCTTTCTACATATGATTTCCGGTGAACAGCAGTGACCCAGATTTGTTGTCACAGAGTGATCAAGGAGATCAGTGTTCTTCTATTCATTCTACACATGATTTCATGTGAACAGCAGAGACCCAGATCAGTTGTCACATAGTGAACTAGCAGATCAGGGTCTATACTATTCTTTCCACATATGATTTCAGGTGAACAGCAGAGACCCAGATTTGTTGCCACAGAGTGATCATGAGATCAGTGTTCTTCTATTCATTCTACCTATGATTTAATGTGAACAGTAAAGACCTTGATTTACCCATTTTGTGCAAACAGCAAAGATCCTGATCTGCAAATGTATTATGCTCTGCTGCATTATCCCAAAATCTCAAATATTCACTACAGAAAGAAAAGTAGGTCACTGTGACCTACTTAAAACTGCTTAATTGCAAAATTGTGAAAATATAACTAAATGCAAAAACTTAACTAGAGTATGCAGGGTCCACGCTAAGAGGCAATTATAGTTACCCCATTGCCTGTCATTTCATCCCAATAAGCGGAGCCGAGGTTACTCAGTTAGTAAAGCATCAGACTCATAATCCAAGGGTTGCAGGTTTGATACCTGCCATGGCCTGCCCGAGTCGGTTGCCTCAGTGTGTCCCTGGGAGAGGCACTTAGCTCCCATTTCTTCGGCATGATATAGCAAATAATGTGTTGAAAGTGCATTTTAAATCAACAACAACAAAACTGTCCCAAATAAGCAGAAAAAAACAAAGCAGACTTTTTGCCTTTTCTTGCGATGAGGTCTTATTCCCCAACCACCCCATTTTTGGTGATAAAGAGCATTTCTGAGTACAACATTAACTTGTGTGCCGTAATCTATTCAAAAAGCAAGGTAGTTTAAAGATTGTATTTCCATGCTTCTGATCAACTTTTGTGTCAATTTAATGTTTTTTATGTCTGTAAAAACATTTAAATCTATGAGATTCCCATAAAAAATTCACGTATGAAGCTTGAGGAAGTGAGTGTAATTCCATACACTTGTAGTAGCCATGAGCAAATTATTGCTAAACTCAATATCTGTCACCTGTTTGCGATAGTAACCTATTTTCGAGGTTACTGTCTTTTACAAAAACAATGTAATAATACAGATTTGGTGAATTAAACTAAACAATTAGTAAATTTCCATAAATTTTGTTTTTACATAATTTGTCTCAAAAGTCTAGTACAAAGGTTGTTTTAAGTGAATGTTTTGAGCAGCTGACCTCTCTACACTCACATCTCCCTACATTCCCACCACTTTGACCTATTCTGGTGGGGAAAGAAGTCACTTCACCCAAAATTTTGAGTCCAACATGGACCATGGCAAGAAAAGCAGGTAACTGTTACCTATTTTTGATAGTAATCTTAAAGATTCATGTAATTGGGCTTCATCTAGGATATTTTTCAAGTGGGTCAGTGTGGCTACCTGTATATGTTTCAAAAGGTCAGAGCAGAAAAGCTGATGTTGAAAGAGGAAAAATATACAGTAGATTAGATACAATGAATAGTAAAGAAACCACTTGGATATAAAATATTTCATAGCATAATAACAGGAGCAAAAACCATTCATTAATGAGTTTTGTCTGATAAATTTAATTAGTAGGCATACCAGATAATACATTTTGTCTGGATCTTGCTTTCATGTAACTGGGATTTATATACTTCATTGAACTTAACTGTTTTCTTTTATAATTCACCCCATCCTGATTTTGCTCTTTTTTTAAACTGCTTGCTGTTTGATTTTTATTCTGGAAGTTGCTTTATTCAGAAACGTAGTTACCTAAATTGCAATACCTTGAAAATAAATTACAATGGCAACCATCTGTGACTTTCTACGATAGCATATCTAACACTGCTGACAGCATGAATTACTTGAAATATTCCATCACCAAATTTCTTGTTTTTAATGACAATGCCATTTGAAAATTTGATCCAGTTTGGTGAATTTTGCAATCATCTGTATTAAGAGAGCATATGCCTGTCTCTGAAATTTACTACAATTATCAGCTACAAAACTCATTGCACAACTCTCCTCCCTGTCGTAGGCAGATACAATTTGAATTAGGTGTTCATTAGATGTATTATGAATTCACATAAAACCTTCCTGCATTGCAGGTTTTCACCTGTAGTTGTTTATGTTAACAGGATATGGTCTGGCAATAGAAGTGGTGTCTATTTTCAGCAGAACCAATAAGTGATGAATTTACTTGTAGTTCAGCCAATGAAAACAGGTCTTTCAAAACCATGTTGGAGGTCAACATTAGTATTTAATCTGCAAATGTGGCTCACCAGAAAGCCTACATCTGCTAATTACATTTAATTTGGATATCATCTGTTCACAGATGTGGCACCCAAGGAAAGAAAAGAAAAGCTTTGGTTGATCCTGAGAGCAATAAAAAATGCAGATTTCATTTTTAGGTCAGAATAAAAATAGCACTGCATCAGACTGATGCAGTGAATTTTATACAAAAATCAATGGCATGAAAATGTACCATTTACAGCATAAACACTGCAGAAATGGAAGCAGTAATGTTCTAATCAAGTTTCATGACTGTATATGCAACTCTTTCAGAGAAATGGAGCTAGATGAAAATAGTTAATTTAAATGCATATGGTAACAGCAAAGACAAAAAAAAAACAACAGCACTGGAAAAGTTAAATATTGAAACCCCACTATAGTATGCTTAATTATAACACAAATCTGGATATAACACTGGAACCCCACTATAGTATGCTTAATTATAACACAAATCTGGATATAACACTGGAACTCCACTATAGTATGCTTAATTATAACACAAATCTGGATATAACACTGGAACCCCACTATAGTATGCTTAATTATAACACAAATCTGGATATAACACTGGAACACCACTATAGTATGCTTAATTATAACACAAATCTGGATATAACACTGGAACACCACTATAGTATGCAGGGATCGCACTGGTCATCACCAATGTCGCAAATTGCGAAATTTTTTCCTGATTGGCGACAAAATATACCATCTGGTGATTTTTTAGGCGACAATGTTTTTGGCTGTTAAAACTTGTATATACAATCTTGGGTTTGGAGTGGAGGAATTCAAAGGCACCATGAAAGGAAGCCGCAAACTTGGGTATACAATGCACTGGAATCTATTTATTGTTACATAAACAAATCCTTTGTTCATATTGACTGCTTATGCTGACATCTGGCCTGAGTACTGTATGCGGTGATACACTCCAATAGTCATGTTACCGGACTAGCTACAATCGACCAAATGACCGCTAATCCTTTTTTTTTTGTTTGGAAAAATGTACCAGAAAAAAAAAAGTTTTGCTGAAACTTCAAAGAAAACTGATTACCTTTGAAGCCCCAATCATTCTGTATAAATACGAAGTAAATGAAAAATAAAATTCAGTCTCCATCAGAACTATATACTGTCATGGGTAAACATACGTTAGACTTTTCGTGTTCATCATCTCATCCTAAGATTAAGTTAACAAAATTAACAGCATTTGGATTTAGTGCATTTCTTGACAGTTTGAAATTTGGGCGTCCGTGGCTGAGATATGATAGAAAATTAAAACTGATGTTCTGTGATATGTGTATCAAGGCACAAGTCGTCAATTCATTCACAACTGGTTGTGATATTTTGAAGAAGGAATGTGTCACCAAACATGAATTCAGGCAGTGTAAGTAATAGAGTTACATCTGTTAATTTTGCTCATTTATATTTTACTTTTGCCATCGATCCTGATGATGTTTCTTTAAAAAAAAAAATGTGTGTGCATATTTCCACAATTTACCTTCAGATGTCTTGATTTTGCTTTCACATAATTATGTGCATAATGATTTCGCCGAGATCTAGATTCTAAATTACCTTAAAGGAATGTCATGATATCCCAACTGAAAATTTCAGAGGTTTTCTCAACAGTGTCTAGGGATCTTCCCTAAATTACAATTACATACTGTTTTGGGGGGAGAGGTGGTCGAAACATTTGCTACATTTGGAATTGCTACTATTACAGGAATAATTGCAAAAGGGGTCTGAATTTTGTGTGTGTGAAGGGGGTGGTACGATTCATATTTTTCGGACAGTCTTCAAGAATTTTACATTCAAGCGATTAGGTCCATCCCAATTGAATATTTCCAAAGCTACTGTTTATTCTCATACATAAAGCTTTCTTGCCCTATAAGAGGTAAACCATTTTCAATAAATCCTATACACATAGGAGGCATACTCTCGATTTTCCATGTGCTGATTATCCGTGTGTCATTGTGGGCAAAAAAAAAGAAGAAAATATTATAAAGAAAACTAGTCTTGAACCGTAGTCTTTAGAAACTTTAGAAAACTATATTGAAATATGTACATAATAAGGCTTTAAGGCACACGACAGGATGTATCAATCACACCCCTGTGACCCTATGACGCTGAAATATACACGGTTCTCGTCTAGCTAAGACAGGCAGCTTAACATTCTACTGTTCAGCCGACACAAGAAATTTACAAATAAATACTGAGTCTGTAATAAACTGGATACAGTGTATCATTTAATATGATAAAAAGTCGATCAGTTTATACAACTGTTTTAAGACAATTAAAAGGTAAGGCGGTCAGAGATAAACAGACACCTTTCAGAGATTTATTCAATTGGCTCACAATAGCTATGGTGATGTGTCATGTCAAATCCTTTGAGCACTGCTGAGGGAGAGCCCATTAGGCTAATTTGCATAGGTAAAGTACACTAAGTGGAACAACCCAATTTGTCTGAAGTTAAGTACATCAAAGAGAGAGAATCTAATGAGAATTGGCACGTACGAACGTTCGACTTTGAAACTGCATTCAGCAAGTGGGCAGCCGTAAAATCACGACGCATACTCATGTGACATTCGATTTTACTATTTTTATGAAACAACATTTTAATAGTGCAAAACATTATAAATAAGCATACAAAACAGTCATGCAATGATTTATTCTGTAATATTGTGGTATTTTATTGTTTGCTGTCAATAAAGTAATAAATACTCCATCTTTTTCAATTTTCATTGCCTACTACATTAATAGACATGGAAAAATACTTACTCCTTTGCGATTTTTTGGCAACAACTTTTTTAAAGCCAGCACCATCCCTGAGTATGCTGCATTATAACACAAATCTGGATATAACATGGTCACATCATGGCCCTCAATTTTTGTTTTAATTGTCCTGATTGCACCACCACACAAAGCATCAGTAATTCTTATGAACATGTTGTAAGCATGTTGTAAGCAATAATTCAATGAAGTATAATAAAATATGATTAACATTCTTTGCTACCATTATATACACAACAATGGCAATTTTTTTTTATTGAGCTTGGGGCTATCTTTATCCCCATTTTTTTATTTGGGTTGGTATTAAAATTAGCACTGTTACTTTCTACAAACTATGGCTCAGTTCCTGTGTATGAAAACTACACCAAACAGAGCATAAAAAATACATAAATAATCCTTACTTATCTTGTGGGAGCAAGTAAAAGGTCTTTTGATCAAATCACTCAATGCAGCAGTTAACACTTAAATAATTATCTGCATCAAATGATCTTCTCACAAGATATGGAGTTGTTTTAAACAGACTTAGAATGATTCCCTGTCCCAGCCTAGCTTAGCTCATATGGCATCTAAATTAATCGAGACTAGGGACAGGCCAAGAGTGTTAGGTTAAATTAATACTCCACAAAATAATTCTGTTATCAGTTCATTTTAGCTATGGTATTTTAGGTACAAAAGTATTAAGTCAACCATGACAAAAATACTGCTTGTCAAAATACAGCCTATTTATTTGTATTCTCAAAGAATTATACCATTTTAACTGTTAGTTTTCAGAGAGCAGAAAATCAAATATGGGTTTAAAAGTACCATGACACCAACACATTTATACAAGGCTACAAGCCTGCCTTGATCCTGGCACACATTTACCTTTAATTAACAGCAAAACAAGACAGATATTCAGTTATTCTGTGTCCTAGGATGCTCAAGCTTAAGTAAGTTTTCAGTCATAATCTAGGTATCATATACCTTTTGTGTAGTGATTTGGATTGCTAAGAAAGAAAGTAGTTTTGGGGGGTAAAACTAATTTTAATTGTGTACTACTTACCTGTTATTATTACACTGGTTTCACTTTTCCTGACATTATTTCCCATTCCAAGGTGAATTCCCTCCTCCAACTAGTAACTGAAGGCCTAGAAAAAGAAAGTATCATCCAAGTCTGATACCTTAATCTCTTCAGTCATTCTGAATATTGTCCTTCTTTGACTTGGACCAAGACTGAAAGGACATCAGAGCAGGAAGGGAGGAGAGAATCTGGTAGAAAGACAAGGTAAGTATTATATAATTAAAATCATTTTTACCCTCAAAAGCTACATTTTAATAGCAGTAATACATTACCTATTATTATTAATTGCCGACTTTCCAACCTGGCTGATTGCCCCATGACTGGCTTTCAGAATGAACATATCTTCTGTTGTCTGTAGGGTGCCCTACTGTTTACTGGAGATGACTTGGTAACTTGCTGGGCTGAGACAATCAGACCTAATACATGTACATAGATGCCTTTGGTCTAATGCAATACTGAACAAAGGTTGAATGAAGAAAAGGTGGCGTAAGACCAACAGAAAGTGGCTTCATTATATCAACCAGAGAAGAATGATTAAGAAAGGACCAAGATGCAGTAATAACCCTGACCTCATGGGCTTTGATTTTCATGAAAGAAAGATCTCTCTCAGTGAGATGTTGATAAAATCTTGTGATAGTCACAGAATAAACCACCTCAAGATGGTGGCTGCCAAAATATTAGAGTTACCTTTCAGAGGAAGAAAGAGACATTTCAACCATTTCTTTTCCCTTTTCATTTGGCCAAACAGAAAATGTACCACTCTAACTGGGCAAAGGCGTCTATCTTGATCACCAACAGCATTCCAACCTTGGACAGGAAGTCAAAAACATTTTGATTCTTGTAACAGTCCAGGATTTTTAATACTCTACATAAAAACAAGAGTCCCTCAAAGGGACTAATGCTATACTGACTGAAAAGAATTTTCAGAAATTCAAGATAAGACCATTTCTTCCTTTTAACTGTCGAGTGTTGAAAGTATCTATGATATTCTTCAGTGATAACAAGATTTTCAAATTATCTCCTGTGGTGGCCATATTGGATGTCATCATGGTACCATTTTCATTTAGGAATAAGCATACATCATTAGAAGTCTTTTGGTGAAAACCCCATGTCAATATGACCATCTGTTCAGGGGGAGTAGTGACAACAAGATTTTCAAGATGGCCATCATGGCAGCCATATTGGATCTACTATTGGCACCATTTTCATTTAGGACCAACTAGGTATCATAAGAAGTATATTTGTGAAAACCCCATATTGACATGGCCATCTATTTGGGAGGAGTGGAGATAACAATATTTTGAAGCTGGCCACCATGAAGGTCAGTTTGCATCATTTATATTTAGGACCAGCTTGACACCAAAAGAACTCTTCTGATGAAAACCACATGTCAAAATGACTTTTTATTTAAGGGGAGCAGCTATAAGAAGATGTTAAATATGGCCACCATGATAGCCATATTGGCACCATTTTGATTTAGGACCAACAAGACATCTTATGAAGTCTTCTGGTGAAAACCCCATGCTTATATGACTTTCTATTTTGAAGTAGTAATGATAACAAGATTTTCAAGATGACTGCTGTGGTGGCCATATTTGACATCAGATTGGCACCATTTTCAGCTAGGACCAACTAGCGATCAAAGGCAGTCTTTTAGTGAAAACCCCATTTTGATATGACCATCCATTCAGGAGGAGTAGCAATAACTAGATTTTCAAGATGATCACTGTGGTGGCCATATTGGATGTCTGACCAGCACAATTTTCATTTAGGACCAACTAGAGCATGAGATGAATGTGTGTATAAAGTTTCATCACTATCCTCCAAGTACTTAAGGAGGAGTAGCAATAACAAACTTGTTCTAACAGACAGATGGATGACAGACAATAGGCTGCCCCCTAAGCTCCACTGGTCTATGACCAGTAGAGCTGAAAATAAAATATGTCATATAACAAGATCCATTTATTCAACTACTGTGTATCAAAATGTGTTGCTTTTCGAAAATTATTTTAAGGAAAGATTTTGTTCAATCAAAACAATACTATGTCAACATTTTATTAATGATAATTCTTAATCATTATCCTTAATGTAAATATTAAATAATGTTCAAAGAAATACAGAAAGGACAATTTTTCAAAAAACAAGAGTCCCTCAAAGGGACTTATGCTCTACTGCCTGAAAAGAAAGTCCAGGAATTCAACATAAGACCATGTCTTCTTTTTAGCAGCTGATTGTTGAAACCATCTCTTATATTTTTTTGAGTGACAAGATTTTCAAATTAGCTGCTGTGGCAGCCACATTGGATGTAAGATTGACAATATTTTCATTTAGGACAAACTAGACACCATAAAAGACTTATTTTGAAAACCCTATGCCAATATGACCATCTCTTCAGGAGAATTATCGCAGCCATATTGGTTGTCTGCGGGTCACCATTTTAATTTAAGACCAACTAGATATCATAATAAGTCTTTTGGTGAAAACCCTATGTCGATATAACTGTAAATTATGGAGGAGTAGCAATAACAAGATTTTCAAGATGGCCACCATGGTGGTCATATAGGATGTCAGATCAGCATCATCTTCATTCAGGACAAACTAGACACCATACGAAGTCTTCTGGTGAAAACCCAATGTTGATATGACTTTCCATTTGGATGGAGTAGCAACAGGAAGATTTTCAAAATGGCTGCCATGACAGCCATATTTGATGTCAGATTGGCACCATTTTAATTCAGGATCAGTGAGATATCATAATTAGTCTTCTTGTAAAAACTCCATGTTGATATGAGTTTCCATTTAGGAGTAACAATAACAAGATTTTCAAGATGGCTGCCATACTGGATGTCAGATAGGTACCATTTTCATTTAGTACCAACTAGACATCATAAGTCTTCTGTTGAGAACCCAATGTCGAAATGACTTTCAATCTATGAGGAGTATAGATAAGATTTTAATGATGGTCTCTGTGGTGGCCATATTGGATATTAGATTGATTTTTATTTAAGACCAAGTAGACACTATAAGAAGTCTTCTGGTGAAAACCTCATGTTGATATGACTTCCATTTAGGAGGATTAGCAATAACAAGATTTTCATGATGGCTGCCATGGCAGCCATATTGGACATCAGATCAGCACAATTTTCATTTGGCTCAATGAGAGTTACATTTGAGAGGGGAAAACCATTTATTTTCCCTTTTCATTTGATCAAATACAAAATGTAAAGCTCTAACCAGACAAAGGGGTCTATCTTGATCATCCCTAGCACAGATGTGATTAAGACTAGTGATTTCAGTTGGTTCAGGGGACTACTGAAGGTAGCATATTCTTGGCCAGAATGCTGGGCTGGCAAAGAAGAGAGATTGATTCATAGTTGACATTAAATTGTAGGTATCCCTTTCCCTCAGATAATGCATGAATTTCACTCCTTCACCTCACTGAAAGCTAGGGAGAGAAAAAAAACATCTTTAAGATAAAGTTCTCAAGGATTCAGAAGGTTGTTTAGATAACAACAAAAGAAGATGCAAAAAGTTCCACCTAGGTGTTAAAGAGCGAGAGAATCATCTTTGAAGTTCAAATACTTTATCATTCTTGAAAGATAAGGTCTGACCTTATGGTGAAGCGCATAGAGAACTTAAGGGTATTGGAGAGAGATGCTCTATAGCCTCTAATGGTGGAGGCTGAGCAGAAGAAAATATTCACCTGCAGTCAAAGGGGGGGGGATTAAATCAATGTTATGCCCTCTGCACCAATTAAAGAATACTCTCCACTTAGCATTGCAAACTTTGGAGGTCAATTGCCTTCTAGCCTTGGTGATGCAGTCTGCAACCCTACTTGAAAACTGATTTTGTTTGATACTGTATAAGGCAGGCATGAAGGTGGAGAATATGTGGATTGCCATGACATAAAGAGTCCAACTCTGTGAAGAACTTGAGGGATTATTCCGAAAGGTAGGAATACACAGGCATACAACTGATCCCACTTCAGACCAAAGGCATCCACCGCCCATGCACTCTGGTCTGTAAATGAAGAGACCTAAAGTGGTCACTTGTTGTTCAACCCCGTTGCAAATTCATCAACCAATAGCCTCCCCCACAGCTAAAAAAAATCTGTCTGCCACCAACTGGTGCAGAGACTTTTCTGTGAGGACCAACTGTACCTGTCCCGATACACTGTCCACCAGGATATTTCTCTTGCCTGGAATGTGGTGGACTCTGAGAGTGTTCCCCTCCAAAGCTGTCCATCTGAGGAGGTTCCAAGTTTCCAAGCAAAGAGAGGCCTGAGTTCCTCATTGACATCTGAGGTATACCACACTTGATGTTGTGTCCATGGCAACCATAACATAATGGTGTCTTATGAGGTGGACACAACACTATAGTGCTAGGAAAATTGTCCGCACTTCTAAGTTGTTGATATGTAAAGAAGACGCCTCTCAAGCCAACAAGCCCTGAGGGACTGCCCCCTCTGGCTCAAGGCAAATGCCCCAGCCCAAGTCTGAGGAAAGAGAGATGTTCTTGAGGATGTATTGGAACTCCAGCCAGAAACCTGTTCTAATTTAGCCACCAACTCAGGTAGTGATGAAAGTGGCATTCCAAAGGAATCCAAGCAGAAAGGGGGCCCCTGTGAGATCTCCTGTTTGCTAGCAGCAAAAAATGGAAAGGCCTCAT
Source organism: Margaritifera margaritifera (assembly GCA_029931535.1). Taxonomy (NCBI): domain Eukaryota; kingdom Metazoa; phylum Mollusca; class Bivalvia; order Unionida; family Margaritiferidae; genus Margaritifera; species Margaritifera margaritifera. The sequence continues at coordinate 847,737 of JAQPZY010001458.1, forward strand.
ATGAAGTCTTCCCAGGGTAACCAGATCCAATGCTGCATTCAATGAAGTCTTCTTGAACACTCTTGTTTTGAGGGAAAGTATCTGTGTGAAAATGTCTGGGGAAACATGAACTATCTCTTGATTTGTGAGGTACAGTGGTCCCCTTCTTAAAAAGCCATCCTTCTGCACCAAGAAAGTGGCCTTATAAGAGGGGTGGCCTTCCTAAAGGGGGATCACACAGATGTGAGTAATAATTACATATCAAATATGAAAGGTGTAACTAATTTCTTAATATTCAGTATTTTCACTTAAAAATCGCAGGCATGTTATGAAATCAATGTGATAAAACTTATGTTATTAAAAAATAACTATGAACAATCATCAACAAAACCACCTTGTAATAAATTCAGGGCACAAACATCTGACTGTAACTAGCATTGTCCATCCATTCCATTTTCACACTGCTGTAGAATGTATAACTGATGATGTTTATTTGAATCTTTCTGACATCAAATTTCTCATCGGTGATCAAAGGACCCTCACTCTTTTTGTTTAGTCAAAAATCTTTCACTTTTCCTAGTAAACTAAGAATGTCTGACAACATTTTGGACTTTTTGCAAGAACTTATTCCTTCATTGGCAATTTGCAGTTATTACATGAGATGCTCAGTGTTTACAAAGGAAATGAGCTTGTCACATGGTCAACTGGTTTTAGTCTGGTACCGTTTCAGATACATTTTGTAATCGGTGACAGAAGACATGATGGCTTTCATACTATTTTGACTTTATGGCGACTGGATGTCACACTGACTTGAGTTGAAGAATACTGTCCTTATATGACTTCTTATGGTTGGGGGGTAACCCCAGATGAGTTACTGTCTGCGAACAGAGTGACAGGTCTCTTAGTAAGGCACACCTGGGAACATTGTCTATCAACCAGTCATTAAAATACTGGATGATGAGAACCCCTAATTATTTCAAGTGAGCTATAGTACTCCCATCACCCTGGCGGCCCAAAGGGAAGTGCCCGAAATTGAATGACCTCCTTGCCCAGACAAAACTTCAGGAGTTTCCTGTGAGACAGGATGTGTAGGATGAGCATCCTGGAGGTCTATCTAAACCACCCAGTTGTTCTCCCACATGGCATTCCTGACTGAGGATGATGTCTCCATCTTGAGGGCACTCTTCTTGAATAAATTTGTTTAATGGGAAACCAGGAATATCCAGGAACAGAATCCCAGATTTGTAGTGCTTATTACCCTCTCTAGTGCCCACTTCCTTAGAAGAGTGTATACCTCTTCTCACAGGGATGTCAATTTGGTCTGGTGAAACCAAATGGGGGTCTTTGATTGAGGTGGAGGGTCACAGAAGCAAGCAGGTAGCCCTTTTATTGTGAACAGGATCCATGCATCATCCATAAGGTCTCACCTGGCCTCTGAAAAAAGGCCACCTCGTCTGGCACCTACTTGGATGTCGGGAAGAGGAAAACTTGGAAGAAGAGAACATGGCTAACTAAAGCTGGCTGCCTCCTCCTTAGGAAGGGGGGAGGAGTCAGAAAACTTCCTGCCCTGTCCATTCTGGCTGACCTGTTTAATTAAAGAAGGGCGAGAAGGAGATTTAAAAGAGGTCTGGCAGTTCCACTGGAACTTCTGCTTAGAATGTGTTTGGTAGGAGACCCATACATCTCCCGGGCTGAGGACACTTCTTAGCAGGTTTAGCCTGGCCTGGAACCACAGCCAACAACCAGTGTTATTGATCCCTGAAGATCTTGGGAAGCCACTGCAGAGATTAAGTCGCTGAATAAGGACTCCATATCAAGCACAGCCACCCTCAAAAGATCTTAAAAGATGGAGAAAGTGTCAAAAGAGTCATCAACATCGAAAGCAAGTGCCTCACTGTCATGAAAACAGCCTCCAGAAGTCTCTGCATGGCTGCCGCTGACAGAGACTCCTCCCCTAAACAGCTGAAGGAAGCCACATCAAAGAGTTCAGCATGTGAAACTATGGTAACCAGGGTTCAAGCCTTAAGTTCCATAGCTTCAAATGACTTAATTGGGATACAGTTCCCAGTCCCCATTGATATGTCCACCAAGAATGCTCCTGAATCTATGAGTGGAGACTTGAGTGTCCAAGCAGGTAAATGCACTTTGTAACTAGACACTGAAACAAGGGGCTGCAGTGTGGAAGAGGGGACTGACCAACCCCTCTGCTGTCTAGCTGCCTCTTGGTCTTGTGTTTACTTCTGTACTGTGACACAGTTCTTGGGAAAGCAGGCAGTAAACGTAGGGATGGATAGAGATAGATACACTAGAATGGGAGAATGAACTGATGCAATTGGGTCCACCTCGAATTCATTTGTGTCCATAGTATTGAAAGCTCATTGTCCTGTCTTGACTGATGAGATAGGATAATCCCTTTTCTTCTCTCTAACCTGGAGAAGGGGATTGGTGATCCCCTCTTAATGCAGAAGGAGAGGTGTAATGCCTCCCACCCACACACAACACTTTTCCTTCAATAACGAAGCCAGAGGAAGCAATGGGGCGGGTCCATGGCCTGCACGGTCCGCCAACCAATTGAGCCATGAGAACTCATCTATAGTGCCATGGGAGACCCCAAGCCCTGTCGGCTGTCGGGATTGAACAGGAACATAGGGAAAAGATGGGGGGGGGTTGACCCAGTCCCTTGCCCAGTGAATATGTGAACAGAACTCTGCTAGGTGTTCATCACACATTGACCAGTGATCAGAGCTGGGTACCCCTCTGTATGACTGACAGAGACACCCAGTGACTGGTATTCACCACCCTGCCTGGTGAACAGTTTAAAGACCAGTGTCCAGTGACTGGTGAGAAGTGACTAATGACCGGTGACTGGTCACTGGTGCAGCTCGGTGACCACTGACTGGTGCCAATATCCAATGACCAGTCAGGTGACAGAGACCTGCTTGATGAGTCCCTAATACCTCCAAGAATTAAAGGGGGTCTATCAGAGAAGAGGAGAATGTGGCTCCCTACTTCCTGCTGCTTTTGCTGCAGCTTTCAGCTAGGTCCCATACCTGATCTGGCCACAAGGCATAGAAAAGACATCTGTCTGTGTAAGTGCACTTAGCATACGAAGCAGATAGGGTTATTGTCCCAAACAACCTTCTTATGGCTGCATTTGCTGACTCCTACCCTAACACCAGTAACAACAAGGAGATACAATTAATAGAAGCACAGCTTAGCTAGTGGGTACATAAAAACCCTCAAAATAAACAAATGGGGACATAGATAAATATAAAAAACACAAGGACTGGAGAGAAAATGTCAAATGCATCATGAAAATGGATATGTGTGACAGAAAATATGCCAAAAGAAACAAGAAATTGTGAAGGCCATGTACTTAATTCCACAAGTTGTCCAAGGCATAGAATGACAATAATTTGAATGACTAAAATGACGAAGGTATCAACATACTGGATCTATGATTATTTTTGTTCTATCCCTCCATTTGCTAACTGAAGGAAGGAATTCACCTTGGACTGGGGACTAGTGCAAAAAAAAGTGAAAGCAATTTAATAATAACAGGTGAACAGCTATTAAAATTATGGTTTTCTTCAACTTAATTTGATATCTGATATTGGTCAAATTTGTTTATTGAAACAGCCATTTTACGAAGTGCAGTGTGCTTAAAATGCAGTATAACTTTGGTTAAGCTAATATCTCTCCTCTTCTCTCACCCATCTTCCTGTCAATCAATACATTTCATCTTCAGTTATGACCACTGTGTTATAGACTTGATCCTGCGAATATCATGTCATTTCATGGACCACGACTATCATGTTATAACAAGGTATACCTGTACCTATGTCTTGTTTAAGCTTTGCAAGAGATACAGATGGAAAGATGTTTTGCAGTTATTGCAACAATATTCCAAATTGGCATAGGTTTGAAATTCAACCAGTGTATTTGTCGATGGAACTGACAAATTCAGGATTAAATCAACCAAGTCTCATTACAGTTTTGGACCTCATAAAGCCTGTGCAACACAGTGTAAGCATGACACCAGCTGGCATGTGCAGAAATCCTGAAGTTAGAGTTGCTAATACTCTACTAAGAAAGGCCATTTTATAAATAAATGAGAATGAAATGAAACAAAAATAAAATGAGAGCTCTCTTTAACACAGCCCACACCCTAGCCCAAAGTGGAAAACCATTTTCTGATATGGAAATGCTGTGTGCGCTCCATAAGAACCATGCTAATCTTGTTGCTAATTATAATCACAGACTCAGGGCAAGAGACTTTGTTCTGTCAAGTGATCAAGTCTTGAGAGAAGAGGTTAGGGAATGTCTAAATTCCAGTAAATTCCTTTCCATTCTTGCTGATGGAAGTATTGATGCTACTGTATCAGAGTAAGAAATAGTGTATATAAGATACTTTGACAATAAAAGAACTAAAATAAATAATCCCTTTAAGAAATAATCATGTACATTATTTCTTTTCTTTTTAATATGGATTCAAATGGATACATCTCAGTGAATCTAGGCAAGAAATTGAAATTTTAGGACAAGTGAAAATGTTGGTGGGACAAGTAAATTTTCTGAAACCACATTTCCAGGACAAGCGGTTGAAACAAATTCTGATCAGCCCTGACAGCACAGATAAATTACCTGTGTTTGGCTAGCATCTGCGACATTCTGAAGCTTCTTCCTACCTTGGAAAGGAAGTCTACAACATTTTGATTCTTGTACCAGTCCTGGTTGTTGAGTATTCTACATAAAAAAATAAAAATGTCATATTGCAAGATCCATTTGAAGGAAAATATTTGTTCAATCAAAACAATAATATAATTATACCTTATTAATGATAATTCTTAATCATTATCCTTAATGTAAATATTGCATACCATATATACTCGATTATAAGTCGACTCGACTATAAGTCGACCCCTCCCTTTTTAGGGCTGCAAAAAGTGATTTTCTCTTTGACCCTCCTATAAGTCGGGGTGTATTTTGGAAGTCAGATCCGTCTGAAGGGGTGACTTCTTAGTGAGTCCGAAACGCACTTTGGAAATATAAACAAGCCAAACTGGATAGATAGATAAGAAAAATAAAGACAAAACCAGTGTAAAATACAATTATATTATTGAGTGAAATATGTCACAAATAAATTGACAACTTACAATTTGTCCATTTTTGGGTAATAAAGTCCATTGAAATCCATAATGCTTGACATTTTAAATCCGTTTTTATGATAAATCCACGAATTCAATTATAGGTCACATACCGGTATAAAAATAGAAGTTCAGAATGATCCGATTCACAATATCCCGTAATATGTTAATTCCACACGTCATACAAATAAACAATGAAAGTTAAGTCCACTTTTTTGTGATTCACGGTATCCTGTAAGTGTCACTATCTAATGTCATCTGGTACAAAGTCCAAGAATTAATCCTCAGTGTCTGATAAAGTTCTGAAATCCTACATCGTCGTCTAGTCATTGTAAATCGTCGTCATCTAGTCATCGTAAATCTCGTCCAACTCCGATTCTCGGCTTTACTGTCATATGCGGGTGCTTATGCAAAGACTGAGCTTGGGCTCTGTGAGTAACACTTTGATCATAAAGTCAGAAATCTATTAAAGGCTGCAACTGAACACATGTCAATTGTGCGGCAAGATCACAGGAAGTTCAAATAGCCACCCTCTGTTACTTGGCACTGAACATGTATTAAACTCGCGGCTTGATCAAAGTGTTGTCACGTGGGAAAACAAAGAGTGTGGTGCCTTTACAAGCAAAGGGATTAAGGTCAAAGTATATGCACAGGAAGTTGTAGAACTCTACTTGGCACTGAACAAGTATAGATTGGTGGCTCGATCAAAAGGATTGTCAACTTGAAAATAAAGTGAGTCCCTTTACAAGCCAAAGGCTTATTGGCCCACGTGCACTGGTAGATAACTTGGGAAATATCACTTGGGAATTAAATCTGACTTGTGGAAAAGGAAAATACAAATTAAATCAAAACTTTTATTGCATCAAACACAGTCTTTATTCACCAAAACACAAATATTAATACAAATACAGGTTGTTCGGACTTGCACGAAAATGGAGGCAATATACTTACTAGTAAACACCCACGGTAAACATTGACGGACACTTCATTTTGCGGTAGGTAGTATTTAATTTTACCGATAATATTTTCAAATGAATAAAATCCAAATAACTGTAGATACATGTATTGTGTAATGAATACCGTCATGAAACGGATAAACACATTGCATACCATATATGCATTACTGCATAGGAATAGTGGCATGAAAACGTAAAAATATATGAATTGACAGTATTTGTATGTACTGCAAACATCTAGAGTTTCCAACATTACCCCAAGATTTTTTTTATTTTTTTAATGTCGCGCTTATAAGACGACCTCTACTCTGCATGAGTCGAATTCTAAGTAAAAAACGTCGACTTATAAGCGAGTATATACGGTAATGTTCAAATAATACAGATATTGCCAATATGTCCATATTAGTAATGCCAACTCCTAATGAATGGACAGTTTTTAAAAAACAAGAGTCCCTCAAAGGGACTGATGTTCTACTGTCCAAAAAGAATTTCCAGGAATTCAACAAAAGACCAGTTATTCTTTTCAGCAGCTGAGTGTTGAAACCATCTATTATATTACTGCGTGATAAGAGTTTAAAATGAGCTGCTGTGGAAGCCACATTGGATATAAGATTGGTATCATTTTCATTTAGGACAAACTAGACACTATTAGAAGACTTTTGGTGAAAACCCTATGCAAATATGACCATCTATTCAGGGGAATTAATGACAAAATTTCCAATATGTTCATTGTGGCAGCAATACTGGTTGTCTGCAGGGCACCATTTTCATTTAGGACCAACTAGACATCATAAGAAATCTTCTGGTGACAATCCTATGTCAATATGACCATCAATTCTGGAGTAGCAATAACAAGATTTTCAAGATGGCCATCACAGTGGCCATATTGGATTTCAGATCAGCATCATTTTCATTCAGGACCAACTTGACACCATAAAAAGTCTAATGGTGAAAACCCGATGTCGATTTGATATTCAATTTAGATGGAGTAGCAACAAGGATATTTTCAAGATGGCTGCCATTGCAACCATACTGGATGTCAGATCAGCATCAATTTTATTATAGGCCAATTTGACATCATAAGAAGTCTTTTTGTGAAAACCCAATGTCGATATAACTTTCCATCAATGAGGAGTAGCAAACAGATTTTCAAGATGGCTGTTGTTGTGACCATATTGGATATCAGATTGACACCATTTTGTATTTAAGACCAACTATACACTCTAAGAAGTCTTCTGGTGAAAAACCCATGCTAATATGACTTTCCATTCAGGAGGAGTATCAATAACAAGATTTTCAAGATGGCTACCATGGTGGCCTTAGAGGATGTCATATTGGCAATATTTTCATTCTGGACCAATTAGACAACATAAGAAGTCTTTTAGTGAAAACCCCATGCTAATATGACCATCCATTTGGGTAGTAACAAGATTTTCAAGATGGCTGCTATGGTGGCCATATTCGATGTCCTTGCAAAACCATTTTAATTTATGACCAACTGGACATCATAAGAAGTCTTCAGGTGAAAACCCAATGTTGATATGAGTTTCCATTCAGGCAGAGTAGCAATAACAAGATTTTAATGATGATTGTTGTGGCGGCCATTCTGAACATCAGTTCATCAGCAATGTCATTCAAGCCCAACTAAACATCATAAGAAGTCTTTTAGTGAAAACACCATGCTACTATGACTCTCAGTTCAGACGAAGCAAGAATAACAAGATTTTCAAGATGGCAGCTGTGATGGATAAATTGGATGTCAGATCGGCACCATTTTCATTTAGGACCAACTAGACATCATAAGAAGTCATTTAAGTGAAAATCCCATGTTGAAATGGCCATCCATTTAGATGGAGTAGCGATAACAATATTCTGAAGATGGCAACTGTGGTGGTCATACTGGATGTCTGAGCAGCACCATTTTCATATGGTCATACTGGATGTCTGAGCAGTACCATTTTCTTTATGACCAACTAGACATCATAAGAAGTCTTCTGATGAAAACCAAATGCCAATATGACTCTTGATTCATGAGTAGCAAAAACAAAATTTTCAAGATGGGTTCTGTGGTGTCCATATTGGATGTCAGATTGACACAATTTTCATTTACAAACAATTAGACATCATAAGAATTCTTTTAGTGAAAACCCCATGTTGATATAAGCATCCAATCTGGAGAAGTAGCAACAACAAGATTTTCAAGATGGCTGCTGTGGCAGTCATACTGGATGTCTGAGCAGCACCATTTTCATTTAGGACCAACTAGACCTTGGGATGAATGTGTGTGTAAAGTTTCATGGCAATCCTTCAAGTAGTTTACAAGGGGTAACAATAACAGACTTGAGCTAACAGAAGGATGGATGATGGACAACAGGCCATCCCATAAGCTCTTCTCATCTATGACCAGTAGAGTTGAAAAGAGAGGAATTATCCTTTGAAGTATATTTCTGATAATTAGAGGCCATCCTCTTATGAGGTCTCCTTTTCAATGCATAAGGGGCGGATTCAAGCAGAAACCACTGCAGCATCAGACTGTGCACAAAGGTTTGCTTTAAAATCAGGTGCAACCACAAGAAAGTATGTATACATACTTATATATGATAAACATGTTCAAGAAATAAATGGTTTACCCCAAAATCATAATATATTATTTTAAGTTACATTTATCCTTTATTACCCTAAACGAGGGAGAAACAAACTTCATATGATTTGCAATATTTACCTGAGGTTCTGCAGTTTCTTAGATGAATTATTCCATATATACTGTTCATGATTTGCAAAGATTCTCTGCAGATTCTCACTTATGCCTAAAACATTCTTCTCAATCGTCTCAGCATCAATGGGTTCTCGATCCTTTGTCTTGCCAGAGGGATCTCCAATGGCTGCAGTGGCCCCACCTACCTGCCAGATGAAAGAAACTGATCCATTATCTGAAAGGCTAACTCTTATGTTTAAAATAGGGTGGGGTTCAAAATTTTTATTTCAACATAAGTGGACACTTTAACAACATTTAAAATGGTTTTTATTTTCATGAAGAGCTCCAAAGGTAAATGGTTACTTGCAGTTAAATGTCTCTACCTAGAAGGGTTTTGGTAATTACTTACTGAAACAAATCAGACGTTTTGTTTGATACTAACTTTACATTCAACTTTACTACAAAGAGAGACACATGTACATTTTATGCTTATCATGTAAGTAACAAATTCAAATAAGTAATGAGTTGAACATAATGAATTTTTTAGATTGACTCAGTATAAAGAGACATAGCTTGTATCTCTGCCAAAAATTTTTATTTCATCCCAAAGAATCTTTGAAAAAACAGCCTGAAATCTGCAGCAAAACAGAACATATGTATGATATCTGCAACAATCCCATAAATCTTGCAAACAAACAAAGAAAGAAGAAACAAATAGTAATTGGAAAATTACTTTAATGAATCCAACTGGACTAAAGTAAAAATTAAAATTAAAAAAATTGTTAGATAAAGTGTACCGGTAAATTCAGATAATAATTTCAGGGTTTGTTTCACAATGATTCTTCAACTTGCAAACAGCTCACTAATTACCATGAAATGTTCTGCAAGAATAGTATCTGACTATGGGAATTATGACTTTAAGCATGAATATTATGTTACTTAAGTCCCAAGTATGGGACCGAAGTCTTAACAGAATTTACCACAGTCCACTTACAACAGCTATGGGATTGTGCCCTGCTCTCTGACAGTGAATTAGGGCAATAATGGCCAATAAGTTGCCAACATGAAGGCTGCTGGCTGTTGGATCAAAGCCACAGTAAACTGTTTGGGATGAGGAAACAACACGAGTAAGTTCTGGAGCCCTGTAAAAGAGAAGTTCTACTATGTACAAGAAAGACTTTCGTTGATTATTCAGGACCATCTCTGAAATTAATGAAAAATTTGAAAAGTCTACCAAGACATCTGTTTGGGTCCAATTATTTACACTGCCTCATCTGTGATCCATAGTTCTTGTAAAATTTGATCCTATAATTAGTGCTCTATCACTTATTTTGTTCCTTAAATTTGTTTATTTTTAACTAGTTCTGAGTGAATTGTGTTGAAGAAAATTGTGAAAATGTTGCATATGTATGTTATATCTTCCAACACAATCTCATTCTCTTCAAATATCTTTTACTTTTCAAACAATGGTTTTTACTTTTTTTTAGACAAGTAACAACAGTTTAACTCCAAACATATTATGAGTATTTGAAAAGAATAATTAAAGGTTTGCAAAGCATTTGTTTTCATTGACTCTGAAGAATTTTCAAATGCTAACAAAATCAAAGCAAGAAAAAAATCTGAAAATTCATTACACAAAAATTAACCAGGATCTATTCTAGGACTAAAACTTTAGAGGGGAGTCCCACCACCCTCCACTGGAAAAAAGGGGATGACTTTCTAAATAGGGGGGATTTATTGAAGTAAACAAAGATAGATCTTGAAAATGCTATATGAGATTTCTGAATAGTCAGTTTAATTCTTTGCACGATTTATTAGAAATTGGCATGAATCATGTAATCCTGCATCCTAGAATAGACCCTGATTATCTTTAATACGATGGCAAACTCCCCATTGTAATCCTGCATCCCAGAATAGACCCTGATTATCTTTTATGCTATGGCCAACTCCCCGTTGTAATCCTGCATCATAGAATAGACCCTGATTATCTTTTATGCTATGGCAAACTCCCCGTTTTCAACTGGGAATACAGAAATTATTCTGAGTGTTCATCTCACCATTCCTCTGGATGCATGGACTGGAATAACCCTCGATTCTGAAGCTGCAGGAGATCTCTGTATATTGCAGCCTTGGATAACTTTCTAACCTGCACTCTGCAGAGGCATCTTCCTCCACCAAAAGCCGGAGTAAATACTGTACGTATCAGTTTGTGATGCAACATTACACAACTGAAATGAAAATATTAATTGACTGCAGCTATGGAAAAATCCACTGTCTGGCAGTCCAAGACAAACTGAACATTTTGCTGGGCAAAAAAAATCTTCTGTCATTTACCCATAAATACAGCTTCCAGAGTGGTAACAAACTCATCCAATCAGATGCAAGATAACCTCAAATATTCATGGATCTTGCTCATTACTGAACTCATAAGAAATATTGATGATATAAGCAAATATTTTAAGCTTGATCAAAATCGGATCAGAAATATGGTCTCTAGAGTGGTAACTAAGTCAGCCAATCAGATGCAAGATCACCTCAAACTTGGAATATGGGTTTATATCATCAAAATCTCAGACAAATTCGATAATGAGCACGATCTATTCATACTAATGAGGTGATCTTCCATCTGATTGGTTAACCTTGTTGACTGCAGAAGGGTCAACTCCCTTCTCAGAGTCCCAAAAACTCCAATTTTGTAAACTGTTGAAGACATTTTTCTTTGTTGATTGTCAACACTCTTTCTCCCTGTCTCTCAAGCCACAAGTCTCTAATCATGCTCTTTTATGCCCTTTCCGTGTACTATGTCATTAGACATATTTTGGACACCATCACACTGCCACAGAACTTGTTGTATAGAGTTTCTGGTAATTTTCTGGAGCAGAGTTTATCTCGAACATTTGTCTCTTATATCTGTTGTTATATATTATGTTTACATATTTAACTTTGTCCTTGATTGTAGAAGTAAACAAGTTGTTTACTTAGAATTCGAGGTCAGGGTTGCTTTTGTTTATAATTAGATTGGTTTTTCCACTAGAATTACTGATATCTGTCATGTAGGCATATGATTTTCTGGAAAATTCTGTCAGGTGCTTTGTGTTTATATATAGGGAATTTGGGTAAACAATAATTCATTCTTGTTCTAATGGTCAGTCTATGAAGAATCATTTTAATAATCAGATGTTTATAGCTTCGTTGTGAAAATCAGAGCAAATTCAGAGAGAGGAATTATTTATTTAAAATATTCATTGGATTAGTAAAGTGCTCATTCTCATTTTGAACTGATACATGACTTTGGGATTTTTGCGAATTCATTCAAAGATATTCTGGATTACATCATTCAGGCATATCAGGACATTCAAGACTACTGTAAATCATGACATTAAAGACTACTGGCACATCTTGACATTCAAGGCTACTGTAAATCATTCGGAACATTCTATATTTAGGACTTGTGATTAGCACACTTAGGATTATTGGATTATTTGGATTTTAATTCACAATATTGTTAATATCATTTTGAATTTTCATTTTATTTGTCTAGAAATAAACTGCTTCTTGATTTTACTTACATCATTGGTTTCACTTTCTCTTTGCTATATATTTTTAAGACCTAGAGTCGTAACACTGTACAATCCTTTATGGGTGACAAACATCCTTATGGTGCATAACTCTTCCATAAGCTCCAAATGGTGGTAAAACCCAGCTTGCTGAACATGCTACTCTCATTCAGATCATGTGAAATTTCATCAGTTGTCAGGTGTTTCCCTCTAATAATTGCTTTATTATCTACACAAAGTCAATTTTTTCCTGAACTCTTTGGCACTACAATTACTGGACTCACCCATTAATAATCGACTGTTTACTTTTTTGATGATGTCAAGTTGTTCAAGTTTGGTTAGCTTGTAATGCACTTTTCTCACACAGAGAACAGAATCTTCTGACTGGCTGTGAAAGATTCATCTACATAATCTTGACTAGGTGATTGTTGAACTTCCCCACTCCCTGTCAGTAACCCTGGAATTTTTCAATAAGTTTTGTTTCTGAGATGAAATTTACACCAAGGATAACCCAAAAAACACCAAGTGCAAATGTAGTTTCTTTTCCTAAAGAGTTGAATTCCCTGTCAATCAATCGCACAAAAGTCTTTCTTCTCCATAGCAAAATCTATGCACATACTTGTCTGGAATTTTTCAAGCATCTTGAGCGGCTATGTTTCTCCAGTGTTCTCCCTTGGGCCTTTTAACGTAGCAGCCCCAATACACTACAATTTCAGCTTGCTATGCTTTAGAACCTGCTGATACACAATGCATCAATGCCAATACATTTTTATGTTTGCCACTATCCTTTTAAATTGAATCTGCTAAATAAACATCCTGTCACCTAATTCAAAGCCCTATCACTCAAATGACACATGTTCTTACCTCTTCTTTGGTATGTAATTATGATAACTTAGGATAATTACTCACTCACTTAGCTGTTATCTTTTGTACCCAACTACCGGTGCTCAACCTTTGATGCTGGTTTTGTCTTTCCACTGCAATAGTCACATGATTGGCCAGTGATGATGGGAGTCTACTGTTTGTGTGTATTATAGGATACATATTTCAGCCATTTCCACTACCAACTCCAGACAGTACACATATTACTTTTTAAGTTATACAAATTTTTAATGCTCTTTCTGAAAAATCAACACACCACTTTCAAAGAAACCTGAAATTACCCTATGCTCCATATTGGTTTAACAACGAAGATCAGAAATTTGTGACACCAATGGTGACTCTGATTCATTTAGTGGAACTTCCTCAAAGAAAAAACATAAGAAACAAATGACAGGTTTCAACAATAAATGGTGAATGGAAGACTTCATATTCTTGGGTGGAAATTGCTTGATAGGATAGTAAGTTTTCCATATTGCTGATGTTTGGTCCAGAGTCACTTAGTTACCAACAAGTGATGGGGATGGGGGGAGGCATAACATTCCTAGTGCACTTATTACAGAATATTATTTTTGTTTTCATAGTTGTAGCAGTAGAAGCAGTAGTTGTGATTGTTGTCATTCTTGTATTTTTGTGGAACATTTGACAAGGAAAATTTCGTGAATGAAATTTGCATCTTACCCACAAGTTGCTCTTGTATTTACAAAGTATACTCTGAGCAAGAAAAAAAAAACAGTTTGCCCTATACATTTCTCTTTTCTGTGTAACTAATTAAAAACAGGAGCATTTTTATCTTCCAGGATATCATTTTATTTAAATTCAAAGACTAATGACTTTTGACATGACTTAGGCAAATAAAGACTACTATTTAAATATCTGTACTTCTTTTATATTTCATTGATATTTATTTTGTCACTATTAAGATGATAACATGCATTTTTTAAAACATTGTATGACCCTACCATGCACTTACCCCAATACTCTCAAAAAGTGACAACTATGATGCAGATCATTCAACAATCAGGAATGAACAGACTTTGGTAAAACTATATTTGTATTATATTTTTATTTAAGATCAATAAATGTGCATACATGACCATGTTGATGTATTGTACCACAGCCTAGTTTGATGCAGTGTCATAAACTCCCAGTTCTCGAGAGAATGCATCTCTCAATGATGTCACGACCACAACATTTTTTACAATGATCAACACCGAGTCACACAGACAGAAATGTGTTTTTTTCGAAAATCCTATCATTATCAGTTGTGAAATGAAACAAAGATACATACCATGAAATAAACTCCATTCACTAATTCTCTTTTTTTACAATCAGTAAGTCCTCATAAAAATCCATACTATTCTGATGGGACTGATCAACTTCCCACCATAATAGGCATCCAGTCTGGTATTCAACATGTGATAGCAATATGACTCACCATAATAGGCATCCAGTCTGGTATTCAACATGTGATAGCAATATGACATACCATAATAGGCATCCAGTCTGGTATTCAACATGTGATATCAATATGACTCACAGCTAGTAGGCATCCAGTCTGGTATTCAACATGTGATAGCAATATGACTCACAGCTAGTAGGCATCCAGTCTGGTATTCAACATGTGATATAGCAATATGACTCACAGCTAGTAGGCATCCAGTCTGGTATTCAACATGTGATAGCAATATGACTCACCATAATAGGCATCCAGTCTGGTATTCAACATGTGATAGCAATATGACTCACAGCTAGTAGGCATCCAGTCCGGTATTCAACATGTGATAGCAATATGACTCACAGCTGATAACAGCATCAGTAACATTGTTTAGAATAATGTTCAGTGTTATAAAGTTTTATGTGGATCTGTCGTTACTGATGTTCAGAGGTGGTTCTTTGTTATTGTAATTTGTGCAAATTTACAAGAAACACATACTTTAATGATATATTTCATAATTAAATCAGTATCCTCTACATTTTTGCATATTTTAATCAAAGTATAGGATTTTCTATGTGAGAAATAAGCAATTTACTTTAACAGTAAATTTTCAATCATTCTTCAAGAGAATCTTGATATTTAATTTATTTCGAGTAAGAATGATAATAAATTGAAAATAAAACCTTCTCCTGTAACTTTATGTCTTCTGTCTCTGATTATTTGCACTTCAAAAGAAATAAGTTATGAAGGATGCAAAACAGTTTTTAAGTTCGAAAAACAATACATTCAAGGACTGAGGTTCTGCATATTCACACTGCCAATTAAATTTGAACAAATCTAATATTTTTTTATTACAAGTAAACAATTTTATTATAATACCATCATTATTTTTCCCAATTTGATTCTTTTAGCTTTTGAGACAAAATCTGTCCCAAAACCAAATTTATGATAAATATAAGACAACCTGTTGGAATGCTTATTAGTTAAGTTTCTTTATGTAATTTTTCCTCTAAAGTTGAGTTTTCAACGTGCTAATGATGTTGCTCTGCAATGTAACTTTTTACCGGAGCATATGTACAATGGTGTCACAGGAAGAAGCTGACTCTTGCAAGGTGCATCAAAACAAGTGACGAACTTTCTGACAAGGGGTTGTCTGGTTTAAAGCATGCCAAGACAAGTATGAGGGAATATATCAATGTCATTTGATATGAATGCTTTTCTATAATAACTACTGTTTCAAATTAAATGAGAGGTATCACTATGAAAGGAGTATACTTCTGATAAGGTGAGAATGAATGCTTAAGTGTATCAATACAAAGGACTCTGGGATACACCTTAATTAGGAACGTGAATCAAGTATCATCGACCCTACTAAATTTGTGCCCATCCTTGAATCATGTGCCATGTTTCTCTGGACCTCACGTGCTTATTTTGAGATCCTGACGTCATCAACTGGGTCACTAGTGTTTGTTGACGATGACAGTAAGTACTGATTAAGAAATATTCTATGGAATGAAATTTAAATATGTACTACAATTCAAATTTAAAAAACACAATGAAAATGGCCAATTTTACTAATGCCATATTTACCTCACGTTTGTGACCCTGGCATGAGTGTTAGCTGTTCAAGCCTGGGCCGCTGTTCACATGTTGGTTTTCTTTACCTTTTTATTAGTAGGAAATCCATGACAGAGATTTCTCAAACGACAAAGACAATGTAAAAACTTTGTTTCTATAACCTGCACTTCTTATATCATGTTAGAAAATATAAATCCAAAGGAAGAGTATGCAGTATGAAATTCTTTATTGGATTATTGTAATGTTGGGGGAAAAAAATCTTTGTTGTGACATAGCCTGAAGAAAAAAATCTTTTAAAAGTTCAGCGTATCTTTAAGTACGAAAACTATATCGAAATAGCTTGAAAAAAATTATTAAAAATGCATCTTATTTTTTTATATTTTTTTTATACTATTGGCATCATTTTTTATATGTGTTTTATTGCAGTCAACATACGTACAAAAGCAATGAAATATATTACAAATGCAAATGAAAATACAGAGACATTATAAATGATCTATGTCCACACTATGGCCTAATTGTCACATTCCAATCTTACGTCACATGGCCTATATTTTGGGGGCATGAACCAAGGATGAACTTCCGAAAATAGACACATTTTTACACGGTCAGAAAAGCAGTAGCTCGCAAAGGATTAGAGAGTATAAAAACATTTTTCAATGATGAATAAATTAAGCAGATATAGTTGAACACATTCTATGGTGATTTTAATAGTTTCTCACAGTATTATATCATCCAACCTCCTGAATTCGTGACAGTCCTTCAATCTTGCACCATGTTTCTCGCGACTTAACGCGCTTGTTTCGAGATAATGATGTCCTCAGCTGTGTCACCAGCATTCTACAAGAGTGACAGGAAGTATTTTATAAGTAAAATCAGCCAAAATGAGATTTCAACGGGTAATTTAATGTAATTTTAAAAAATCATAATGAAAATCTATATTTTCACTAATGCCTTATGTGTGCCATACATTTTGGCCTTGAATTTTCTATTATATGCTAAAGATAGCACCGCCGATCACATGATGGCTTTGTTTACATATCCTGAACAGGAAAACCCACTTTGGGAATTTATACAATTGGATAGCCAATGTAAATATTTGGTTTTAATCATGTGGGGTTCTTATAAAACATAAGAAAAATTTACACTGGAAATGTATATTCACTATGGACTTTTTTGTTTCAGTATTATTTCATAATAAACATATATTCTACATCAAAAGACATTGAATCTATTATAATAAATGTGCATCCATTCACCAGTCTATTTTTAAATTTCTCTCTTCCTCTCTCTCTCTATTGATTCATGTATTTATATGGTAAAGAACAAGCAAGCAGTAATGTAAGTGCACAACTGCATATAGAATGAACGGAGAAAAAAAATCATTTTAAAATTTTATTTTTTTTATTTAAAAAACACAGACGCTATAAACTAATAATATCCATACCTTGACATAACTGGCACATTCTGGTTATATGCCACGTGAACTTTTAGTCAGTGTCACAAACCATGGATGCACTTCCGGAAATAAGTAAACTTACACAAGCTCAGAAAAATGGTAATTCTGAACTAATGTAGCCTCGAGTAACCAACTTTCATTCACTTAATGTAAGTTTTAATGCATTCGTTATAATATTATGATAATCTATTCAAATAAACCATAAAAAGTGTTCAACTATATCTACTTCATTTAATCAGTGCGAAAAAATTTTGGCATTCATGTACATTAGTTCATAATTACCATTTTTCTAAGCATGTGTATGTTTACTTATTTCCGGAAGTGACATCCATGGTTCGTGACACTGACTAAAAAGTCACATGGCATAAGACAGGACTGTGCCAGTTAGACCAAGGTATGGATATTATTAGTTTATAGAGCCTCCTATTTTTGAAATTTAAAAAAATTCAATTTAAAAATGAATAATTTTTTTCCGTTAATTCTATATGCAGTTTGTGCACTTATATTACTGATTGCTTGTTCTTTACCATATTGATACATGACTCAATAGACTTAGAGACAGACAGACAGACATACAGAGAGACAGTGGGAGAGAAATTTAAAAATATACACAGGTGAATGGATCCACATTTTATTATAATAGATTCAATGTCTTTTGATGTAGAATATGTTTATTATGAAATAATACTGAAAACAAAAAAGTTCATAGTGAATATACATTTAGAGTAAAGTTTTCTTACATTGCATAAGAACTCCACATGATTAAAACCAAATATTTACATTGGCTATCCAGTTGTAGAAATTCCCAAAGTGGATTATCCTATTCAAAATATGTAAACAAAGCCAACAGGTGATTGGTGGCACTATCTTGAGCATATAATAGAAAATTCAAGGCCAAAATGTATGACATAAATAAGGCATTAGTGAAAACATAGATTTTCATAATGATTTTTTTAAATTACATGAAACTACCTGTTTAAATCTCATTTTTTCTGATTTTACTGTTTAATTCATTCCGGTCACTCTTTAAGAACGTTTTTGACACAGCTGATAACGTCATTATCTCGAAACAAGCGCGTTAGATCGCGAGAAACATGGCGCACGAGTGAAGGAGGATCACGACAACGGGCTCTTTGACGATACATGAATGCCAAAAATGTTTTAACGATGATTAAATGAAGTAGATATAGTTGAACACTTTCTATGGTTATTTGAATAGATTCTCACAATATTATAACGAGCGTGTTAAAATTCACGTTAATGTTACGAAATATGGCTGTTCGAGGATAATGAAAGTTGGTAAGCGTTAAAATTCAAGTTAAGGGCACGAACCATGGTGATTCGAGGATATACGAAAATGAACCCAATAGAACCAAGAGTTTAAAAAAAATGTCATTACCTGAATTGGAGATATATGTTGTATACTAAACACGGGTCACTATACTTAGTCAAGGTCAGCAAGTGTAAGGTAGCTTTCACTTTTTAAGTTTCATACCGAAAACTGGTATCTAACGAAAACAGGTATCACACTCGCGTAACGGCATTTATAGCACTCATTCGGATACTTGCATATTGGTGACATTCAGATACTTATATTGTCAGTGGCTCGCATATTACGTATACCTTCTAGTATGTCATATTATTGTGTGCATCTGAGAAATAAGAAACGACATGATACAACGTACATTATCCTCGTGCCGTAGGCGTAGAACCGGAAATGGATTAACTGTTTATACTAAAATCCGAGGCAGATAGTTATCAAGACAAGTTCATCTGATCAATTGGGTCAGGACGTGGAGAATCTTAAGGGACATATTGACAGGACTAGTCTGTCTGAAAATAACGGAAGCACCGGCTAGTGCCATGTTTAAATAACCTTTTTTTTTTTTTTTTTTTAGCACTTCATAATGATTTCGTATCTCGAAATTACGACTCAGCCATCTCGTAATTACGCCTTTTTTTATCTCGCTATTCCCAGTTAGCTCTCTTGTAATTACGAATTAACTATCTCGTAATTAGGACATAGTATCCCCAATCTGATTAAAGTCAGATCTCTATAGTCCTACGTGGAAATCTTACAGACTCCAATAAAGGTAATGTTTTGGTGACTTTTGGAATTCCCAGTCTACTTATTTTTAGTAGGCTATCAGATAATGGGTTGCAAATTCATGTTAGGGAGAGTTATCGTTAGTAACAATATGTTGAGAATGACGTGGGTCACTTTCAGAAATTTGAAAGTTGCGATTTGATTGGTGAACTACAAGGTCAACAAAATGACCTCTTACTGGTGTCCATCAGATCTCCATGTAGGACTGTGGAGGTGTGAATTTAATCAGATTGTAGTATCCCGTGATTATGCTGTAATATCCCGTAATTAAAGAATAATGTGAGATACCAGAGACTTGTTGGATTATAAGTCTCTGGAGATACTATATATATATATATATACGATATTAACCAATTTATTTTGACGTGACACTAACCGGTTTCCGTAATATGAACTTGTGAAACAAAATACTAGAACACTATTCTACATAGATCATGCAACATGAGTAGTAATGGGGGATGATCTGACAAATGGAGCAGTCCGGGGACAATTGGAATTTAACATTACGCCGCCCTCTAGAATTGCACTCTGGGGATAAGAGGACTTTAGCATTAATCTATTGGTTTAACATTATGGACCTCTCTGGTGATAAGGGACAATGTAATGTTAAAAATGTCCATATCTACTGCCATCACCTAAACGTCATGACCAACAACCAGTTTTACTGACCATCACCTACTGACCAACACATCAGTAGTAATGGGGGCTAATATTGGGAAACGGAAATTTAACATTACGCCTCCATTTTTACCCAATAAAACTAGTCCATAGATTTAATATTATGGGTCGTCATGGGGTCAGTGAGAATTTACTCTGAGGCTGTAATTCCATAAGATTAATAGTATGGGCCATTATCGCCTCTAACGGGAAATGTAATGCTAAAACTACATATATTAACCAACCAATACGCCGTTTTGAGTGATCAACACCCACACTTACTAACCAACGAAAAGGGTGGGAACACATGCACGCACACGCACACACTCGCACTATATATATATATATATATATATATACACACACACACACACACACACTAACACACTGACATACTATCACACAAGAGAGGTAGGATGTAAAAGAAGAAGGATGAAATCACACCGTTTTCAATGACCAACACCCACACTTACTAACCAACGCCGGGAGATGAAATCACACATGATACACACAAACATACTTATATACCATCACACACAAGGGTACGAGTGCTCACACATACACTAACATACTATCACACAGCAGAGTAAGAGTGTTCACACACACACAAATACACACTATACCCACAAACATACTTATCACACACACATTGGTGTGGGGTTTAAGTTTTAGTTGTGAAAAACATAGACAAAGGCATACACAAACATAACACATAGATTGGCAATGATTGAGTAGTATCTCTGTTTCTGACAGAACTGGGTGGCCCTGAAAAGAGCCATTAGTTGGTGTCATGGATCGCTGATGTGTGTATATATATATATATATATATATATATATATATATATATATATATATATATATATATATATATCCAGGACAACTGCACCCATCGAGCCTGGCTCGACAGCAAGGGTAGGTCAGGTCCAAGACCTTCCATAGGCTGACGGAGACAGGGAGCCTAAAATTAGGCTCATCCGCCTCCACTCCCAATTCTCCACCTGCGGAACTAGGGAAAGCTATGGTTCCTGCTGCCGATGCTCCTCTCTCCATTGTTCTTCCTCCCTTTGCCTCCACCTTTCTTGCACCCTTTTCCAGTTTTGTTTGAAACACGGGAATTCTCTCTCCGTCTTCTCTTTCTCCTAGGCCCTCTTCCCCTCATCATGTACCTTCTAGATCTTCTCCACTTCTTCATTCATTACTTCTCTTATCAGTTCTTTACCCATCCTGAAGGAGATCATTCTCCTCTCGATATGCCTTGCACGGGGATAATACTCTTTTTCTCTGATCAGGAGGTGTTTAGCGTTTTCTAAATAGGACAAGGCTTTCAATAACTTCCCTACTTTCATTGGTTGGCATGTTTTCTTCTGGTTCTCTGGTCGACAATGGATGGCAAGACTGGTGAATGCACCGCTTTATATACGTTAAGCGCCGACGTGAAGGAAAACATTCCTCAAAACTAGAGACGCAGGCGTAAAAGAAAACATCCTCTTAGAAAGATAGACAGAGAGAAAGTGAAAGAGTATGTCAAAAGAATTTTTTTTAAACACCAGCCAACACCATTTTTTTTAAATCAGCATTTTTTAAAATAAGCCCCGCTAACTCAAACATCAACAAATGAAGACGGAAGATTTGGGATTACTCCTTCCTCTTCATCTACAACCGACAAACATATGTTAAACATGAACATATTTACAAAGTTAAACAACGTTGCGGAGTAGGACCAGACTTCCAATGATCTAGTACAGTGTCATTTGCCATCGATACACACTCCGTTTTTGACCTAAAGAATATAGATAACCACAATGTTCACAAATCAGCTTTCTATTCTGGCATCATTTCAATGCAAATTCTGGCATCATTTCAATGCAAAATAACTCCCAAAAAAGTCAATGAATGTTCTGATGGGAATCTAACACTGCGCTGCTGAAGAAAACACACACAATATTGTCCACACACTATCGAATCTGATCCTTGTAATCTCACATTTTTAATTGGGTGGATACAGCATTTCTTCTCATAACTCTATGATATCGTCTTCCAGAGGAGGTAATCCATAGGAATCAAAATATTCCACACTTTGGTCGCTGTGAAAGTAAGCACTTACCCAATGAGTCCCTGGGGGATGACTATCGTCCGTGTTGATGACATAAGCTCGAACGTCTTTAGGTTTTCGATGAGAAAGTCCAACTTTAGCGCACACCACCGGATTCCAAGAAGCAATGTACGAACGGTGGGTCAAAAGGTAATGAAGTTACCAGGTATTAATTTTCATAGGTAATGATTGGTAATTACTTTACGCTTGACTTTTCTTTTAAAAATCTGTCAAGTAAGTCCAAGAACGTGAAGTCTCGGTACTCTGTTGCAAGAGAGCCTCGATGAGTTTCGTCTCCAAAGAAGTTAATGGAGGTAGGAAATGGTCACTCACGTTTTTATACCACTCTTTCAAGATTTTCTCTTCCGGGATGAGTGTCCATGATTCTTCCAGATACTCTTCCAACTTTTCTTCTTGACGCATCATTAAACATTTGTCGTGTTGCACTTGTCTAGGATGATCAATTTGACAACTATAATAATGTTCTCTGGTCAAGAGTGTGATTCTGTAAGCCAAATGGCGAATAAAACAGGAGACAAAGTGTTTTTCTTGTTCTGGCCATCTGGACATAATGACTGTGTTTTTCAGTTCTTCTTCTTCACTTGGAGTTGGGGTATGTGAGTGCTGTTCTGAATGGAAAACATCATATTCTTCGCCTATGTCTATGACTTCGTGTGTTCCATGTTTTTGTTTTGAATGGGATCACTTTTCTGTCTGTTTATTTCCACAGTATTATCAAATTCTGCATACAAGATCACGTTCGCTGTCTTCTCAAGGGCGGGTGTAAACTGAAATTTCACGCGGAATTGGCCTGATTTTTATACGATGGAAATGTCCCTCGTCGCTTCCTTGGTCTGGAGTGAATTCAAATCCCCACAAAGCATATCCTTCTGCATTATCGTCGTGCTATATGCCGCGAGTAGTGTAGGTTCATAATTGTTCTATCGCTTCAAACAGAGTCAAGTAGGATCTCGAGTAATTTGTCTGGTCAAAGTTAGGTTCAAAAGGTACGGTACAGCGTCTGGCCATCTCGGGTGACTTTCTATCTTGGACACGTTGAAGTGCTGGAACTCGAAAGGATTTTGATCAATAGTTCCGTTGCGGGCAGAATTTCAGACGATGCCAGAAAACAAACGTTTAGGCAGTTGACCTTGGAAGACATTACCTTCGATCTTGGCTCGGAGCCCAGAGGCAATGGCGAATGCTTTGACTTTCACTCGTCGTAGAGGATACTTGGCTGTAGATCTGGTCAGAGTGTGACTGATGTCGTTTCACACTTTAGGCAAGACTTCCACACGTCGAATGTATAGTCTGGCTTCTTCGATGATATTTTTGTACTCAGCAGCATTTGCCAACAAATGGAACACGGTACCGCTTCCACTCAGTCTCAGACGCACATCCACATCATTCAACAACTATTCGTTTTGCCACCATATGTCCAAGTGTAAACGATCCATCATTTCTAAAAATACGTTCTTGTTTGGTTTTCTTTTGGCGGTCATTATATCCAGCATTATGAGGATCATTATCTTCTGTCAAGTCTGTGTCGTTGAAGGCATCCAAAACGTCAGGTTTTCACACCACTGATGCATCGAGGTGTGTGTTCCTGGCTTCTTTTCGATACGTCAAGAAATTCTTGAGGTAAGGGTATGGGTAAGTGTCCATGCTGCTGCTGACCAGTTTGTTCTTCAAGTACAAATCCACCTCGCTGAACAACGAATGCATCAAACCGTTGACAGGAGACACTCGGACATCTATGCCTGGATTGGTGTTATCCGTTTTGAGAACTTTGACTTTGAGGTACAAGTAACTTTTATTCAGGGCGATGTAATCTTCGGTTTGTCCTTTGATTTCAAACTCGATAGGAGCTGAGGTGGCCAAAGACGACACGTCATCGTCGTCAGTGGCATGGCAAACAGATCAAGTTCTGTCTTGTAACATTCGCAAGAATCTCGGTGCATCATTTTTCTTTATTATTTTTTTCAATAATGTAAAACGTCCAAACCTCTGACGGTTCTTCTTTTCTTGTTCTTTTTCTGGTCGTGTTTATGAGGTCTGAAGGGTTTTCGACGTCTCTTTCTGCCTTGTCATTGCTATAGCGTAGAGGAGGAATTAATGCCTTCGCCAGGAATGTGAAGTGAAGTGTCTCTCCAACCAAGGAGTTCTTTTCCTCTCTGACTCAACACATTTCTCCTGCTTTCTTGAACGGTTGTTTGGGACTTTGTTGGTCGATGAGTACGTTTTGGAGAATTCTTTTCCTTGCGTTAAGCCAGATTCTTTTAAAGCATGCAATTCTCGAGCGACTGTAGGTTTTAAGATGGGTACCACCGTACATAAAGCCGATTCTAACATATCTCCCAAACCATGTTCTCCTTGTTGAGCTACTCTTTGGTACACAGGATACATCAAGTACAATTCACAACATTCGATAATGTAATTTCACGTGTGACTTTTCCTGTAGAGAATAGAATATTGTGTCCAAGATCTCCTTATATACGAATATTCACACTGTGAAAATACGATTTACTGACAGGAAGATAATGAGGATGTACAAATTCTAGGTGCTGTTTTTTGTTTTCCTTCGGTGTTCATAACATTATTGAAATCTCTCAGAGTATGTATAGCTGTCTCGTCTTAAGCTCTCTGGTGAAACGGTTGAAGACGCTGCAATACTTGTCCGTACCGATGCGATTGTTCCGTTTCTGACAAATCTGTTCGATCCATATACGATTGTAACTCTTGTTGTAAATGTGACATCTCAGTAAGATTAGGATAAGTAGGTAAGTGCGGTATCCGTTATTCGTACCGACGATTGGACTTCAATCCACGGTTTGTAAAAAACTAAAGTTAACGTTTGTCCTTCCATAAGGTCTAGGGGTGCAATTGTCATGTCCTTCCAGAAAGATAAGTCCTTTTTTTCTTCACCTCAACACGCCTCCTGCAAGAGGTCCGGAAATCGATCTTAACAAGGGAGCAGCAACTTTTAACAACGATCCTATCAACAAGGAAAGAAATCCTTCTCACTGAACGAACACTTTCTTCTTTTGACTGATTTAAATTTTATTTTTTACCATTTGGCGAAGAACGTGACGATCTCGTCGTAATCGCTATTTCTTTATCTTGGTAAAAGGAACGTTTCCTTTCAAAACGTTCAGACAACATTCACACACCGTATCGATGATTTCCTTAGGTGCTTTTTAAATGATTTGTTTTCGCATCAGAGTATTTGGCATTGGTAAGTACTGGCAAGACATCATAATGTTTAGCTAACGAGAAGGGATAGCCGGTTTTCCTTTTTTTTCGCAGTTCTCTTTGGACGTCGACGATGGTGTGGACATTGAGAGGAAGACATCTTTGTTCAGAGAAACTGAAGTGAATCTTATCCAACACTTCTTCCTCTTTTATATTAGAATTCGTCTCTACTGATTGTTGGGACGTCGTGCCAAATTGACGTTGGACACTATTGGATGACGATGTGTTCTAAATCGTGCCAGTTCTTGTTTGGACAAGTCCAGTAAACTTTGTAATATGCTTGTTCAGTCTTGCACTTTTTTCTTAGGGGATGCCACTTTCTTTGCTGCAGCAGTGGTAGCTAGGGCAGTAGAAGACGTCGACGGAGAAGAAGTAGAAGACCCTTTAGAGATGGGTTTCCATTTTTTCATCAAATGGGGAAACACTTGTCTTAAATCAGGTTTAGCTAGCATAATCAATAACGAAGGAGGAGAAGAAGAGGAAAGAGAAACGGTAACAGATCAAGGTTTTTGTTTGTACGTGCGCGTTCTAGCTGTAGTACCTATCTTTCTTGAAGAAGTCATTTTCTTTGGGGTTTTTTCTTAGGAGAAGTTGATGTAGAGTGTGACCCCACTGCCCCTCTCTTCTCTCTTCTTTTTTGTTTTTTATCTTTTGGATTTGGGGGTAGGTTTTCTTTTTTTAGCTTCGGCATTAGGATCCCATAGTAGAAGTGAACGAATAATGGCACCATCTAGAGATCCACTTCCACCTGGTTTCAAGATGATTTGTTTTTAGGTTTGGGTATCAATTCTTGGATCGGCTAATTGTGTTCCAGCTACTTTATATTTTTCCAAAAAAAATTTAAAAAAACGTTTTGTTTGACGAGGAATGTGAATAATTCCTCATAGTAATTGACGTGTTGTGAAAATAAACCATCATAACACTTGTTTGAGACTTGCTTCTAACAAGTGTGAACGGATTTGTGCATTTATTTTGCGACTGATGGTATACAGTGCACTAAACAATTTTGCAAGAGGATGAGATGGAAAGGAAGTCATGATGAATAATGTCATAGATGATAGAAGTGAATGGTATTTTTAGAGTTTGTTTAGACAGACGAAAACGAGGAAGGCGACGTGTAAATGACTGGACCTCCTTCTTAACACCAATTGTGAAACAAAAATCGGTTCGAAATCTCGAATAATCGGAAGAGATGGGTTTTAACTCGATGAGTTAATAAGCATGTGTCAATTGAGTGGCATCGTCAAAAGCATATAATTCAGTTAAGGTGTTCCGAACTGTTTCGTCCAAACTTGAACTTGAGATTTTTTTCTTGGACTTTTAAATAACACGACATAATGAGCATTGAGACTGATGGTGCGAATGCGCTTTACTTTGTTTAAATAAATTTCGAGTGTAATCGAAGATGACAAGATGTGTTTGACTAGAGTCTGACACGATCCCATCGTCTTCGCGAGGAATTTCTTCTACGAAATGGATTATATATTATATTGGTGCAGTTAGCTAGGTAACGGGCGTTAGACGAGAACGTTCGTCAAGCTTACCATGTGTCTGTGATAACGCAATATGTAATACCATTTCTAATGATAGTATTGGTCAGCGGCCCATGGACATCGGCACGTGTTTGACTTTGATTGACATTCGGCGATAGGTTAATCTGAGTCATTTTTCTTGCAATTGGTTAGGTATGTGGCCATTTGATATGGTTATTTAATCCATTTTAATACCTTCACTCTTTTATTTCTTGTTGTAATTTTCAATATTGAAATGTCATCGAGTTTACTTCCTAAAATATCAAATAAGCAGAGACATTTCACTTGGAAGGGATATTCAGGTATACATATATGTGCGCGGCTCCTTTTCAGATTGGTGCGAGGTTGACTCGTGAGTACCGCAAAGATCTGTTCAAGGTCCCTTCTTTTTCCTGTTTTATTAAATGATATTTCAGACACTTTTACAAACAGCTTTCAAATGCTTGCAGAGGATACCTGAAACTTGACAATAATCGTGAATGGCGGCAAATATATTTCGTGGAGGAAGAACCCGGGAAGCCCCGAGAAGAACCTCAGCTACTGGCAAGCTTTCCCACATACCCACGTTGGCCGAGCCGAGACTCGAACCCACACAGATAAAGGTGAGATATGAGTGATCTGTAAAGGCGAGCGCCTTAAACAACTCGGCCACGGCGCCATTAGGATTTATGTGAGACCCCGCCGTGAATACAGTGTGTAAGCAAGATCACCCTTCTTTGCAAGGATGCTACGTATTGGTAAAGTGTGCACGGATAAGCAATTACATTATTCCAGGGACGAAAGAACAGGCCATATAATGCAAGAGTCGCAGTTTTGGAACTGTCATTCTTGAAGCAGAGATGACTGAGATACGACATGACAAAAACATGCAAACTACTCACAGCCAAGGAAAATATTGATTACAATCGGCATCAGTTTTGTTTAGTCTTGCAAGAGACACAAACACTAGCATGCCACATTTTAATTTTTTTTTTTTTTATTCAACAAGCTTGGAACTGAGAAGACGTATTTTCAGTCAGAGGATCATTAACTACCAGAATTCCCATCCTGAGAACGTAGTTTATACAGGCAGTATCAACTCGTTGAAGTTAATCTCAACCGGCATTGGTTCGATAGTTGTTTTAAATGGGCTAACTTTCGCCCAATAAACCTAAATCTAGCTTAAGTGTAAGCAATCATCGTGTAAACAGTTATGGAAAACGATAAATTACTTAAAACAAGAGATATATGCTAAATTGAGTATTTTTATAGTCACGTAAAACTTCTGTCATCATTAATGGAAGTATCACCATCATTTTGGGATCTAAAACTAGAAGAAATGATATTCAGATGTCTTAGACAGTTTATAAGATATTCTAAATGCATCTATTTTATACGATAACTTACTGAGTTAAAGAGATACGGAATTTTTTTTTTATTTTTTTTTTAGAATATATCTTGTGAATTTCATGTGATAGCTTATACAATATATGATGAATTTCATGTGATAGCTTATACAATATATGATGAATTTCATGTGATAGCTTATACAATATATGATGAATTTCATGTGATAGCTTATACAATATATGATGAATTTCATGTGATAGCTTATACAATATATGATGAATTTCATGTGATAGCTTATACAATATATGATGAATTTCATGTGATAGCTTATACAATATATGATGCCTGATAGCTTATACAATATATGATACCTGATACATTTAGCGACATGCCTAGTTATGAAATAAAGAAATTGCTTTGGTTTACCAAACTTAGCTATTGTATTGATCACTCGTAAATCTGTCACACAGTTTCTGAGATGTTCCTTTCGATAACCTGGTACAGATGACCCGTTAATTTACAACAAGGGCGCTCTTATTTTCACTACTTGGATTTTGAAGGGCAGGGAGAGAGATCGAGTTATATGAAGCCTTGTTTGCTTTCTTTCTTCAACATTATTAAATTTTTGTCAAAGAGTGTTACCATAGCATATTATGAAATAATCAAAATGACATGCAGAAAACAAAATGTAGAAATACGGTAAAATAGTTTCATGCTTTTCCACGTTACTCAGCTATTTCTTGTCTTTCTAGCTAGCTATCATAATACAAGTTCGGAAAATATATAAAGATCGTTCGTTTTCAAAGAAAGCAGAGCTGCCAAAACATTTATTTAAAGTTTAACATATTCTTCGATAAAAAAAATACGTATGTATGCGTGAATGAGGTATAATTTTTGTGAGTAACTTTTTTTTGGCGGGGGGGGGGGGGGGGGGGCATCTATAGATATCCACTAAATGTGAAGTTTTCCGTTTTAATTTTCAACGCAGACTATGGACTGTATATTGTTAAAAACTCTTTGTCTGTACATCTCTCTATCCTTTTTCATTCAGTATGTCTGTATGTAAATTGTTCCCTTGTCGTTTCGTTCTATCCTTCCACGTAGATTGATTGATAAAGATAGAAACGGATGTATGAATAGACGTGCGGACGGACGGAGAGACATATGTTCTAGTCTATAAGGACAAATACTTTCTGTTTCTCATACATTACCTATGTAAATGCAAACAATAAAAACATAATTTTGTAATCGAATCTGGTTCTCTCCGGCTTGCATAAGGCATTCGTCAGGCTCAGTTGCACAATATTTTAACACAAATAGGCATAAAATCAATAGTGTTGACGAGTTTTAAATTCCATACAGGATCAAGATTCTGGTGTTACATCCGTTTGAAGGGGACTAACGGTGTAAAAGATCGATTGCCTCCGAACTGAAACCCAATAATATTGTGCTCACTCATGTTAGATCATGCTGCTTGCATTGACATCTTTTGAAAACACGGATGGACCGGCTTATTGTTTAGAAAGGATCGATTGTATAGATAAATAAACCCCAGGGAGGATTCATTCTTATGAGTCTTTGTTTATCTGAAATCAATGAAATTGTTCAGTGCAGTAGCAAGCGCATTAGCGACTGCAAAACTGTCAGATGCCATCAGTCTTACTTCAGGTTATATATATATATATATATATATATATATATATATATATATATATATATATATATATATATATATATATATATAGTGATATGTCAGACATTGGGTTCCCATTGATAGCATATAGACCATTGTTTCAAGGAATCAAACGCTCAACATTTAAAATTAATCCCCTCAAAACATCTTTTTTTAAAGTATTTATGAATAAGCTCAGAAATGTACAGCATATAAATGAAATGTATTTATCACGAGTTCCATGTCTGTGAGGTCTCTATAAAAAAAAAGTTAGCTCCTATTATAAATCTAGAGTAAAAGAAAATGTATTGTATAACACTGGAAATTTTACTTTCTGTAAAGACTTGCAACTGTAAAATATCTAGACGTGTTCGATATTGTAGCAATCTGACTGTGACATTGATTAAAGTATGGTAAAGAAAATCAAACTAAAGAAATACAGCAGTTGCCTCGAAGGTGAAGAAAATGCAAAAACCCATTTCTATATGCAGAAAATATAGTGAACCATTGTTAACTTGCTTTTATATCAATTCAAATATATGTCTTCCGTTTATTAAAAGTCGTTAAGTTAAAGAATCAAACAGGAAAGAACTTCGATCATGGAATGGAAATTATAGAATAGCTGAACGTCACTGATTGGCAACTAAGCGGATGACGTCATGCGAGTAATTGGTTGTGCCGCGCGAGACGGGTATGATCAATTGACAGAGAGACATCAAATGACACGGGCACAGATGTAATGGAACCAAGAAAGTTTCTCTTTATATTTACAGTATTGGTAAGTTTCTCTTTATATTTACAGTTTTGGTAAGTTTGAAATTTTTTTAAAAGCTACAGTTACCTCTTTACGAAGAAAATATTACGCCATTGTCTTGTCTTGGTCGGAAATACATTTGTTTTCATTGAGAGCTCCAGAAAAAAAAAAAAAAAAAAAAAACACACAGACACACACAGACATACAAAACAGAAAAAAGGATTGAAACTCTTTCTACTTCAACCTCTCTCTCTGTATATATATATATATATATATATATATATATATATATATACATATATATATATATATATATATATATATATATATATATATATATATATATATATATCACTAACTAAAAAATGTATGCTGTTATGTAGATGGTAAAATGTACTACAAAATTATTTTCGGGCATAGAATGCGTCATATTACAGTTTGGTTGACCCAAAATTACGTTCATGTTTTTTTTTTTTTTAGCTGTTAAAATTCCTATTTCTATTACATAAAAACCATTATTAATGTTTGTCTATGATTCAAAACGTGTTGCCTTAAATTACA
This sequence comes from Margaritifera margaritifera, assembly GCA_029931535.1. NCBI lineage: Eukaryota > Metazoa > Mollusca > Bivalvia > Unionida > Margaritiferidae > Margaritifera > Margaritifera margaritifera. The sequence continues at coordinate 879,381 of JAQPZY010001458.1, forward strand.
TCAACTAATACATAGATTTCGAGACTCCCATTAACAACAGAAGCTAATAAATCTCACTTTGTGCTATCGTGTGTTTTGAAGAAAAACAAACGATAATGGGATCTATATATCAGATTCCCCGTATCTGATATTGTTGTACTGTGTGTTTACATTACATTTCACCAGATATGTTCACACTCCTTATGACGGTCAGTAGTATTGACAACAAACTGCATATAGCTCTTGTGTTGTTATCAGTTTTGTCCTAAACATGAATTCCATATCGCAAAATATAATTTTTTTTTTTTTCGCAAACAAAAGATATTATACATGATTGCGCTAGTTTTTTTTTTCAGTTGAAGCCATTTTCAGTTAGTGAGTTCATGATAATCGGTCTCTTCTCTTATAATAATAATAATAATAATAATAATAATAATAATAATAATAATAATAATAATAATAATAATAATAATAATAATAATAAAAATAATAATAATAATGATTATTATTATTATTATTATTATTATTATTATTATTGTTATTTTTAAGAATAAAAAGAATGATACTAATGATAATGAAAAATTCCCATAGTACATATATTATAATGAATCATTTAAGATAAGATCTCTATCCAAATCTAATAGAAGCTGGCGCCTGTTAAATTTAACTCTTACTTTACTGGAAGACAATAAAAAAAGTGTCATTTAAACCAAGTGCGTCATATCGTGAAATATCTCACTGAATATGTATATTGTTTGCATAAATCATTTTATGCACGACGATAGGGAATAATGTAAAAAGGGAAAAAAGTCACAAGATCAAATATTATCAAGAATTTTTAAAAAAAACATTAAATAAATAAAAATTATTGATAAATTTTCGTATGTCACGAATCGCACGTGAAATAATAACCCAGGTCAATTACTTTAAACTATAATCAATTACATCACATATTAAATTACAATTTGATTACAATTTGTGTTACAGTTTAAATTACAATTACTCACTTTTATCCAGAGTAATTTATTAAAGTAATTTTTGTAATCCAATTAAATATTATTGTAATTCATTTATCATATTTTTAAAAGATCACAATATTATTACACATGGAAGAGAGTTTCATTGTAAAGAAAAACAAACATCAAGGTACTGGTACAAAACCTCTAAATGTATCCATTTGCTTGTTTATTCATTTTGTAAATAATTTTATATTTAAGTTCAAGTTCTAGGTATGTTTTCCTTAATTATGTCATGTTCATAAAGTAATGTATTTTGACTGCAATATGATTAAATTAAAATTACCTGTGTTAAATATGTCACATTAGTATCTACTCGTGATTACAACAAAAAAGTAATCTATTACAATAAATTGATTCATTAATGGAATACAATTTATTACCCAAGGTCTTGTAAGATTTTCATGAATCTATTTCACTCAATAAAAGTTGTTGTGATCAGAAAATATGCGAAGATGATTAAATGAAAATAGATATTAAAACCTGCATGTTATTTTCAGGTCGGAACACTTATTGACGTAATTAGTGGTGGTGCAGGTAAGAAAACTTGCGAGAGAGAGAGAGAGGGGGGGGGGGGAAGCTTATTAAGTTTGTTACTGTTTTCCCCAGCTTCACCTCTTTAATCTCTTTTTCACCACTTTTGCGTACACAATCTTTCCCTTTTTAGTTTCCATATACATGACCTCAGAAGAAACGTAAACGTGTTCTCTGAAAGACAGACATATGTTTGTTCACGTCTTATGTACATCAAACTTTAAACATGTATTAAAGATAAATCAAAATTATGTACATATGCCATATTCGTACGGAAATATACAAGTCAAATGTTCAAAATGCGAACCTGAAGTGAATCATATCGGTAATATATGGTGTGTGTGTGTGTGTGTGTGTATATATATATATATATATATATATATATATATATATATATATATATATATATATATATATATATATATATATATATATATATACACACGCATACAATCAGTATATGCACTTAACATTTTGATAAGCATAGTCACGGTTAAATTTAAAAATCTTAACCATCAGTTCGTCCATACGCAAAAAATATCTAACAAGATATACATTGGTTATGGTTACACAAGGTTATTTAAGAAAAATATATACAACGACTCTTTCACCTAATTAGAAAAAAAAAATAACAATAATATCGTTTTCGGAAATGATTTTTAAATGACACTTTATTAGTTGAGCTTGACAGCATTTGGTTATTAAGCAAAAAAATCTTGGTTATTGGTTGACAATCGATAAATTTAATAGACACAATCCAACAGTAAAACAAGTTTGTTACTTTTAACATTTAAGGAAAAGAACAATAAATTAAAAATTAGTAGAAACGATTACTATTGGTGAATTTAAATACAAAATGTATTTTATCTGCATTTGTAGAACACTTATTTATTTATACTATTTATTTTGTATGTTTATTTATCGTCATCGCAAATTTTTAGATATACATAATACATTCTGCACGAAGATAATTGCCTATAAAGGTTTCGTATCACCAAAAAAAATCATTTTTAACCGCTTGTGGTTGTGCGTACGTACGTCTGTATGTATTTATTTTCTCTGCACATCTGTTTGCACTGCACCACGCGAAAAGACCAATGTCTGTTCAAACACCAGAGTCCTCACCCCCACCCCCACCCCCAAGTTTTCGAAATCCTTAGTATTTCCATCACGTATATCTCCATTGACGTAACTAACGATACAGTGTTGATAGTTCTTGGTATGGTTAGGTGCAAAGTTAAAGTGAGAGATGAATGCGTTGCATCTATTCATGGAGAATATTTTTCCGGACTATCTTCTTGTGAATATCAAAAATAAGTTACATCCATAGTAACATCTGGAAGTAGGTATGATACTTACGTAGAAAAGAAAGGAGTGAACGAGCAAGCGAAAGAAATCAAGCCTGCCTGAATGAATGAACAAAAGAATAAACTGTAACAGAGAAATACACGACTTAAATGAGGAAGGCATAACACTCAGATTTTGTACAGCTCTGTAACGTTGACTTCCTTTTCATTCAAATCTTGAAGATCGACCGATTGTACTAAAACTACAAATTATTAAATAAAAATATTAGTTAAACGTCAAGTCTTGCACAAACACTATACAAGATCTTATACTCACTGTAAATGTATCACTAGCCTCTTTGCTATGTTTGCGTATCACTAGCCTCTTTGCTATGTTTGCGTATCACTAGCCTCTTTGCTATGTTTGCGTACCATCGAAGAGGCGATATTTATCAAACAATAACAGCAACGCCGACGTTTAAATTTAATTCATATCAGCATTTGTTGCTCAGCTATCACAAATTTGAAAAACACTAAATCTTCACTTGACGCCTTTCTCTAAAAGTATATAGAAGGTCTATTCATTCCATCGGATGTTCTTTTGTACAAGTCATCTGTTCATTTGTCCTGTCTTTCGTTCATTTTTGCTTTTGTTGTCTGCTGACTTATTTGATTGGTGACTGATTCCGGTACTTAAACTCCACTCGTGGAAAACAACAACTTAGTTTTTATTATATAATTTCTCTAATTACAAATATTTTATTTAAGAAATTGTGATAAATGTGCCATTTTGAAATAAAAAAACTATTTAAACATTACTTAGAATTCGAAATCAGGGTGTCAAATACGTCGGCCTGTACTCAAACAATGATTTGTGTTTCGACAGACTCAAAAGCTGCTCCCGAAGAATACCTGGGTAAAATAAAAATAAAAACGAATTAAATAATACAATAAAATTCGAATAGATTAAATACAGAGAAATTACAATAGTACATGACTGCGATTGAAATGAAATCATTAATCTCAAAAGACTAATAGTTTACTTGTTAACGTAGACCCTATCTTATTAGGTCACGTGGTCATGAGAATCTATCGACTCGAAACTCAAATGCGACTCTGTCTCTGTCTCTCTCTCTGTCTGTCTGTCTCTGTCTGTCTGTCTCTCTCTCTCTCAATTTACTTTTTTTTTTTTATAATCCTAACGCTCCGCCAAAACTTGTATCGAAATGAAATGTACATGCGTGGAAAATTCGAAATGAAGTGAGCATGCGTGGAGTATTCGGGATGATTAGAAAGAAAAAAAAATTAATTTGCCGAAAAGAAATCTGGCTTTAACTAATATATCAAAGAGGTTTCAGAAAGTTTCTGAGAAGTTGAGCCGTGGTCTTGAGTTCATACGATTTTTAAAGTAAAGACTCAGACTGGTAATTGAAAATCAATCTCCGGGTCTCAGTTCCATTTTTGCAAACACGTTAAAAATTTGCAGGAACACTGTATCTGACAAACGCAGCCAGAGCTGAAAAATTTCATTCCAAAGATTGTGATATATTTTATTCCAAAGTTTCGAGAGATTTATAAGTCTCAGCCCTTAAACCCTTATAAAGTCAAAGACTGTTGGAGAATATTTGTAAAATATAAACTCAAGTAATTCAAAGAAAATTTTCTAAAACTGTAGTATATCTCCTCTTGATACGCTTAGTGCTGTTGTCAGTTTACAATGTACAGCTGGCTACCTAAGACACCGAAACCTCATTTGTCTTTAAATATACGACGATTTGTATGCTTAAGAATTGTTGGGTTTTTTTTGTTTTTTTTTCGCTTTTTTTGCATTAATGAAGTCAGTTATACTTCATTTCAATATACATGATCTTCTTCATTTGTTGTTACTTTTTACAAATATACATTTTTTCTATTTTCGTGCATTTTTTACGTGGTCCATTTCTGTTTACGGTGAATATATTGAAAATGAAGCATGTTAGAGATTAAATACATTACGACAAATTACCCTTTACAAATAGTAATTTAAAAAAATAAAAATAAAAAAAAATTATACAAATGCAATGTAAACATAATTTTTGACTTAAAAATACCTGTCATGAAATTGGTTGTGCGTAAAACGCGGTCGATTTCTGTAAGTACAAACCTTCCAAGACCATTTCTTAATATCTTCATAAAATTCTAATACATCGACTACTACGGTCTTTAACATCCATTAATTGTCTTAATTCACGCGTTTTTCCGATGAGATCAATATTAACGATATAGTAGTCAACGAGTTTGACTGCCGTTTCATAACGTATCATGTTTTTCTAATCGATTTTAGGACCGTATTAGGTTTACCTATTTTGAAAGCAAGCATCAAAGGAAAGGAAATCAATGCCGCCTCAATACCGATACAACACGACAGCTCTTGTTATATCAATAGGCTGGTCTCATATTGTTAAAACACAAATTCTTTGTCAATAACATTTTATTAGCACTGGAATGGGCCTAAGTACAATCAATAACTCATTATTAGGCGATCTATCCAGATATTGTCCCATGCGCGCATAGGTGCATTTTTTTAATTCTGTTGTCATAGAGATGGTCGACGCGAAATGAGACCTCAGTTCTAAATCGATTAATTTGAAATATAAAATAAAGTTAATATCTGTTGACTACTTTGAAGATATATATGGAAAAAAAGCTTGTGAATCTTCAAATATAATATGCCTATATGTCCATAAAAGTTATCGAAAAAAACGTCGATGCGATATTCTCGGCAAGCTCCATTCTTTCAAGACTGAAGTTTATAAAACAAAGAACAAAAGAACAAAAGAAAAGAAAAGAAACGAGAGAAAGAGACCAGAAGGACAAGAAAATAACAGATCAGAAATTTTGAAATTGTATGGACAGAGAAACAGTTTCAATAAGCACACATTCTCTTTACCGTCTGTAAACTACGATACAGCACATCACGAAGCTGCATCGGTATATAGACCTAAATACGTTTTTCTTTCTTTCCTTTTTTAGTTTACTTAGTAAAGAGATTGCCCATAACTCCTTCGCCTGCTCCACGTTATCATCGCCATCTTCTTCTTTGATGCAATAAAATAGTTCATATATATATATATATATATATATATATATATATATATATATGTGTGTGTGTGTGTGTGTGTGTGTGTGTGTGTGTGTGTGTGTGTGTGTGTGTGTGTGAAGCTTTCAAAGTAGATACTTACTGACCTCAAATCCAAAGAATTCAGCAGGCTACTTATTTGCTACAACACAGCATTCACATCGTATAGAAATTTCTACAACCTTACTTTAATTAGACGTATGAACAGTTCTTAAGTTAATATTTTTGTTCAGTTTTCTTCTAGATGTTCGCTACACCAGTTATATATAATAGCAGACAAGTCTCTGGTGATAACATGGGCATAATTTTTCAAACACTACTTGCTACTAGGTTCAGAATGGTTGGAGCCCACACCGAGCATAATCAGCATCGTCTTCGCTGTAGTCGTCTCCACAACCACCAGTACCATTATTATCGTCTTTTCTTCTCCATGAGGATGACGACTACAAAGATGATAATGATGGTGTTTTAGACGTTTTTATTTGTCCAAAATACGCCCTTGCTCAATATTCCCAGTAATCCAAGTATATCAATGTCTTGGTTTAAACAAAATTTATATCATAAAGGAACCTTAAATCGCAAGAGACTACTTCTCTCTCTCTCTCTCTCTCTCTCTCTCTCTCTCTCTCTCTCTCTCTCTCTCTCTCTCTCTCTCTCTCTCTCTCTCTCTCTCTCTCGTTCTTTCTAGACCACGCTAAATAATGCATGTAATTTATATTTGAACTATTTACTGTGAGAGTATTCTATGATAGTTTTGACGATGTCGGTTTCGTGCCAAGCAACTTTGAAAATTGTTTTGAAGTTTAAACTCCCTGCTGACGGTGCATACTTTCCCTCACGGGTTAATTTTGCTTAGGCTTTCTAATTTAAAAAAAAAAAAAAATTTGAAAGGGAAAATATTCCTTGGGTATATGATCATAAAACCCCTAAAGTAAAACATTTCCTTCACGACACCACCGGTGACTGCGGCAAGCTTAATTGTTTGTTTTTTAAACAAAACAAACGTAATAACCTAGAGGAAAATATATAGCAGAGTTGGCATGATTCAGTGTCAGAGCGGGTCATAACTTTGATCTAGGAAACTTTTGTGATTCGGTATGATTTTTTAAAGCTTGCGTCAGCCACCTGTGCCTTTCATTGGCTCTCGTTTCTCAAACTGATTAATCGGAACATCCTCGGCTTTTTCTGCGAGAGAAAAATATGCCTCGATATATGTCGGCGCAGTAATTAAAAAAAAAAAATCATACATTTTGTTCGCCGAAAATTTCTCCGCAAAAAAGAAACGCTCGGCTATTTCTAAGATTGAATTGATTGCAGGATTGACCGAGAAGCTACGAATAAAAAAATAGTTCGATGCATTCGCAACTTCTAGGTCAATCCTTGTTTCGTAAATAGTGGAGGTAGTCCGTATGCAGCTATTGGCTATTCTATGCATAATCTGTAGGATTGACATCAAAGTTGCTAATGGGCAAGTCGATAGTATAGACCGCAATCGGAACATCCTCGTTTTTTTCCGTCAATTCGAAGAAGAAATCTCGGATTTAATTTGCCGCCATTGAGAACTATATTCTGAATTACTTTTGTTTGAATGGTTCATTATTGCGGCGGAAGGAGACAAATCTACAATCGGAATATTGTCGGCCTTTACTCTTCCAACATATGTGGTGCACTCCACCAGAGTCGAATCACAAAACCTATCAAATTGATTTGTATTCCTACAACCACTTCAGAGGTTATTTCTCCGACTTTACGGAAATGGCTGAGCGATGTACCGAACGCATAGGCCGCTACCATTCGGAACATAATCGTCACTTTCCGATTCGACCTCAACAACTTCGATTCTCTGAAAGAGACTCGCAGGTGATCGAAGTAATACTTCATAGGTAAGTTTTTGGCGGACGAACATCTGGCTGATTTAGATTCCTATAAAATATATGATCGGTGTTGAAAAAAAAAACACTCGACGACGTTTCAACAACCAATGAAATAGCTGCACTTTTAATATTTAATGTCATTCGTGTAACTTTTAATGAGAAATTTATTTGTGAAGAAATCAATAATAATAATAATAATAATAATAATAATAATAATAATAATAATAATAATATAATAATATATTTCAAGAGGGTGACACAGTTAGTGGTATAAAACACTGATCACCCTTATAAACATAGACACAGACAAATTTTATTTAGAGTCGGAATTGCATTTACGTAATAAGGAACATTATCGACTATAAACAATGATATAACAATTAACCTAAACATACATATAAACGTACATACAGACATTACTTTTTTAAACTAGTTATCAAATCACGTGTCTATGCAAAACAATGCATATTCCCCTCCCCCAATTTATAATTTCTAAATTAAAAAGGAAATGCAGAGAAATCAATTTACATTAATAGATTCTACTCCACAATTACATGCAGTGTTAAAATATACAAGCGTAATGGCTGGCCAATAGACACTTAAAGACCCTTCACCCCACCCACCTCCCAGTTTATAATTTATATTTATAAAAAAAGGCAAATAAATCAGTTTACATGAATATATTATACAAGCAGTGTAAAAGTATGCTTGCGTAATGACTGGCCAATACACTCTTAAGATACCATATTAAATGCATACCGATTTTAACTATACAAGGACAAGGAGTGTGACAAGACTATGCAAAACATAGGAATCACACCTATACGATAAGTGTTAATGCATGGGAAACATAAAACTAACAAATATATCATCTAAAGGGGAGGAAAATCCATTCAAAACTACGTATAAGCGACATAAGCTAACATTTAGGTTTGCAAAAGCTATAAGCAAATATACTAGAAACTAAAACACTTAATACATATCTAAAAGATTAATTATTTTTTTTCTCAAAACTATCAGATCATTTAAGTATGCTGGGCAGTTCTTGCTTAAAATTGTTAAAACTTCAAGTGCCACGGTCTTCATTCTTCGGATGTGGAGAGTCGATACATTTGCCAAATCAAAGAGTTCAGAGTAAAGTTTCTTGAAATTATTAAAGACAAATCTCAGAGTTCTTTCATAGAGTTTTTCAAGTTTGTTCATATTAGTGAGACTGCTGAAATGCCAGGAATGGGGGCGGTAGTTGAAGTTTGCCATGATGAAAGAGTGGTACACAGCCAGTCGTCCTTCAGTTGTGAGGTATTTTCCAATTCGTTTGAGCACATTTAATTGTTAAGATGCTTTCTGACAAATTGCAGTGATTTGCTGGTTAAAGTTTAGCATAAAGTCCAAAGTGATTCCTAGTAGTTTTACCGAGTCTTCACAAGATATATTAGTCTTGCTGGAGAAGAAAGTCTCAAGCTGTTCGTTAGTTTTCTTTCCAAGTGCAATAGCTTGGAACTTATCAGAGTTTGCTTTCATTTCATTGTCTGTAAACCACCTAATCAAAATTGTGTACTCCGTTTCCAAAGTAGATTTCATAACATTAAAGTCGCGGGGAGCGTAGGCAAATGTATTGTCATCGGCATAGTCGTATAGGTCAGAATCATTGACGAAAAAGAAGAAGAGGCGAGAAAATGACGCGAGACGAAAGCTGAATCGGGCAGAGAGGTGGGGTCTCGCTTGCACTCCTTGTTATATATTCATAGTACAGATAAGGTTATTTCGTGTTGTCACAAATTTTTCGTCGTATTTTATTGATAACACGTCAGATTCCTATGCCAGAACATGCTATTTGCGGTAAATGTGAGTGGTTTAATTAAAAGTATTGATAGGAAAAGTAAAGTCTTCTTAAGCAAGTCCAAAAATAAATATTTTACACAGTAATTAAAATTACTTGATAGACTATTTACCTGTTTGCCTAAGCTACCGCTCAAATTTTGACGGAACAAAGCCCAATATATGTATCAAGAAACTTAAGCAAGACGGAGTGTATTGCATTGACGTTGTTATGATTCTATAAATTACTGTTATCAAAATTAAAGCAAGAACCAAACTTAAACTTCCTAATCCAGCCGAGTTTAATCTGTCTTGGTATATACATTTCTTGTAATCAGTTGTATATGAGGACCAAAAGTTACAATATGTGTATTCTATGACTACACTATTCAAAAAAAGTTATGAGCACAACATTATTACCTCATAGACAGAATGCAGAAAAGTGCAAATTCAGTCTCCTAGAATTTACAAGCAAATAATTACACACATTTTCATAATTATCTCTATCATTATTCATGAACAGTTCGGATATATGGAAGTCGGTTAGCATTAACGCCTGTGCAAAAATAATACGTGGAACATTTATCATTATCAGAGCAGACAGAAACATACTTGGAAATTGTTGTTTTTTCTGGCACTTTGTACACGGGGCGTCTAGACTTATTCGGCACAAAAACTTTTGAATGCCTCTCCCTCGTGGTCTGAGATCACGCGCACACTGTGTGGGAAAACTCTGTAGAGCATAGGTTACATCACAGCTGATCGTATCGTTGCTTACAATTCACCTATAAATCATATATGTATTGTATAATAATGCAACTATTATATATATATATATATATATATATATATATATATATATATATATATATATATATATATATATATATATATATATATATATATACTTGGAAAGGGGAAATCGTTTGCCATGCATACTTTCAGCTACTTTGAATAAGACCGGGATACAAAGTTACATCATTTTGTCATGCGCTTTATTTATCGTTTACACGGAAGGCAGGTTTTGTAAACGTTTACAGGGGCAACACGAAACGATCTCGTTTACACGTGACAGCCTTATTCGTCAATATTGCCTTAAACTTTCAAATAGCCGGTAGTGAATTCCTTAATAATCTCCTGAAAACTGGAGACTATTCTTGAAAAAGTTAGATTTTGCTCTTGGGAGAAAAAGATTGTTGGTTTCCTGTGATCTTAAATTGTATAAAGTGGAGTCAGTAACCAATGTAAAGTTTTCATTTAGGTAATAATTCAGTAGCCAGAAAATTGTGCATGTGATTGTTATTGTTAATGTTTACATGACATCTAGTCATTGTGACGTGAATAGAGTTACTTTGATGTAATGTCATACACGGGCTTGAGGGCAGTTCAAAATGGCCATTATTGACATTCGAAGATTCTCAACCAATCGATGGAAAAGATTGAGGAGTCCGGTACCAACATTGGGAACAACCTCTGCTGTTTCTGCAAGACAAAAATATGCGCGGAGGTATGATCCATTGATTGACCTCGAAGTTGTGAATGCGGTACTAGTAAATTCTCTGTCTCATGATTGGTTAGTTAGTGGCATCGTTCATAGAGCTGGGACGTCATTTCCATAATGGCTAGTCTGGAAATGATGCCCTGAACTGCATTAATTTGTCAGTATTAAAATCGGCACACTGCATAGTAGGTAAAAAGTACAACATTTCTGTACTTTGTTTCAAAGATGGCAGTTGGTTGATATTCGTCGACTCCAGATTTTTGGAGCACTGTTGAAAGTGGGCAAGGCACAGGGCAAAGTTATTTGCTCCACAACTCTAACACTGTGGAAAGAGTTAACATACCTTTACATGTCTTTCACCTACTTTGATTGACATTTTGTTTTGATCACTATTAGGAAAACTATCTGCTGTCTAAAGCAGACAGATGATGAAAATAACTGTGTCTGTATGCTGAGGAAATGTACTTGAAATAGTACCAAGTACAATAACATTGCCTGTCCTTGAAATCTATAAATTTTCATAGTGTATGCATTACTATTTTCTGAAAGTGTACTTATGAAATTTTAAAATATCCAAAAACTAAAAGAAAGTTATCTGCTCGTATTTGTATAAATTACCTTAATTATTAAATTAAGTTCAGGAAGTGAAAATAGCCATGTATAGCTAGCAGTTTTTCAGCAGAGCTGTTAAGCCTAGCTGCATAATCTAGCTGCATAATCTCAAATCCAATTGAATCCCATCATTTAGATATAAAAAATAAATAAATAAATTGTAGGTTCTTTAAACCTACCCAAGGATATACACATTTCTCTTGTTGTAACAATGATTACCAGTGGAGAAAATCTGTGCAATACCTTTTCTTGAATTTTTAACCCTATGCAACAATGCATAGCTCAGGAGTGGAACCTTAAGATAAATTGGACATTTGTGCAATTGCATTTCACATTTTCATATCATCATGTATGATTTTTTGAATAAAATGGTGCATAAATATTTGTGCTATTTATGAAAAAAGCTAATTATGCCTATTTTGCTCTTCCTGATACAACATGCCTTGTGGCAGTATTGTGTGTGAAATTGCCTCCTGGAGAAATTTTAAGTCATAGAAATAACTTCAATTTAAAATGCATGATTGAACAAAGCAAAAAAATTGCAAAAATATTTGTTTTCTTTTTAAATTTATTTGTAATAATATTTGTTATAAATTTAAGGACAAAATGATGATAAATGTAGCAGATTTTAATGCTTCAGTATACTGGTGTCAGAAGAATTAGCAAACTTTTTACCCTTTGGCCTTTGACCCCTGTGCACCTGATATGTTCCATCCATGTTCAAACTAGAATTTATCAGTGACATCTGAGGAATAATTGTGGCAAGTTTCATCTTCCTATCTATTAGCATTGCATTTGTTTCTATGTTGAGAAAATGTAGTTTTGAAAAGAGCTCACTATTCACCATTGTATGGTACTCCAGGTAAGGGGCAGGCTAGTGTGAGACCTTGTTACTAAGTTATACTGTTTTTTAGAAGGCATGCATGATAATTTGTATTCAGTAGGACTGTTTAAATGCTTGCAATTTAAATTTTTCAGCTATACAACCAAAATTAAATCATACAATAATAACATCTGTTTGGTCCTTATAGTTCTGCTCCATGTTTTTGGAGCATTTTTGAAAGTGGGCAAGGCACAGAGTAAAGTTGTTTGCTCTACAACTCTAACAATGTAGAGAAAGTTAATATACATTTACATGTCTTTCACCTAATTGGATTGACATTTAGTTTTGATCACTATTAGGAAAACTATGTGCTGAAGCAGAGAGCTGATGAAAACAACTACTTCTGTGTGATGGGTAAATGTACTTGTAATAGCACAAAGTATACTAACTTTGCCTGTCTTGAAATACAGAAAGGAATTTTCACAGTGTAGGCATTACTATTTTCAGAAAGTGCACTTATGAAATTTCAAAATATCGAAATACTAAAAAGTTATTGGCTTGTATTGATATAAGTTACCTCAGAAGTTCAGGAAGTGAAAATAGCCATTCAGAGCTAGCAATCTTCTATGAGATGTACATCAAAAGTAACGCATAAGAAAATAGCCATTCAGAGCTAGCAATCTTCTTTGAGATGTACATCAAAAAGTAACGCATTAGAAAATAGCCATTCAGAGCTAGCAATCTTCTATGAGATGTACATCAAAAGTAACTCATAAGAAAATAGCCATTCAGAGCTAGCAATCTTCTATGAGATGTACATCAAAAGTAACGCATAAGAAAATAGCCATTCAGAGCTAGCAATCTTCTATGAGATGTACATCAAAAGTAACTCATAAGAAAATAGCCATTCAGAGCTAGCAATCTTCTATGAGATGTACATCAAAAGTAACGCATAAGAAAAAAGCCATTCAGAGCTAGCAATCTTCTATGAGATGTACATCAAAAGTAAGGCATAAGAAAATAGCAATTCAGAGCTAGCAATCTTCTATGAGATGTATATCAAAAGTAACGCATAAGAAAATAGCCATTCAGAGCTAGCAATCTTCTATGAGATGTACATCAAAAGTAACGCATAAGAAAATAGCCATTCAGAGCTAGCAATCTTCTATGAGATGTACATCAAAAGTAAGGCATAAGAAAATAGCCATTCAGAGCTAGCAATCTTCTATGAGATGTACATCAAAAGTAACGTATAAGAAAATAGCCATTCAGAGCTAGCAATCTTCTATGAGATGTACATCAAAAGTAAGGCATAAGAAAATAGCCATTCAGAGCTAGCAATCTTCTATGAGATGTACATCAAAAGTAAGGCATAAGAAAATAGCCATTCAGAGCTAGCAATCTTCTATGAGATGTACATCAAAAGTAACGCATAAGAAAAAAGCCATTCAGAGCTAGCAATCTTCTATGAGATGTACATCAAAAGTAAGGCATAAGAAAATAGCAATTCAGAGCTAGCAATCTTCTATGAGATGTACATCAAAAGTAACGCATAAGAAAATAGCCATTCAGAGCTAGCAATCTTCTATGAGATGTACATCAAAAGTAACTCATAAGAAAATAGCCATTCAGAGCTAGCAATCTTCTATGAGATGTACATCAAAAGTAAGGCATAAGAAAATAGCCATTCAGAGCTAGCAATCTTCTATGAGATGTACATCAAAAGTAACGCATAAGAAAATAGCCATTCATAGCTAGCAATCTTCTATGAGATGTACATCAAAAGTAACGCATAAGAAAATAGCCATTCAGAGCTAGCAATCTTCTATGAGATGTACATCAAAAGTAAGGCATAAGAAAATAGCCATTCAGAGCTAGCAATCTTCTATGAGATGTACATCAGAAGTAACACATAAGAAAATAGCCATTCAGAGCTAGCAATCTTCTATGAGATGTACATCAAAAGTAACGCATAGCTGCATAATCTTAAACCCAAATAAACCCCATAGATCAGATATCAAAATAAAGAAAAATGTAGGTTTTTTCAAACTACCCAAGGATATACATACCGTATATACTCGTGTACAAGCACGGTCCAAATGCAAACAACATAGACTCTGATCTGCCGTCATATAATTCACCTGCATATCAGAGTCTATGTTGTTTGTTCTACTGATTAGTCCTTACAAACTGCACCAGATCTGCCGGCGCATTATGCGATGGCAGATCTGGGTCTGTGCAGTTTGCAGTTGGTATTGGCTTATACTAGAGTATAGACGGTAATTTCTCTTTTCATAACAAGGATTATCAGTGGGGAAAATCAGGTGGATACCTTTTATTTGAATTTGTAATCCTTAAAAAAAATGCGAAACTTGGGAATGGAACCTATCTGTGGTCTCAGGGGCACTGGAAGTGTGACACAGGTGTCAGTGGATCAGAATCCCAAGTCTTATCATGGGAGATTTTTGTGGTGATACTCTAGGGTTGAAATAGTCATATAAATAAGACTGCTTGTTTATACTGATGACACATTCCCATCAATATAAAAAAGTGAGAAGTCTTATTTATAGGACTACTGATAACAGTAACAAAGCTGATTTTAACAAAATGGTGTCTGATGCATTTATTTGATGTTGAAGTTTTAAATCTTGAGTCATGAAACTACATTGCATCTCTAATGCTATTGTTTATTTTACCTATTATTTTTTTAAACTAACAAATAAATAACAAGGAACTGTAGCCATACACATGATCATTCAGATGGGTGGCAAAAGTAATATCTGTTTTTATCATAAACAAAATATAAATAAATCATCAAATAAATTATCCACTTTTTTGTCTCTAGTCTTATATAAAGTCAAATAAATCCTGCAAGTTTTGAAAGAAGATCAGATTTCATTGATTTGAAGTAAAGTTCCCTATTGATTAGCATAATTAGAATGAACTCACTGTTGTACAAAAAATCTACAACTTGCTTTTTTCTCTAAATCCAATATGAATTTTGTATAAAGCATTTATTTCAACAAATATTCTGAAATAATATTTTCTTACAATATACAACTGTTTCATTATTATAGATTTTTTTTTTGAAATAGATAAGCTTGCAGGATGCAGCTAAATCAATTATTCAGCAACATTATATCATGAATAAATATTTGCCTCAGTATGTAAAATAGTTCTAATGCTAACTATTAGAACGACTTTGATCAAACATGATAAACTTAGGGATAGAAAAGTAGTCCTAATATTTACCATATATACTCGCGTATAATCTGTGTCCATGTCCTAACAACATAGACCCTGATCTGCCATTGCATAATGTGCTGGCAGATCAGGGTCTGTGTTGTTTGTTCTTCTGATTAGTCCTTACAAACTGCATAGACCCATATCTGCTAGTGCATTATGCGATGGCAGATCTGGGTCTTTGCAGTTTTTAGTTGGTATTGGCTTATGCGTGAGTATATACGGTAGCTTTTCAACTGGCTGAGCTATGTGTACATGAACACCAAGCTTTGATTAACTGACATTCTTTTTCTTTTCTATATACTGATTTAAAATTGTTTATAGATGATACAGAACTAGAAAATACAAGATTTTATTAATCACCATCTGGATATTATATGTGATGAAATCTAACAGAAACTGGGTACTAAACATAATTAGTTTTCACAGAATTACATAATTATGGCCAGGGGTGACTGTGATGTCATAAAGGAGATCCCAAAAGCCTCACATAGGTCTCTCTGCCACAGCCCGGAGGGTACAGGGTAGGAACAACCTAAAATTTTGGAAATATGTGGCAGTGTGAGTGCCCAGGGTCCCTAAAATGTACCCAATCATATATATTCATTTCTTCTATTCTGGCAGGTTCCCTAATCTCAAGGTATTTACTATTTCCTCTGTAAAATAAATTGTTGTGCCATCTTCTGGTCATTTATAGCAGTAGTTTTATTATGAAGAGGTTGATTTTGACTAAAGTCTCACAACAATGTTTCCTTTTCTGGAAAGTGACAAAAAAAGAAAATACTAGTAGAAAATTTCACAAAGATCTACTTTCCTTATACATGTACCCCCCATCCTCCCTTTTGAAATAAAACACCCCTAGATGGTCTGCACCAGTTGCTGTGTGGAACCAGTTACCACATGATTGTTAATTGTTGTACATTCTATTTTTCCATCTGCTACTTCAGAATATACTGCACAGAGTTGATAATAAATAACTATCTTGTGGTACAATATCAAATTTACAAAGCATACTACAAAAAATCAAGATTGTTCTCGGACTCCAAAAATACCAGCTAAAATACAACATCCCAAAATGTAAAATTTGAAACTTTTAACACCTTTCCCACCCCACCCCCATCACCCCAATAGTAATATCCTTTATAGCACAAAAGTAGGGGAGCACCCACCATTGCACCTGGGGATATAATGCCAGGGATGAAAAATGCATCAAAATGGGCAGCACATGGGAACTTCCCCAAATATCATCATATAACAAGTTGCCCCATCTACCCACCTATCCAGGAACCACAGGGACCTGAGAGGGTAATGTAATTGTCTTTTTATATAAATATTTTATTTATGAAGTGTATTTCTGTGTTACAGTTGCATCCAGCATTTTAAATGGAAATAGTTTGAATTGGATTAATGCGATGAAAATAAATTGAAACTTAACAGAGGTTTTATTCAATGATATTTTCAGAGTATGAGGGCTGCTACAAGGAAAACAGACGGCGAAGATACTTTGCTTTGACACCTGGTGACTATGTTCCCACTGATGTGACTCCAAACAACTGCGCAGCAAAATGTGGCAGCTTCAGGTTTACATATGCAGCTCTAACTTCAGGTAACTTAAATAGTTCAGACATTTCCTTTACAAAGAACCATAACTAGGTAAATTGAAAAAAATGTACCATATATACTCGTGTATAATCTGGGTCCAAATGCAAACAACATAGACCCTGATCTGCCGTCGCATAATACGCCGGCAGATCAGTGTCTATGTTGTTTGTTCTACTGATTACTCCTTACAAACTGCATAGACCCAGATCTGCCAGCGCATTATGCGATGGCAGATCTGGTTCTATGCAGTTTGCAGTTGGTATCGGTTTATATGCGAGTATATATGGTAATTAGATAAAAATTGAAGAATGAATAGAAAATTGTGCCTGCCTGCTCTCCAAGTGAGAAAGAAGCTCATTCAATGCGAATAGGTGAAATTGTGCTCAAAATATCAGTTACTGTACCTTGAGGATAATAAATTTATTTGATATCACAATTCCCACTACAAGCATTCCACGTCTCTTTGTCAAAAGCTTAGAAATGTTATCTAGATCACTAAGCAACAGTCTAAATTAAATGTTGTTGAAGGGATTGGACCACTAATTCATTTCCCATAGAACTTAATGTTAATATATAAAAAAAAAATAATTAATTTCTTCGTTAGATTGGCATACAAACCACACATGCTTCCATTCATTACAGTTAGAGAATTTGTTTAAACCTTGAAAAACTGGTGTTTCACAGCATTTCCTTGCACCTCATGTTGCTTAACAGGGCACTCCCTGGTCTGCACCTAATAACATAGCCTCGCACCAAGAGTCCATATGTTATTTTGTCAGTAGGAAATTAAATACAGGATATCAAAATAAAAGTAAATATTTGGTTGTTAACTATAGTACATAGATTGAAGTTTGTGAAATGTATAATGGAAAAAATTAAATCCATTTACAAGCCAGTGGGTGCATCTCCAAATATTTAGTACCCTCTTTTTGTTCCCCACCAGTAGACTAGTCCTCTGGCTATAAAAATAATTAGTGGTCCGATAACTATACCAACCATCAATTTTGTACATTTTAGTGTATTGACAGCCTTAGACACCAAGTATGCGCTACACTAATTTGGGCGGTATTCTAAGCATATACAATGATAATAATCGACATTTACCGGTATGTACTGCCGACAGATGATAAAAATGAATGTTGCTTTGCAAGAAATGTTTTCATGTTCATACATTATAGATGTAGAAAACTGAATAAATGCAGGGATTTTAATAGTTGGTCTCATATTTTTCTTAATTCCCTTTGTGTCTGCCATGTTCATGTGCATGCATGAAATATGTATCAATGGGCATTATGTAATAAGAGGTATCAAATTACACAATCCCGTTTTCATCAATTTCTGGTGCAAAGATAATATTTTGGATGCATAAAATGTTCTTAATTAGAGTTCTTATTTTCTTGAATCATATATTAAGAAGTGTTTATGGCAGCTAAGAGGTTCAGTGTGCTTTGCATCATTTGTCACATGAGAATGTAGGGGTCTGAAACCAAAGGCCAAAAATAGATGCTGCCAGAATGTCAGCTGATACTAACTTCGCTTGATGCAAAGAAATAGTATAAACAGTGCAAATTATAGTTCTAACAGTACAAAATAGATACTACAGTCACCCTTTGAAACTCAAATCATAAACTACACTCATGTTACAGAGTCAAGAATGCCAAAAATAAAGAGGAAAACCAAAGGTTATTTTAAGGGCTCTTCACACAGTTCCTTATTGTATTCATGCAGATGGTCTAGGGGAGGTAACCTATACACTCTTATTAACACCTAGGCACAGAGAATTGTAAATTAGATTAGAAATTAAGCCATATAAAAAGCACAGTGCAACATAACATATGATAAATGTTAGATTGCATGTGACAAGAAAGGTAATACATTCATAAGTTTCATGTCAGGTCCAGTGATAAGAGCACATATAGGAAAGATGTGGCAAAGATCTGAGACAAAACGAGAAAAGTGAATTTGTTGTGATGTGATACAGAAAATATTATTGGCATTGTAATGTAATATGTGCAATAACACAGTGAATTTAAGAGTTGGGAAAACACCATTCTGCCCTGCAACTCAGTCCTGTTACATTCAGTTAGAAAATGTAACTAAAAATAACAAGGCGATTAATGTGGTGACCAAAACCAAACTCTGCCTCTATGGTCCATTTTATACATGTCAAGAAGTTGTTAACTGTGCCAGTAGTGCAAATATAACTGTTCAAATTGATATTGTTGATGAAAAATCATGGTCAATAGAGGGCCTATTAGAACTTAAAATTAAATCTCACATGGATGTAAAAAATGTGACAATTGATCCAGATACTGAGCAGCTGTAAAGCTTCATGAGGCTTAATTTCCATAATTATATTCATTTTTACTTGTGCATGCTCTAAATTACTCAAGAAATGATTCATTGCATTGTAATTTCTCATAAATCAACTAATGACACTGAAAGAAATGCAGAAATGCACATAGTTGTCACTGATACAATTTTAATGTTTATTGAACTCTAGATATCAGTGTGTATCATCATTTTTACTACAGTATTAAACACCATAATGTTTGAAATTTATTGTACCCTTTAATTTTTGTGTACACCATCAATCCATGAAAATTATAATTATTTTTTGTCCTTTAATTTTTTATGTAGAGAACTTTGTTCTTGTGTCTTCCTTCTCATGTTTAAATGTTTAAATATCTGAAGCTGAGAATCAGCAGAAAATCATTATTTTCTTACCTTTCATTATTCATACACCCAAAAATAATCAATAAAATGTGTATAATAAATTTAAGACAGTGTGATATGAAGTTATTATATTTTGTTAAAAGATGCCCCAATACATAAAAATGTCTCTCTGTTGACAGAGTGATCCTCATGTGTCCAACCATGCCAAAATATTTATAGCTGGAGCATTGACACTCTAAAAGTGTGCCGTCTTAGAGAAAATAACTCTTATAGAGAGACAAGATGCAAATCTTCACAGATAATTTATGATGCAACTAATTAGCTGTGAATGAGCATTATTTTAATTAGCTGCTGTATAGATATGGTTTGTTACATGCAAGTGACCTTGACCACAATACAGTAGCATGTTGCACTATTATATAGATAGGTGTTTGGTCATAGTTGTCTCACTGGCAATTGCCAGAATATTATTAGGTTTGATGTACTTAAATTACTCCTCTGAATTAATGGACTGACTGGCAAGATGATTGTTTTTAATAAAGTCATTTTATTATTCAAAACAACATATTATATGAACCGGTTCATTTCTTGTGATATATACAGATAAGGAACATGTTATGGTGTTTGAATGTGATCATTTTTGCCTTCCATTTTCCGAACACAGGTCAGTTTTGTTTCTGTGGCAGCACAAAACCACCATTATCAGCCCTTGATGAACCAGGTTGTACCACACCCTGTTCTGGAGATGGAACAAAAATATGTGGCAGTGACACCCATATTAGTTTGTACACCACTGTGACACCTATAACAGGGCTACAAATCACACTTACATCTGCGGGGGTTGTAGAAACTGGTTCCCCTGTTTCATTCCAACTGTCGACAACCTCCATGATGGAAAATATTGCTTATCAAATGGACTATGATGATGGTGCTGGTCAGATGAATAAGAATGCCACAGATATGTTGACTCGGACCTACAACAAGCCAGGAGTCTACTACGCTACTGTGATTGCTAATGATCTAAATGACACACTTTCGGTAATGTATATTTCTCACTGCCTTATTCAGTGAGTCAGTCATACAGACAGACATGCATACATACATGCATACTTAACTTACTTCTCTAATGTTTATTATGGAAGATATACAATATGGGAAGGAAATCTTGTCATTTTGCGAATCAAGTCATTGTAAATTAACAAGTCATTTTGAAAATTGCAGTGTACAAGACACATATTTCTGACCAACCTAGATTTACCCAAGCAAAAATATATTTCAGACTTCAGGACCAATCTCTGTTCAGTGATGGAAAATGTTGTACATGTGGTCAGTTTATACATGTACCTGTAACCCCGATCATTAGATTAAATAAATCATTAAAATCTTAAAATTCATCCTAAGTCCTCTCCTGAGAGCTGCAAATTTGAATAATGAAGTCTTGGTTCATGATGATGGAGTATTCTATTCTTGAAGTAAGTAGAACTGAGACATAACTGAATCCTTTTTGATTAACAACAATTTATGTAGAACTAAACACAATGTCTCTTCAATAAAATAATTTCCGTTCATAAGATTTAACTGAAAATGATACAATTATGTATAGTTTATTGCTTCATTTAGACTCAAGATATGTATTTTGATCAAATGTCATTGAAAAGTTGAAACTGGATGAGTTCTATATCACATCATTATAGGACAAGGTGACCAAGTGTGCAGTATCTGTCCAAGCTCAGGTCAATAATGTGACCATGAACTGTCCAGATTATGGGGCCACGTATGAGAAGTTGAAATGCTATTTGAAGGTTGCCGATGGAACCAACATGGTGGCAACAGTCAGCAACAATGAGGGGGGTGTGACCACCTCACAAACCATCAATTTGGCAGGTACATGTCACATATATAGACTAGAAATGTATTCGTAGAAAATGGATGTCCGACCACAGTACCTGAAACTGACCTAAATGCAAAACTTGACCAAGGTGTGACATACAGATGGACAAGGGTAACACTATATGCACTACGACTTGTGGTTGGGTATACAAATTTTATCCAAGTTTTTGTTAGATATGAAAGGACTAGGTTCACTTTACCCTTTAAATGACCCTAAAATCTGGTAAAAAATAAATTTTCATGGATACTTATATCTCTGTCATAAAATGTTACAGTACCAATATAAGTTCAAATGGATACCCCTATGACATCATAAACACATGCCAACATCATGATTTCACATGACAGAATGTTAGTAGAAATGCTGAAAAACATAATTTTAGCCAGAAATGTACCCCTTTTGGGATGATATTTGACATAGAGTGCATGCATTACCCACCATAATGCTTTGTCAGATGGTAGTTGAGGCTAATAAAAACTGAATTTGGAAAAACTGAATTGGTTTGTAGATGCACTGTGTTTTAAAAATGAGATAATCATTCTTCAGTGATCTTCTGAAGTGATCTTAGCACAAAAAATATGGCAATTTCTAAACAAATAAAATGAGAAAGAACAATAAAGTATGAATATCTAATCTTAATAATGTTAAGAAATATTAATAAATTGCATAATTTTCACAATTTTCATTAGTACACTATGCTGGCAGTGATTTTTCGAATGTTGAATCATACTTTTTTTTTAGAGTAATTATCTTTGATTTGTATAAAAAAAATACAGATCCTGTCAAAGAAATAATTAATTAAGTAAATAAAATATATGGGTTTGATTACTTTCATTCTGTATTGGAAAGCATTAAGACAGATTTTACCATGGAAATTGATCCGATACATTTTTTTTTTTCCTGTTCTGCTTCTGTTGTCTAGTAAGAAATATACTCAATGATATGTGCTTGTGGGGAGATCTTTATGAGAAATACATATACCACATCTAACCTAATAACCATCTAGGGTGCTTTGAAAATTAATGTTTGGGATAAATTCTGGATGCAAACTTCTGTTCTTAAAAACACCCACCACCACCACCACCACCACCACCACCACCACCACCACCACAACCATTTAGCTGCCTTCACAACTGACTATTTGCAATCATCTGACAAATTTCATTGAGAATTGATTCTGTCATAAATTCGTGTTAGTGTATGAACTTTGTCCAATATTTAACAATGTTTATCTGTGTGTAATGGTTGATAGTTCTTCCTACATGCTGTTTATAATGGGAAAAAGAAAATGCAGCTTTCAAACACTGCTTTTATTTGTCAGATAGAGGCATAAATTAGAGTATGAAAAAAAAAATACAAAAGCCCAAAAGATTTATATGGAACAGACTGCGAAATCCATATGTGAGAATGCATTGTGAGCTGTGGTATAAATATCCAGTATTCTTTTCAATGACAGTGTTTACAGGTGTCCACAGATATTTAATCCTTAAGCTAGTTTATATATTAATCCTAGAAGAGAGAATGGACAAACATGATAGTCACTATTCCATTTAAGATGCTCAGTTGGTTCAGAATTTTCAAGCAATGATAAGCTTCCATTTGAGAAAACAGAAAAGGAAATATGAAAAACTTGTGCATATCTGATACATGTACATGGTAGGAACAGTGTTTGCAGTACACACAACTGAAAGGGTGACACAAATCTTTAAACTGGGGCAACCTGTCAATCAGATGGGTTGACACTTTCTATATTTGGCTGAGGTCTGTTATTTCAGAGGAAGCTGCAATATACAAGCAGTACTAGAGCTATAGCTGCTTCATTTACCGAATATGGATTCTTCATGAAAAATTGAGGGGAAAAACTGTAAGAAATCTATGAATAAAACATATTTTTCAACTGAACTTTTCAATCAAAAATAAATTCCTTCAAGGAGGAAATTATGCCGATTGCCTATAAAATATTCAGAATGGAGGAGGGAAGGTGACACTTGTTAAGGCAGGTGTGACTTTCATTTGTCAGATTCATCAGACACTTATCTTTCTATCACTGCCATTAGATAACTTTAGAATCTTGTCTACAGAGTATAATTGTTGTTTGTAAACAACAAATTTGAACTGCGACATGTAAGTTATATCAAACCGGTACCTAAGCTCTGCCCACAGCTAATCTGATTGGTCAGTCAATAAAAGTATTTTGGCTTTTTATTTGTCCCATAAAAGCTTATGAACAACTGGAAATTTTAACTATTTTGATGAACTATATGTATTTAGATTGTTTGTTGGCAGTGTTTAGAAGGAACAAGTGGCTAAATTCTTTTTGACCCCATGGCTGACCAATCACACAGAAACACACACACAGACAGACAGACAGAGGTAATCTGTTCCCAGGCAATCTTGATCCATTATGTAATGACACTAGTTGTGCAAAGCTTGTCTAACTAAGAGGATGTCTGTTGCCCAAATGGTTAGACACCTGGACAGCTTGCACTGTATATCATGTATAAATTTAATGTACCAGTATAATAATTATTATCCATCCAAATTGAGAGAAATTTTCACTATGAACCGAAAATATGTTTTATAAAGAAATTAAAATTTCAAGAGAAAAACCTCTGCTAAAGGTTGTTTTTTTTGCAGTAAATGTTATGCTAATGAATAGGCAGGGTTATCTCAATTCTGGCGATTCATCAGCCTACCTCTGTAGCCATTTAACTCTGACTTGTGGTTAATTAGGTGTTAGGATTCACTTGTTGACCTCTTTGAGGTAGTTTCCAATATCTTACAGCCAATCAGATCATGATAAAGAATTTTTTTTCTCTATGACAGCCAAATTCCGACTGGAGAAAAGGGGCCACCCACTTCCTTTCATTGTGGGCCTAAACAATATTTAGACAAATTTGAGGCATTGCAATACTGATTATGTCAGGACAGTGGTGATGGCATCAACCCGTGTTCATTTTTTTTTGTTTTGAAGCCCATAATTCCAAGGAATGCGAGACAGAATTCAGCAGGACCCTTGTTTTATGTTTTATAATAGCTGCTGTTATACCATGACCTAATCTAATAAGAACAGTACTTCAGAAAACTTACTACACTACATGACAATGTTAAATCTTTGGAATAAATTAAATACTTTCATCAAGAACAATATTTATTACGATAGAATTAAAAATTTTCATCATCTGATGCTAGCAGCCTGGTAATGAATGCGAGAATCCTCGTCATACTGAAGAAAAATGCTTGAATGTAACTAATAAGCACACATATCAATTTTAATAAATATACATCTGTACTTAAGGAAATAGGGAATATGAACTTCTTCCTACATGCCTATATATACACTGCAGTATGCAAACAAAATATATAACTAGTATATGGAAGTTGACACATGTTGTTGGACCTTTTTGGCTATATATGATGTCATCACTTTGCATTAAAAACACAGTAATTAGGCTAACACCTATGTCAAAAACAAAATTGTTATAGAAAGTACTGATATAGTAGATACATTAAGAAAAATATCATTAAAATCTGATGTTGGGCTGATTTTTAGTCAAAAGTGAACCTAGTCCTTTACATATGAGATTTTATTATAAAAGTTGAATGATGGTATTATATGCCATGAGGGACCAGCAATAAGTGGTATATTGTAACATTCAAAATTTAAAAAGTTGTACAAATTTTATGTCATATTTACATGAAATTCAGATTCTTCCTTTCAGACCATACCAAGTTTGCACAGCTTCTTGACATTTTTGGTGATGCTGCTATTGTTTATACTGCTTTGTTGAATTTGATTAATATGATATATATCAGTTGGTATAAGAAAACTACTTAAAATATGACTGTTACTTTGATGTATATGATATATATCAGTTAGTATAAGAAAACTACTTAAAATATGACTGTTACTTTGATGTATATGATATATATCAGTTGGTATAAGAAAACTACTTAAAATATGATTGTTACTTTGATGTATATGATATATATCACTTGGTATAAGAAAACTACTTAAAATATGACTGTTACTTTGATGTATATGATATATATCAGTTGGTATAAGAAAACTACTTAAAATATGACTGTTACTTTGATGTATATGATATATATATCAGTTGGTATAAGAAAACTACTTAACTCATTAACCCCTGGCACCACGTTAACGCGTCATGAGGTTGTACCCTACTTCCGAGCTCTGTAACGTGAACATCATTTAGGATACACTAAAGTGGATGGTATTTCAGGAAAGTAGATAGATGTAGCTCTACAATGATACCAAATAATGTCAACTTTCTACTCGCATTAAAAAATACAGCGAAAAAAATGCAGTTTTTGAGACCCGATTTTTTTTAGGTCGAAAATTGCCAGTTCCGGAACCGGAGTTTGTGTCCGGATTTTAGACTTTTTGGCCTTAGATCTAAATCAGACTGGTCCAAACTGCACACAGACAGATGAACCTTTGCAAAATGTAGGATAAGTTTGAGATTTGGAGTAAAAAGGGGCCAGGACGCAAAAATCGGGAATCCAATACGAAAAAAAAAAAAAAAAAGTCAAACTTTTACCCTTCTGCACATGCGCGAGCGTAATAGCCAATCAAAAACAATGTTTCTGAGACACCTAAGCATCCGGCTAAACGAAAAACTTTCTTAAGCAGATGTGTTTTGCTGCATTCAGAAGTAACCCCAAAAATGCGTTTCCTACCCCCATTTCAGGCGAAAGTGAAAAGAATCTCCAGGGGTTAATGAGTTAAAATATGACCGTTAATTTGATGTATATGATATATATATCAGTTGGTATAAGAAAACTACTTAAAATATGACTGTTACTTTGATGTATATGATATATATCAGTTGATGTTAGAAAACTCTAATTAAAATATGACTATTAATTAGATGTATACGATATGTATCAATTTAATTTTAGAAAACTAATTAAAATATGACTGTTAATTTGATGTATATGATATATATCAGTTGGTATAAGAAAACTACTTAAAATATGACTGTTAATTTGATGTATATGATATATATCAGTTGGTATAAGAAAACTACTTAAAGTATGACTGTTACTTTGATGTATATGATATATATCAGTTGGTATAAGAAAACTACTTAAAATATGACTGTTACTTGGATGTATATGATATATATCACTTGGTATAAGAAAACTACTTAAAATATGACTGTTACTTTGATGTATATGATATATATCAGTTGATGTTAGAAAACTCTAATTAAAATATGACTATTAATTAGATGTATACGATATGCATCAATTAATTTTAGAAAACTAATTAAAATATGACTGTTAATTTGATGTATATGATATATATCAGTTGATGTTAGAAAACTCTAATTAAAATATGACTATTAATTAGATGTATACGATATGTATCAATTAATTTTAGAAAACTAATTAAAATATGACTTAATTTGATGCAGACAATATATATTAATTGGGGTTAGAAAACTAATTAAAATATGACTGTTAATTTGATTTATATGATAAATATCAATTGGGGTTAGAAAACAATAATTAAATATGACTGTTACTTTGATGTATACAATATATATTAATTGGGGTTAGAAAACTCTAATTAAAATATGACTGTTACTTTGATGTATATGATAAATGTCAATTGATGTTTGAAAACTATAATTAAAATATGACCATTAGTTTGTTGAAAGTTAATACAGTGATGCTTCACTTTAATGCTGTCCAAGAATGCCATAAAAGTGTATTGTGTTATAGGTGAAGATGCCTTGTACTCAGGTACAGTATAAATAGTATTACTATTTCATAATGTATTTGTAATCTGTTTAAAATAGAGCTGTCAGACATAACAGAGATCTGACAAGTACCAATAGAAGTTCATGTTCTGCTGACCTTTTGAATTCCTGGTCCACTTAATTTTTAGTAGCCTATCAGATAAATCATCATCTTTCATGTTAGAGAGAGTTATCATTAGTGATGATGTGTTCCAAATGACACTTGCACTTTCAGAAATATGAAAGCTATAATTTGATTGGTTAAAAACAAAAAAGTAAACAGAACATGACCTTATACTGGTGCATTTAATGTAATGGAATCCTTGTTCATACCCTCATTATAAAAGGGACTATGTTATATTGAGGCACATTATAGTGAGAGACCACTATATTTTAAAGTTTAATAGGGGGTGTGAGTACAAGTAATTACAGCTGCAACAAACAACTGAATAATCAAATCAGAATTCTTTTTTGCAAATATTCAAATAGAAAATTGGTATTTGAATATTCATTTGTTTACCTTGCAAGTTTGGCAGCATTTTGTAAAAGAAACAAACAAGACAAAATGTAGACTTTGCAATGTCGAGTTAATTTTCAAGGGAAAAACTTTAAACCTGCTATATCATCTGAAATTTAAGCTCTGACTCACAAGGTAATCATAATATTGAAATTCTGAACAGTCAGATTGCTCACAACATTGTTATTTATATTCATTGTCTTTCAGGCACTCTTGAAAAGATAACATGTGATATGGCAAGTTGATAAAGAACATGGTATATAATAGGGGTCATACCAAAGTCAACAAAGCCTTTAAGTATGAATCAACCAGAGCTCTGAAAAATATGTGAACTGTTTTCAGACATTCATTCCAATCATGGTCAATCCCACTTCCCAATGATCTTACCTCAGAAAGTTAACTCCTATATATTTGCACCTTTATTCAAGCTTTGAAGTCATTACACGGCTGTGGAATTACCGATATGCATAAGATCTGACACCATCCTTTTCTTTATTTTCTTAAAAGTCAGTAATGCAGAAATCAGCTTCATATCACAATGATATACATGAACTAGTTGACATGACTTAAAAACAGAAGCATTTAAGTTGTGTAAGGATCAAGGAGTTTGCTGTTACAATAAAGTTTGCTACTCTGTTTTTGCTGTGCATTCATACCATGTCATCGTTATCAGCATATATTTCAATTTGTGCAGGGATTATTTAACTTTTCCTTCCTATGCCTTTTTGAAAATGACTTAACTGTTTGTTACAAATGCCTCTTTACCCATGAAGCCAAATGGTCTACCCCCAAACTTGGTCAAGGTACCATGAAACTAGTGCCCTGGGAGAGCTTACATTATACTATTTATAGAAGCCACAAGGCAATCTCACGCCTATTGCAATGTATATCTTATGTATAAGATGAGGTCAATACCCGTCTATAGGTTTTAGTTCATACAATTATTTATCAAGTCTATGAGTTTCTTATGGCTTGGCATTAATTCCAATTTCGACATCTTATTGTCAGCCAAAAGTCAGTCTTGTTGGACATCCTGGCATATGTAACAAATTCTGGAGACCTGCAAATCAATGTATTCAAATTTAATTACATTAAATTGGCCACATGTTCATGTGATTTTGATTGTGAATAGATCACTTCCCAGATATATTTTTGAGATGGTCTCCACATTTAACTGAACAGGTAATCAAGTTTCTACCATTTACTGTCCATCTTCAGGACTAAATAAACATTTATGATCACAATGAGTTTGAAGATAAATAGGGAAACTGACACCTACATTGATTTAATTTTTAGTCTGAATCCCCCCAAATGTACTCAGGACCCTTAACATGTCATTTAATTAAGGGGGTCTTATAAGGAGACTGCTGTACAAGGTTTTTATGACTTATAACCTGCTTTTTGTCAATAATGCTGTTGCAGCAAGGGCAGATGTGCCTTACTAACACAATTTTGTTTTCTTTATAGACCCAGACCTGTATGATGCTGGCCCTCCAATTCCAGCTAAAGCAAAGACAGGAGTAGCAACTAGTACTATGGCCAACTCAAATGGAGTAGTATTCAGCCCAGCTGCTGAAGTGTCTGCTGATGGTCGGATCCTTGGTCTGGAGTACTATGCCACCGTCACTGGAAACATTGTTTTCCTGGTAAGTGTTGTAGATTACCATCTATACTTGCATATAAGCCAAGTCCAAATGCAAACAACATAGACCCTGATCTGCCGTCACATAATGCGCCAGCAGATCGGGGTCTATGTTGTTTGTTCTACTGATTAGTCCTTACAAACTGCATAGACCCAGATCTGCCAGCGCATTATGCGACGGCAGATCTGGGTCTATGCAGTTTGCAGTTGGGATCGGATTATACGCAAGTATAGACGGTAATTGTACATGACTATGTGGTTTCTGTTAATTTGGGGACTTTTTTATCACCACAATAAAGGAAAATAAAAGTACTTCTCAACTACCCAAAAATGATACCGACAACTATTGATATAGGGTCAGATCAGATTTTTAGAACTAACAAACTATGCATTCTTGATTGAATGCAGTACTTTCTTGCACTTGATTCTTGAATGTTTTGTCCTCAAGCTTCTTTAAGAAAGTATCAGGGATACTGTGAGAGTCTCTATCTATTATCCATGTATTGTCAATCCATCTTTTTGACTGACAAGGTTTGCATATTTAATGAATCATTAGGTACTTTCTTGGTTTCTGATGATTAGAATTGTTGACCTCAAGCCATCTTTATAAGGTACTCTCAGTAATAATATGTATATGATTTTTGGGTTCAGTTGCATTAATAGTCATTTTTACTTTGGAATTTCTGAAAATGACACCTGTATGATTGAGAAGATGGGACAGGAGTGGGGCACTAGTGTTTTTCAACAACAACTCAAAAGTTTTGCATGTCGGGGTCAAGCAGGTCATAGTGCATACTTTTTTTGATCAATTCATCATATACATATGTAAGTACTTCGCACATGACATTTTGATTCTTGTCTCACCTGGTTATCATAGTGAGACATACATGTAGGTACAGGGATCTTCCTTGCTCAGAAAACCAAATGTCCCACATTAAGGGGCAACAGTCTACATTCCTATTAACAGCAATGCAAAATTAGGAAAAACAATGGGCCATTTGAAAACTTTTGGGGACATCAAGAAATTTGATTTGCTGAGAATATCTATATATTGCCCTTGAAGCAAAATAAATGCTATATTTGAATTGGTCATATTGGGGGTCCCATTAAAAACTGATTCGGTTAACTGTATTTGTTATACTTTTCTTTCAAACTGACCATGGCCCATTCCAGTGATATCTCTGTAGGTATCTATTTTCTTGCAATATTGCTGAGGGTGATGTTGCTGTTGTTATTCCTGTAGGTATCAATGATAAGTTTGTATTTAGCTCCATTTCTGTGAAATTATTTCATATAGTTATGAGACTTAATGTGTACATTCATTTTTATATGCCTGCATAAGGCAAAGCATAGTATGGTATGATTGTATGATGCTGTCCATCTCACCGTCTGTTACCAATTTCATTTTATCACAATAACTCAAGTTGTCCACCATCAACAGTTACCAAGCTTTGCGGATGGCTTGTATTTGGGGTAAGAAAGAATACTATTGATTTCAGAGTCAAAAGGTCAAGGTCTCTTTAAAGAAGAAAATGGTTTCTGCACAATAACTCATGTTCTCTGTCATCTACAGTTACCAAACTTGGTAGATGGATTCTACTTGGGGTAAGGAAGAATCCTTTTGATTTCAGAGTTAAAAGGTCATAGGTCAAGGTCACTGTGGCTGAAAGAAGAAGAATTATTTCTGCCCAGCAACTCAAGTTCTCTGCCATCTACAGTTACCAAACTTTGTGGATGGCTTGCACATGTTTTTGTTTGTATGTACATTCATTTGCTATGCTCTCAATACCTTAGACCATATTTCATCTGTGCTCATGAAAACTGGATGCATCTTAGGAAGAGTAACTCAGCCATACAAGAATCAAACCATCTTTGAGTGACTTTTGTTGTTTGAACCATTTATTTGTTATGCCCTTGCTATCTTGGACCCTGTTTAATCTACACTCATGAAAATTCACATGTGGATGCATCTCAAGGAGAGCAACTCAGCCATACAAAAACTAGCTCACTGTGACCTAACTTTCATGCTTGAGTGTCTTCTGTATTTTCAGCTATTCATTCATTAAACCCTCAATACATGGAACATATTCTTATCAAATGTATTGACTTCCATCCTGTGAGACAGAAGATTTTTTTGTGTGAATTCAATTAAGAAACTTTATGATAATGTTCCACCAGAAAACGTCTTAGACTTTATGAAGGAATACTGTTTATTAGACTTTATGAAGGAATACGGTTTATTAGACTTTATGAAGGAATACGGTTTATTAGACTTTATGAAGGAATACAGTTTATTAGACTTTATGAAGTAATACAGTTTATTAGACTTTATGAAGGAATACGGTTTATTAGACTTTATGAAGGAATACGGTTTATATAACAAATTTTGACTCAATATTTTAAGAATTTTAGACTTTTGATCTATATCTTTTATTTTATGGGGTTTTTTTCTTGAAAATTTTAACATCTTTACCTTTTATTTTTTATTTTATTTTATAGTACTTCATGTTTACACTTATTTGAAAGGGTTTATCTTCCTTGAGGTTTGTGCAATTCTTTATATTTTCATTTTTAGAACTTTACTTTTAATCAGGACCATATGAACAGTATTGGGCTGACATACCATTTAACCCTAATACATATATACATACCCTCAATATCTTTAACCCTTTTTCACCTTAACTCATCATAATTGGTATGTAAATGCACCTCAGGGTGAGCAACAATGACATACTAAAATTAGGTCACTGTGAGCTAGTTTGCTTGCTTGTGTGACTTACGTATTTTCAGCTATGTGTTAATTACACCCTCAATATGTTTGACCCTACTTTGCCTGCAATAATGGAAATTGGTATGTGGATTCATCTCAATGAGAGTAACTCGACCATTCCAGAAGTTTGTTAGTGCGACTCGGTTTCATGCTTGAGTGACTTTTGCATTTTCAGTTATGTATTCGTTACACCCTCAATATCTTGAACCCTATTTAACCTACACATGAAAATTGGTGTGGATGCATCTTAGGCAGAATAACTTGGTCATACCAAGAGAAGTCACTATGAACTGATGATAATGCTTGAGTGATTTGTATTTTCAGTTATTCAGTCATTACATCCTCAAGATCTTAAACCCATTTCACCTACACTCATGAAAACTAGTGTGTAGATGCATCTCAGAAAGAGCAATTTAGACACACCAAAACTTGGCCAATATGATCTAGTTTGCATATTTGAATGACTTCTGTATTTTCAACTACTCATTCATTACATGCTCAATATCTTGGATGCTATTTTTTGTACACTGATGAAAACTGGTATGTGGATGTAGCTCAGGGAGAGTAACTTAGTTATGCCAAAGTTGGTTAATATGACTAAATTTCACACTTGAGTGACTTATGTATCTTCAGTAACTTAGTTATGCCAAAGTTGATTAATATGATTCAATTTCGTACTTGAGTGACTTATGTATCTTCAGCTGTTTGTTGTTACACGCTTAATATAATGGACCCTATTTTACCTACACTCATGAACTTGATATTTGGATGCATCTCAACTAGAAGGTCAACTGTATCAAAACTAGGTCACTTTAACCTAATTTTCATGCTTGAGTAACTGTTGTATTTTCAGCCATTTATTTGTTACATTCTCTAAATCTTTAACACTATTACATCTAGACTAATTAGACTTTGTTTCAACCACACACCGATGACACTTTGCTTGTTGACACATCTTAATGTGTAGTATATTGCAGTAATATATCTTTCCAACACATGGTGGCTTAGATGGTAGACTCACAACCAGTGGGTAACAGGTTCAAATCCTGTTCTGAGCAACCTAAATCAGCTGTGATGGCATATCTCTTTGCAAGGCTCTTAACTTCTATTGCATCAAATCTTCATACTGCTCTGTATAGTGTTGGCTACACCAGATGTCCTTCGGTTGGTTAGGGTATTCATGTTTATGAGTAAACATATTATTATAATTAGTAGTAGTAGTAGTAGTTCTTCAAGGACTCTTAAAAAGTATGTCACAACAACCCATTTTCTTGCTCAAATAACTGTTTTATGTATTCAGTTTTTCAGCAGCAGAGCAGGGGAGATGCAGAATTCTAGGAAATTCTAATTTTTACTGCCTGACATCTCATATTTTATTTACAGATACTCTATCCATATTGCGCAACAGGACAAACATACTGCTACAGTACAAATCAATGTCAAACAATTGCTTGTGCAGATGCTGATATTTCTTCATGCTCCCTTGGCAACCCATACTGCACTTCTGACAAGACCTGCACTTCCTGTCCAGCTATGATTACTCGCTATAGCAATATTTCTCTTGGACACACTTTCAAAGTTAGATGGGCCATTCCACACACAATAACAACCACTGGATATGGCTATGTGTCACTGATATTAAGTGGATATGATGTCTTTCGGGGTGACAGAGTAGCTCATGAAATAACAGGAGCAGGCAGACTTGGGAAGATTACCATTTTTGCAGCAGATGTGAAAACTGACTTTTGGTTGAGTGGTCTTCAGAGTCTGAGTCTTCCAGACACTGTTGTAGGTACTACTGGTGCCACAGCAATGAGTGAACGCCACCTTCTTAAAGTGATTGTTTCATCCCAGTCTTCTGTTCTTCTGCCCTTCACCTTCATTACGACAGGAACCATCATGATCACTGGCAATGTGTCCAATCAGCAGATTTCCCACTCAATAAGTGCTTCAGATGTAATCTCTGTGATCGAAGGAGTCAATTATGCCATCCTCAATATAGTAGAGTATGTTGCTACCAATGAAATGTACAACTATCAGCTTTTACCACACACAGGTAGGTTTTATATTTATCCTTGTGCTTTTAAAAGGAAAGGCAAGAATTATGTGATCCAGCTTTTCTTGACATACGTTCGTTTGCAATTTTGTGCAACTCCTTAAGGTAAAACATCAAACCTTGGCATGTGATTTTAATTGGTCTGTGGATGTGTGCACAACAGTAGTAGAATGTTGATCCATCCCATGGCAATGGTGCTAGGGGGGTGGGGGTTGTTTAAAAAAAAAAAAATTAACTGCAAAGTTTTATCGTGTTAGATACAGTCGAATCTCAGTAGTTCTAAGACTCAATTGACCTAGCAAATCAGTTTGGGGGATCAATAGTTCAGGTGAATGAGATTTAATATAAATTTTCTGTCGGGTCCGTAAAATAAGTCAGAGTGAGCCAGGATGTTTGAGCCAACTGTGTTTGAGTGAACAAGATTATACAGTATCTAACAATTGGTATATGTGATAATTGACCCCAGTTTTAATTCATGTCAGATGGCATTTTGAATGAGACCTCCAGGATCATGGCCTTGGGGTATACATGTGTGACCCCTGGATCATAACTTGGAAACTATTGTAATTCCCACCCTATAACTATGTATACTCTTGAACATGAAAAGACAAAGTCATATATAAAATCAGTATTGGTTCTTGGGTCTTTCCTTACCCCCTAAGGACTTAGTCCCAGGATAATATCTTGAAAACTATTGAGATCCCCATGTTATAATTATATATAAACTTATTGGACATGAAAAGACAACTGGTTATGTGCAGTTAATATTGGTTCCTTGGCCCAGCCCTACACATAGGTATTTTGTTGAGAGGTTCAAACTTGGGGTTGGCACAGAAGCATTGGGATATGTGTTTTTAAACACAGGATTGTAGTTACCTTTTGTACGGTAATTAGGGCCCTACTCGATGAAGACTGCAGAATCCTATAGTAAGCATGTTGTCCATATATTTGTCTGGCTATACATCTTTCTGTTCATCAGCAAAATAATAACTTTACTCTGAATTGTTGGATTTCAACCAAAATTGGTTTGCAGCTTTATATTGGTGAAGTTTCATATCAATTGGAGTTTGAACTATCTTAGTCATCACATAGAGGAGTTATGATCTGGGATGCCCTGCCTCCTCCTGACTTTGGTTTCTGCAAGATAACTTCATTGGAAATAGTTTGATTTCAACCAGGTTTAATATGCAGCTTTATGTTGATCAGACTTTCATTGAATTTGATTTCCAATGTTCCACATCATTATTTACAGGAGTTATGGCCCCTGATTGACCATCCTCCTAACTTTTGTTTCCACAGCATAACTTTACCAAGAATTGTTGGATTTACACCAAATTTGGCATGCAGCCTTACATTGATGAGATCTTGAACTAATTTGGTTTCCAGCAGTCCACAACATTATTTACAAGAGTTATGGCCATTGATAGTCCATCTTCCTAACTATTTGGTTGCTGCAACATAACTTTATTGAGGATTATTTGATTTCAGCCAAATTTGACATGAAGCTTTATCTTGATTAAACCTCAAAGGTGCTTTCCATGACATCGTCTACAGAAGTTATGTCCCCTGATTGCCCGTCCACCTAACTTTGGTTTCCACAGTGTAAAATTTGCCAAAGTTAGTATGACTTGCAGCTTTATAATGTTGTAACCTTGAATGATGCTGATTTCCAGCATTCCATAATATCATTTATAGGTGTTATGGCCCCAGATCACTCATTCCATTAACTTTGGTTTCTGCAGCATAACTTTACTATGGATTGTTGAACCAAATTTGGCATGCAGCTTGATATTAATGACACATTGATTGAGTTAGATTTACAGAGTTCCAAGTCATCATTTACGGGAGTTTTGGCTCTTGATTGCACAATTTCCTAACTTTGATTACCAGTCATAACTTCAATTTGGATTCTTTGATTTTAACTAAATTTAGAATGCAGCTTTACATTGATGAGACCCTGAATGAGTTTGATTTCCCCTGATCCATGCTATCATACATTCCTTTTGTTTCCACAAAGTTCCTCTCTTTAGGGTCCTGCTGTAATCAGTGTTAGCAACCAGGACCTTTTGCATTACACCCATCACTAATAGATCTATTTAGCAACCAGGACCTTTTGCATTACACCCATCGCTAATAGATCTATTAGCAAGCAGGACCTTTTGCATTACACCCATCACTAATAGATCTATTAGCAAGCAGGATCTTTTGCATTACACCCATCACTAATAGATCTATTTAGCAACCAGGACCTTTTGCATTACACCCATCACTAATAGATCTATTAGCAAGCAGGATCTTTTGCATTACACCCATCACTAATAGATCTATTTAGCAACCAGGACCTTTTGCATTACACCCATCACTAATAGATCTATTTAGCAACCAGGACCTTTTGCATTACACCCATCACTAATAGATCTATTAGCAAGCAGGATCTTTTGCATTACACCCATCACTAATAGATCTATTTAGCAACCAGGACCTTTTGCATTACACCCATCGCTAATAGATCTATTAGCAAGCAGAACCTTTTGCATTACACCCATCACTAATAGATCTATTTAGCAAGCAGGATCTTTTGCATTACACCCATCACTAATATATCTATTAGCAAGCTGGACCTTTTGCATTATACCCATCACTAATAGATCTATTAGCAAGCAGGACCTTTTGCATTACACCATTCACTAATAGATCTATTAGCAAGCAGGACCTTTTGCATTACACCCATCACTAATAGATCTATTTTTTTTTATACTACTACGCTACACATTTCTTGGGAAGTTTTTCTTTTCATAACTCTAAATAAACACAGTATTTCTCCCATATTTAGTCCAGGGGGCCTACCTTGTTAATGTGATGAAAAGTAATGGGTGGACTTCTTATTGATTAAGGCTTTGTTAGATACAAAGCTGACTAAAGTTTGTAAAAGTGGGGTATGGGCTTATCTTCAAGCATGGGCTTCTTATGGGAGAAATATGGTATTTAAATAAAATTGTACTTTATGTAAATGTTGCATATAATTATCATAGATTTAAACCCTGAAATAAAAATTCCAAATTATCAACTTAAACAAACAAATATAATCTAGTCAGAAAACTTGTAAAAAAAGGCTGTGAAAATAGTATGTTGTAAAAAGCATTCAGCTGGTTATCCCCACACATTTTTTATAAGCTTTGGGTACATTGTGATGCCCCCCATTTTTACATCCATCCATTTGTCAGTCCATTATATGATATCCTAATAAATTGCAAGGTGAAATTTCAATAAACTTAAGATCAAAGCAAAAGATTTTTGTTCTAAAATCTCATAATTACTTCTTAGTGGTACTCTGCCGATAGCCACTGTCATATAATGTGGTCATGCCATGAAACATTTGAGCATAAAAAATGTGTTGTTTTTCCAGGACCATGATACTTTGTCATAGAAAGTCATGGAAGTTTAAGGATACAATGAAACTTTTGTAAACGGATGCCTGTTGGACCCAAAGTTTGGTTGTTTTATAAAGGTGGCCAGCATACAGAGTCCTGATTTGGATTTTGAAGGCCGTATTATTGCCCATATCTGTGACAATACTACAGAGGAAGCCAGATTACAGAAGGACCAGTTTAGGGAAGAT
Organism: Margaritifera margaritifera; assembly: GCA_029931535.1. NCBI lineage: Eukaryota > Metazoa > Mollusca > Bivalvia > Unionida > Margaritiferidae > Margaritifera > Margaritifera margaritifera. The sequence continues at coordinate 917,729 of JAQPZY010001458.1, forward strand.
TCACTGTAAAGAAAAAGTCTTGTCCTTTTGGTCATACATTTCCTGGATTGTTAATTTATCTGGATTAAAAAACACCCCTCCAAAATAAGTTAAAATCTAGGTAAAACTTTTTGTCTAGCCATTCTATATTGATTTATTTTAATTGACAGTTAAAATTATACAATGCATGAAGTCATCATCCTGGATTGGTGATTAAATATTTCTTCTTCAAATATGTTACCCAATCTTAATACCTTAGGAGTTCATCCACTACCTGGCAAATTCAGTCCTCGCAAGTTAAGAGAGACATTCATAACATCTTTTAGCTTGTTTTAGCAACTAAAGTGCTTAAAAGTCATCTCTTGCTGAGTTCATACTTCTGCACATGCCTTGTCAGCATGCTGTCACGGGAGGTCTCACAAATACATTCCACTTATGCTTTTCTACCTGCTTGAGTGATTCTTCTGAGTTTTCTCAAATCAGGTAAGTATACTCCATATGTTTTCTTCAAAGTCTCACTTTATTTTTATATGATACATGAATATTTGCTCTTCCATTTTCTAACTTTGTTGTACAATAAGCAGTTGGTGACATCATAATTGCCTGCCCTAATATCTATAGTTCATTTCAACATTCCATATTTTCTGTAAGATATATCCAGTAAATGATCATTTAATATTTTTAAGTTCTGCAATATTCTCTTTCATTTATCTTAATTCATAGCATACATTTTACAATAAGCTCAGCGCAACAGTTCAATGATTTTACATATACATGCTATTATGTTGCTCTAATTATAGTACAGTACAGCATGTCTTGAGGGGAAACTATCCCTAATAAAATGTGGTTTCTCAAGACAGGTGGTTTTTCATAACAGGTCTGTGCAGGATTGCCAGTTTATTTTCAATTTCAAAGTCAAAGTCAAAATTCATGAGGGTTTAAGAAGGAAAAATATACACAATTACTGCTAATGTATTTTATTCTTTATTCATAGGTCATATTAAAATATTACCTTCATTCATTTCAAAATAATTTTTTATGCAGTAAAGGTATACATCTGTCATTAAACATTCACCTATATGTGTGAAGATATTAATGTATCCATGATAAGTTGTAACAACAACTCTAGCAATTCTGATCAGGCCTTGGATAAATATGGAATATATATATATATATATACTAATTAAATCAAACGACAGAATTACCTCATCCAGAAACAGAATAAGTTTATTTAGAGACAAAACCCAAAGGTTTAATTTCCCTCATGACATAAATGGATTAACTTGATAAATATAGGATGTAACCTATGTACTACAGTAAACAGATGATGAGATCTCTGACATTGTCACTTTCAGCTTGTTGTGTGGGTTTTAATAACTGCTTGTTGTGTGGGTTTTAATAACTGCTTGTTGTGTGGGTTTTAATAACTGCTTGTTGTGTGGGTTTTAATAACTGCTTGTTTTGTGGGTGTTAATAACTGCTTGTTGTGTGGGTTTTAATAACTGCTTGTTTTGTGGGTTTTAATAACTGCTTGTTGTGAGGGTTTTAATAACTGCTTGTTTTGTGGGTTTTAATAACTGCTTGTTGTGTGGGTTTTAATAACTGCTTGTTTTGTGGGTTTTAATAACTGCTTGTTGTGAGGGTTTTAATAACTGCTTGTTGTGTGGGATTTAATAACTGCTTGTTGTGCGGGTTTTAATAACAGCTTGTTGTGTGGGTTTTAATAACTGCTTGTTGTGTGGGTTTTAATAATTGCTTGTTGTGAGGGTTTTAATAACTGCTTGTTGTGTGGGTTTTAATAACAGCTTGTTTTGTGGGTTTTAATAACTGCTTGTTGTGTGGGTTTTAATAACTGCTTGTTTTGTGGGTTTTAATAACTGCTTGTTGTGTGGGTTTTAATAATTGCTTGTTGTGTGGGTTTTAATAACTGCTTGTTGTGTGGGTTTTAATAACTGTAACATTAATAAAGCAACAGATAGTCACATAGAAAATGCTTGTAACTTGATAAGAAACAAGGATCTCATTCATTCCAGGCATTACATATTAACTCCAAAGACAAACAATGTACAGTGAAAGTTGGGTGAGATCTGTCATTATAACAATGTCAGCATTGTTTGGGTTTTCACAACAGATAAAGAAACAACGTGAAGCTTTGAACTGACTGTACTTCCATGACTTCTAATTGTAATGGATGTTTAGATTACTTTGGCAATACATGTTCTTTAGTCAGGTTTATGGTCTGTTGCATCACCTGTAAAGAAACCAGTAGCCAGACTCAACTCCTTTTTTTGCATCTGTGTTCAGAACAATATCTGCATACCGCCTGCAGACCCTCCTCAGCAAAAATGGTTACAAAGGATTAAATCAAGTTCAGTAGTGTTTATATCTGGCTTTTTGTTAAGGTCATTCGTAGCAGTATTAAAACACATATTTTGCCTAAGAATCATGTCCGCTAGTTGTATTCAGCAAATACATGTACTCTAGGTGGTTGCTTATGACATTGCATTTATATAATAAAATTGATCTGTGCATTATGATTTTGGTCATAAATAACAGATGGTCACTCATAACAGAGGTTGCTCAAATCAGGGTTTACTGTATCATCAACAATGAGCGGGAATAATGTTCGTGTGTGTGTAAGAGATTCAAGTTGTCAGAAGATAATCATGCCACCTGTATAAATTGTATCGGGTGCCATTTGAACCATACTTGTGATGTTTGCTCTTACTGGTCTGAAGAGAGGTGGGCTACAGTCATGGCCAAGCAGTTGACCCAGGTCAATGAGAAAGCCAATAAACACACACACAAGGATGTGGATGCCATCAGTATTGCTGTCGATCCCACCTCAGTTGCCAACTGCCTCATGACTGAGTCACTTGAGGTGGAAAGATTTTCCATTCAGACAAAGATCTAGTAATATCTAGCATCACAGGCCATCACTCACAGTGCAGCGGCTAGAGCACACCAGCACTGAACAGACTACTGGGCCAGTTACAACATGGTACAGTGGCCCACTTTGACTTTCCTGGACAACCCATCACCACTTGCAGACCCCAGTTCTGGCTATGGTGATAATTTCTTGGATAGCTGGTACCAGACCTTAACACCAGACATCAGCCAGACATCCACTCCAGCTCCGGCACTAGGACTGGGTTAGGTGATCTGTCTTCATGGTATACCCGGTCCCGGAATCAAGACTCTTAGCTTTCTTCATCATCCCCATGCACTTGCTTTGCCTGCTCAGTTGTTACTACCTTCCTAGGAGGCTTCCTTGTTACCACACTGTTCTGAGTTTGAACACACACACTCACAAGCATCTTCCTTGATCCAACGATGTCCTGGAAAGACTCAGCCTTCCATGCATCCATTGAAGAAGCATTCTGGTTTCTGCCTCCAGAGTTCTGTCCATCTCCACCTGTTCTGTCCATGGCCTCTTACGGGATTCCCACATCCACTGATCTCTTAACCAAGAAAGACCAGACTTCTTTCAAACAGCTACCACAGTCTTGCAGATTTCTGACATTCTGCATTGCTTATAAAAGACAATTTCAAGACACAGGTGTCAATAGGTTTTTCTTTTCACAATGTCAATTCCCTTAAAACTTCAAACCAGCTTTTATAGGACATGCACATCAGTCTTTGATAATGAAGTCCCAGCTGTTGACAGAGACCTCACAGGTTTTTTAATGTTGAAACCTTCCTCTGTGTGCATGTGGACCAGAAATCCTTTCTAGACACACAACAACTGGTTCACAACATCATAGCCATTGGCTCCATTCTGGACTTGGTCTTGATTGCTATATTTCATCAATTTAACACAGCTTAACACACACTCTCCAGTTTCATATATACATTTGTCAGTCTCCAACTTGCAGAAAGAGATCGTAAAAGACATTCACAAGGCCATTCTCAGATAACAACCAATATCTTCATTATCTCCCATCCTTCCATTCAGCAGCTACATGTACGTAGAGGAGGTCAGGAAACAGGCTGCCAAAGTGGTAACTCTTGCTTAGGCCTAGTATCCCAGAGCCCAGCTCTCATTTCCTAAGAGAGACAGGGAAACCTTCCTTCATATCCATTCCTTCGATGAGGGTCCAGTTTACCATAGCCATTGATGATAAAACATGCAGAGACAATGACTAGTTTTGACCCAGCTTCACTCTCCAATAACTTTCTTGAAGATAATGAAGTCAGGTTCATGCTGCACCAGTTTAAGGAAGACAAACAGTTTGCCACTGATGACCCCATGGATTATGCAAATAGTCATGGAGGGCCTCCAAATCACATTCAGTGATCCTCACCAGTTGTCAAGGGCACACTTCACTACAGATGTCCCCAGAGTCATGTACAAAGCCAGTGTTCAGCAGCAGGGAATGAACACTCTCCTTACAAGCAGGGTGGCAGAGATTTTTCACAACACAACCGAACTGAGACTTTACTCCATATTTTTCTGATTGGTCATAAAGCTGAGCTCAACCAATACTTTAGGACACCCAAGTTCAGAATGGAGATGCCAAGCCTGGTTCTCAGTTCTATTCAGCAGAAAGATTTTCAATCAGTTTAAACTTCCAAGATGCATACCTTCATATTCCTGTTCACAGTTCCTGGAAATTCCTGAGGTTCACATACAGGAACTCAGTGTACAAGTTGAGGTACTCCATTTGGGTCTGAATCTCATTCCATGGGTCTTCACAAGAATCAAGAACAGAGTCATGTCAGTCTTCAGAACAATCTTCACATCCTAGATGGCATCCTAAAAATCAAAAGGTCTATTGTACCAAGACATAAAATGCCTTTTTTGCACTTGCTTTGCTTTGGATTCCTTGTCAACAAAGGATAAATCTGATCTGGCTTGTCAACAAACGACAAATCTGATCTGACTTATCAACAAAGGATAAATCTGATCTGACTTGTCAACGAAGGATAAATCTGATCTGACTTGTCAACAAAGGACAAATCGGAACTGACTTATCAACAAAGGATAAATCTGATCTGACTTGTCAACAAAGGATAAATCTGATCTGACTTGTCAACAAAGGACAAATCTGATCTGACTTGTCAACAAAAGACAAATCTGATCTGACTTGTCAACAAAGGATAAATCTGATCTGACTTGTCAACAAAGGATAAATCTGATCTGATTCTATCCCAGCATTTCATTCACCTGGGCCTGGAGTTCAAAACCTTTTTGAACCGAGTTTGTCACCCTCAGGAACAAACATTGAAAATCATCTTGTGTCTTCCATCTGCTCAGAGAATTTTTTGAGTCACAGCCCAAGAATTTCTTTGCCTTTTGGGTTGTCTCAAATTGGCCATGGATCTCCTCATTTTGGGTCGCTTTTTCATGAGATTCCTGCAAATGTTCCTTCTATCTCAGTGGTGGCTGAAAATTTGCCCTCTGGACCAAATGATCAGAGTTTCCAGTTCCATGAGGTCTCATCTCAGCAGATCTCAGAGGATCTCTCTTGGTGTATGGTGGGTATCCCACTGTTGGATCAGTCACCAGAAATCACGATCTGCGCAGATGCCAGCATGTCTGACTGGGGTACCCATCTCCAGCCCTCCTTTCAGGAAGTGCTGTATGCACATCAGTCTCTTTGGAATGAATGCCATAGTGAATTCCTTTTGTTTGTGGCAGGAGGTACTATCTGGAATGAGTGTTTTCATTTCATCTGACAACTCATCAATTACATCAGAAGACAAGGAGAAAACATGTCCCTAGACCTGTACCTTCTGGTTTTGGATTTCTCAGTTAGCGTCATCAGTGACAAATCCGTATTCAAGTCTGCCACATCCCAGGCAGGCTCAGTATCCTAGCAGATTCATTGTCCCAGTGGAATTCCATATTTCTCTGATGATAAGACTGGGTTGCCTGCATAATAACTTGTTTAAAAATTGGGGGCTAGGCTTATTATTGGATAAGAACCTAACAAATAGAAATTTATAGCGGAAACTAAAGTGAAAGAGACTGGTGAAAATACAAGTTTGTAAAGTAACAATAGGTAAGGAAATGGTTGTAAATTTGATTCTTTTTACATTGTTTGAAATTTTCTTGCTACAAAAGACACTAGGAAATTAACACATGTCCCTGCTGGTTGACTGATAAAATGACTCTCACCTTGCTTTTACATTTCGGGCTCAAAGTGGGAGTTATTTTTGGATACCCCCAGCTTGGCAGGACTTTTTAAAAGTGATGGGTGGGCTCAACCAATGCATCTTTTCCCATACCCCTCTGATTCCCAAAGTCTTGCAGAAAGTGAGGAAATCTGATTGCCAATTAATTCTGATTGCTTCCCTCAAGTGGGACAAATCATGGATTAGCAACCTTCTGAATCTAGTGGCATAGATTCCCATGAAAATTCTGCCATGTCCTTGACTGCTGAAACAACTGTACATGCAGGTTTTCCATCCCAAACCAGAGATTTTGAACTTTCATGCCTGGCTTGTGTTAAACAAGATTTAGGTAAAAACAGTTCTCCAAACAAGTGGTGAACAGAAGTGCTTGGGAAAGAAGGTCCACTACTCTGTAAGGTTATAAGAGGGGAAATGGAGAATTTTCCCCCAGTGGTGTGAACAGACACATCTTTCCCTTAAGAACATCAGTACCACAATTAGATACATGTAACTTTCTCCAATGTCTCTTTGAGGAGATGTTAACCTACAGTTTCATGCTCTTACACACAATTCACCATTATGAAAGGAAGAACATAGACCAGAACAAAACCTCTTCAACCTTTTTGCCAATTTTGACCACACAAAGCCAAAGGCTTTGGCCCTTTGCTTCATGTGGAATATATGGTGGATTCTTATTGGCTGAACAACACACCCTTGAAACCACTGTCTAGAGTCACTCTGACTCACCTTTCATACAAGACCTGCTTCTAAGTAACTGTAGCTGCAGCAGGCAGAATAGGTGAGATACATAACTTATCGGTCAACCCAAACTATCTGCAGTTTGACCACAGTGGCTTGGTTTCTGTCATGATGGCCCCTGCTTTCATTGCTAAGAATAGGCTCCTACTCGTGGGAAATCAGTCCTTGGTCTTGAAACCACTTTCTTCTTTTGACTGTTCTTCCCAAGGGTGTTTGCATTATCCCATCAGGGCATTGAAGTAGTGCCTGAAGCAGACTGAGAAGGAGATCTCACTTTTTCTTACCACTCAGGGAAGAAAGGGATGAAATTTCCATTCTGGCCGTCAAGGAGGTGCTCTACATTTATTATGTACTTCTGAGAGAGTGACAGGTGTAAGGTGAAGTTGTTTGAATTTGCAATATGCACAATGAAGAGAATTTTGGCATACCTCTATGCTAATTTCATGTACTGTGGCTGAAATTTCTTTACATATTGTACTTGTGGAAATTGTACATTGAAAAATCAGCTGGAATTAGTCCAAAGTACACTATTTTTAGCAGTTTTTAAAATATGGAAAATGATTTGCCAGAGTAGGCAATACCAGCTTCTGAAAGTACAATGAATGAATTACAAAATATATAAAAAGTTATAAAAAGTTATCGGCTCTTTTTTACCTTTGAAATCAAGGAAGTGAAAATAACCATATGGAGCTAGCAGATTTTTGATAGATGCACATCTAAAGTAAGACCAAGCTGTATACTCTATAATCCAAATTGCACCATCAATCATACACCAAAATAAAGATAATTAAAAGTTCTTTTAATAACACCAAAGATATACAAGGTCTTTTTTAAATAGTCAGGATAACCAGTGAGGAAAACCTGGGAAATTCTTTTCTTTAAAAATCTAACCTTATGCAAAATACAAAACTGTAGAGTGCCACCCAACCTGAATCCATTGGGTTATCTGCTCAGCCCACAAAGAACTATCCCATAACTGGATGAATTTATTATGCATATGGGTTTATGAGGTAGATTCACATGCAACTGTTCTGAAATCATTCAAGCCATGGGGTGGAGATCACATGACTTTCTCTGGCTTTTTCTTCAGACACCTTTCATCAAAAAAGTGCTTAATTCGACCTTGTGGAACCTATATCAGCAACAAAACAAGCTACCATTCCAGGTTGCCCAGCAACAACACATGTTACTTAACATTCACTGGATTTGCTGGAGTGAAAATTTTCTAAACTGCATCCATGCATTGATCCTGTGCCAACTCAATCCTGTATCACACATTAAACTCAAAGCTGTTGCACAGTTACATTAGGAGACTAGAGATAGGGTCAACTCCAGGGTAAGGGGATGAAACTCTCTCTGCCTCATACCTTTTCTCCTAATATATTTGAAGAAGGAACCAATTTTTGGAGTAAAATACAATACTTCTGCAATATTTACTTACTCAATCATAATACAGGCACACCCTTACAAGCCCTTCCTGCAGTTACATTCCTATAAGGTTGTGCACATCTGCTCCAGTAGTAACTGATAAGTGATGGGATTTGGCACTAATCCCTTTAAACCAAGGGGAGAACACTCATCTAATTTCTGGCATGACAAGCAAATGATTTTTAACACCTTTGTTTCATGAAAAAAGCCAAAAGATGTGTTGAATGTCGTTCGTAGCTTGGGATGGCTAGATTTGTGTGGTAGTGGATGTACTCAAAACATATTATGACAGGGAAAGTATTATCAAAGAAACATCTTTTATTCCTAAAATTAGATTTCCCAGGTAGTAAAGGTTTCTTATGCTTCAGTATTTTATAATAGGTTTATTATGCTTCAATATTGTAATTTACCTGTGGTTCTAAAACTTTAATATGATGGGTTGGCAGTGTGGTTTTTCCATTTGATACACTAAATATGTTGTTAATTTCAGTGATTATATACAGCTGAAAGAGTAGAATTTGTACATTATAAAATGATTAAAAATGTAGAAATCATGATTTACCCTGATATATTTATGCACTTGTTCATGTTATGTGTTATGTGTCCATTGTGATCATAAGTCATGATAGTAACTGTATTTTTTGTTAAATCTTGCACATCATAAAATCTTCATTGAATATATTAGAATCGTACTTCATATGAAATTTTCACACACACATATATGTTTATCGTAATTAATGTCCCTTCAATCTGATTAAAATCAGATCTCCACAGTCCTACATAGAGATCTGATGGACACTAATAAGTGGTCATGTTCTGGTGACCTTGTGGTTCACCAATTAAATCACGGCTTTCAAATTTATGAAAGTGTCACACGCCATTTGGAACATATCGTTATTAATGATAACTCTCACTAACATGAAATGCAATGTTTTGTCTTTTAGGCTACTAAAAATAAGTGGACTGTGAATTCCAAAGGTCACCAAAACATTAGCTGTTATTGGTGTCTGTCAGATCTTTACATGGAACTATGGAGATCTGATTTTAATCAGATTGAAATCAGCATTAAAATAGCACTTTGCTTGATGTCTTCATCACCTGACACTAAAAATGTTGTCAGCCATGATGGTCAATGCTAGATCACAAGACCAGTTCTACACTAAATTCATCTAATTTCACATTTTTATGAAATTTCACTTGTTTATTGTAAATACTGGCCTTCATTTATACAGATATGAGTATGTTTTGAAATTTACATATTGCATTCTTTTTTTTGTTGATCCTAGTCAATATATTTTCAATGTTGTGTTAACTGGTACTTGTTTACTCTTTAATCCATACCTAGTGACCTTTGTTATCACTTAAACGGCGTTGATGTTTGACTGACAGTAGTAGGTCATGCAAAATGTTTATTTAATTGTTACTGTTTGAGTGTAAACAAACAAGTAATGCTAATTAAATTGCCTGCCCCCCACACCCCTTTTTTATCACTGGCTGTATAGTATCTGTTCTACACAACACGACCTGTTCACCATGCAGGACAAACAATGATTGATGTCAGAATTACACCATGTGACTATATTCCGAAGAGTGTACATAGGAGCAAAATTTGAAGGTTGACAGACTAGTCACATTCTTTCACCAGATATTACTCTGTCTTGAGGAAGTTATAATTAGAAATTTACTAAAATCACATTAATAAGAAACTAATAGATAGGTATGCAAATAGGACAAGATGAAGAATTTTAATTATTTCTTTATTATCAATAAACTGACATGACAGCTTTAGTACATTAATCTGAATCAATTCAATTCAGTCAAATTCAGTTCACTGCTATTGATCCTGGCTTAATGCAAAAGTAATATTTAGACAGCTATCTCCCACCACACTAAGAATTTAAGGTTTACTTTCATAATACATGTACTTACACTGTAGGTCATCAATTTCTTGTTGAATTATTAGTTTGGGGTTATCAAAGCCAGCATACAATAGTCTCTGTGTATACTACATATAATTACATATTTATTTATTAGTTATCTTTTCTTTTTTTATTTATTAAAAGTTTTATGGTTGTTACACACAATCAAAAATAAAAAGATAATAAATTAAAGCACTTTTGAATTTTTTTATGATGACAATTGTATAAGTTTGCACATAAGACCTCCCCTATCTTTTACAGTATTTTATATTCTTTATATATCAGTTTCAGCATTGTGTCAAAATAAACAGTAAGAAAATATGGTCTGTCGAGTATTTAGATTTTGAGTCGGGGCAAGTGATTTTTTGTAAAGCCACTTGCCCTGAGCACTGTCAGGGAATAGAAAACAAAAGCCACTTGCCCTGAGCACTGTCAGGGAATAGAAAACAAAAGCCACTTGCCCTGAGCACTGTCAGGGAATAGAAAACAAAAGCCACTTGCCCTGAGCACTGTCAGGGAATAGAAAACAACTTTTGGTCAAGTCCACCTTGGTGGAAGCTCAACATGGTGATCACTTTGGTGTCTGTGTGGCTGTCCATTTATCTCTCCATCCATAAGTCCATCCATACAGTAGTCCATACCCTAGATCAACCTCAATATTAAATTTGTTTATGTGGTCATATTTTTAGGTACAGTTGGCCACAGAGACATGCTACATGGTACTTGTATGTGGGTACATCTTGATGTGAACAACACCAAAAGACCAATAGCTTGGAGTGGCTTGACATGCAGGCCACAGCCAGCTTCTTGTCTATAAAATATGTATAAAGTTGGAAATAGAAGTGAAAATCTTGCACAGATGTATGCCATGGCCTTTGGAAGATATGTTAATAAAACAAATGCAGCAGCCATGCTCCTTTGTATGATAGTGACTGAGGCAATTAATATTTTAGTTGACACAGATATACTAAGGCCTTGAAAGGATATGTTTTATTTGATGATTTTTATCACCAGATTATCATCGTCATCATACATTGTTACTTTTGTTAAGATCATCTTCAGTGTAATTGTCCTCATCCTCATCCTCATCATCATCATCATCATCTTCATCATTATTTTGATGACAATCAGATATATACTTTATACTATGAGTAAGTGTTCTATTTTCCTCTGACTCGCAGGTACCAATGTGTCACTAAAATGGGACTTTGGAAATGGTGTTGTCATCAACACAACAAATGCTGTCCAGCCCTATGCGTACACATTTAAAGGAATGTACAATCTAACTGTTAATGCCTCTAACATCCTTAGTAGCAAGGCAAACAATACTATCATCATAGTAGAGGACAGGATCGTCAGCTGTCAGATCACTCCAATGGCACCCTTTGCAGTCAAGGGTGAGACAACTAACATTCTATTTTCTCTCGCAAGTGGTTCCAACTATACAGTGTACTGGAGCTTCAGTGATGGGTCACCAAGCATTCAAGATGACGAACTTGTCTTACCATTGGGTCAGAATGTATCTTTTGTCTTTAATGTTTTAGGGACAGTTATTGTGAATGCCAACTGCTCCAATGATATAAATTGGAACTCAGCCCCTCCTATTCAGTTGAATGTGATGGAAAGAATTACAGGGCTACAGTTAGAGAGTTATGGCGCTATTAAGAATGAAACCTTCATGATAAATGTTACATGGATCACAGGCACCTCTGTCAACATAACAATAAATTTTGACGGCATTGACCTAATTGTCACGTTGGACCCCACACAGAAGAAGGCTATGTCACCTCCGATGATTATATCCTCACTGGGAGTTCATAATGTGACTGTGACTGCCAACAATCCTGTAGGTCCCCTGCAGACACTGACGACACCATTTACAATAGAGTTTGAGATTGTCAATCCATCTGTGGTCACAACCCTGCCACCAGACCATGCCTATCTGATGCATCCTCTTCTTGTGACTGGAACAGCCGTCAATTTTACAGTGAATGCTGATGAAGGAACAAGTATCAAAGTCAGTTTGGACTACAAAGATGGCACAGCAGTAGACAGTATTAATATTGGTATTGGTGTGGCCTGGACTGCACCTGCTACATTTAACCATGCTTTCAATACTCCTGGATTTTTCAACATCAACATTACAGTTTGGAATGGTTTCAGCAAGTTCACATATTTTTTCCCAGTTTCCATAATGACACCTGTCAGAAATCTAAGTCTTTTCAGCAACTCACCCAGACAGTTCAGTCCTCCGGGAGTAGTCAACTTCACCTTCACTATAGATCCAGGCGTTGCTCAACCCTCTGCGGCTACCTTGGACTTTAACTATGGTGATGGATACACTCAACACCTCAGTACATTCTCTGTCGCAAATGTCATTACTCGTACCTTTTGGGATGATGCAAAGACATACACAGTGGTGGCTGCTGTTTGTAACCTGATCAATTGTCAGAACATGACGACAACAGTGGCCATTGTTGAGATCATTCAGGGGTTGAAGGTCGGTTCTGACCCTCCTGCTGCTGTTGTGGGTGTACCATTTGCCGCCGTGGTCACAGCATATCGTGCAGGCAATGAAAATGTCAACCTTACCATTAACTTTGGGGATGGAAATTCTCAAAAGGCACCCCGCACTGGTAAGTCCATGATCAGAGCAACATCAATAGAAATTAGGTTAAGAGGTGTAATGGACATAGTCTTGAATGTAAAGCAACTAAAATTAGCTCTGGGAAATCCAATACTGTAATTGGTCTGTTTAAGGCATCCTTTTGGCCAATTTAAAGTTTGGGAGTTCTTGTAATAAGTAAATTTGATAGGGTTTCAGTTTTAGGGGAGCTAACATTTGAAGATTTCAGTTTTTAGAGATTGATATGTACCATTGCAAAAGGAAAACAAAAATAGACTGCTTACATTTCTTGTTTTTTTTTAATAGCATAAAGATTGAGTTACTGACTGGTTTTTAGCCAAAGCAGGCCATAAGGTCTGGTGAGTTTATGGTATGATCATGCGTCATCCATCATGTGCTGTCCACTCACATTACTGTTTGCAAATTCTTCCTGAAAAAAAACGCCGGGCAAATTTCAATCAAACTTGGTTTGAATGTTCTTGAGGACATGATCTACCAAAATTGTGTTTGGAGTTGATCCCCTAGCAGTAATCTTACATAGCATCCAAAATTGTGTTTGGAGTTGATCCCCTAGCAGTAATCTTTCATAGCAACCAAAATGGAAAACCTTTTTTTGACTTCTTTTCCAGAATGGTACAGACAATTTTGATCAAATTTGGTGGGAATGTTTCTTAGGACATACTTTATAAAAATTTTGTCTGGGGTGGCTCCCTTGCAATGTTGTGGCTTCCGTAGCAACTATATGAAAACCTATTTTCAACTCATCCAGAAGAGCTGAGCAAATGTTGATCAAACTTGGTAGGAATGTTGGATAGAATATGCTCTCTCAAAATTATGTATGGGATGGCTCCCGTAGTGACAGTGTGGATTTCTTAGCAACAAGGTGGAAAACCTATGTTTGACTTCTTCTCTAGAATAGTTTTTAGTTTTGATCAAACTTCGTTGGAGTATTTCTTATTTCCCCTAATAATGGTGTAGCCGCTATAGCAACTGGTCAGAAAACCTACAGATGATACTTATATCCAATCAAATATGGCTATTGTTACTAATATATATCTATATATATAATTGTAAAAAACTGACCATGAACAGTGCAAAACTAGTTTTTTAACTAGCCTATTTGTTTTTGACTGTCACTGAGTCTTAGGCAAAATTACAAAACAGAGACAAAGAAGACAAACAATAAACACCAATGAAAACATTGAATTGGCAAAACTTTACATGATTATGGATCTGATAGAAGTATTATTTCAAAATTGTGGATGTGGAAGAACCCTCTTGATTTTGGAGTCACAAGGTTAAACGGTCAATATCACTGTGACTACAAGAATAAAAAAATGGGTTATGCACAATGGCATTAGTTCTACATAACATATCTCAGCCAAACTTTGTGGATGGCTTGCACTTGTAATAAGCAAGATAGCTATTGATTTTTGGGGTCAAAAGGTCAAAGCTCAAGGTCACTAACTGAAAGAGAAAAAAATTATTTCTGCACAATAACATTAGTTCTACATTACAGACCTGGCCCAAACTTTGTAGATGGCTTCTAGTTAGGGTAAGGAAGAAGCCTGTCAATTTTGGAGCCAAAATGTCCACGGTCAAGGTCACTCTGACTGAAAGAAGAAAAATGGATTCTGCACAAAAATTTCAGTTCTCTACTTAGAGGACATATATAATGTGCCTACTGTTTACAGTACTCTTGTTTGGAGTGCTGAAATTAGACAAAATGTTAGCAAGTTGTAACTGAATGGTGCCTACTCTGGAGTAGCACCAAAATTTTACTAATTATGCTGTTTCTTATTCACTTGAAATTCGTCAGGTAGAGATTGTATGCTAAAGTATTGTTTATTAATTAGGACTTGTAATTTATAGATATTTATAAGGAAAAAAAATATATGTAACAATCAACAAATTTTGAGAACAACATTTTTGCATATTTAACAAGAAAATGAAACTTGTAAAAATATTATGAATGTTAAATAGCAACATAGTAGTACAGTATGTGTAACAATGGATTAATTGCAACATTTTATGTTGTGAATGTGCAGAATTGATCAGAGTCGAAAAAATTTAATGATGATGAAATATTATGATTTACATAATTATGTTCTTTAATTTTCTTGATTTGGTGGAAGGTTTATGAAAGCTGGGCTTTCTCAAAGAATATGCAGTAATCTCATGGCTCAATGTTAGCCCATTTCCCTTTTTCCTTTGTTTTGTTTTTTTACAACGCAATCCTTAAAAACCAGCACCCATACAGATCTATAGTTATGTCTGTCACATTTATAGGTAAACCTTCTGTGATAAAGTGAATGCTAGAAATAATCATTTGTACATGTACTTAAAAAAGTTAAATTTATGTATGCTTGGAAGCCAATTTTTCTACTTCCCAAACTTAGCTGCTTTTCATAGGTTTGACTGTATTTCAACATCATAGCAACAAATAGATCTTTATTGGTGTTAGCACTAACTCAATGAACTTAATTTCTCTTGATAACCTTTGGAGAAGCTTATCACTTTCCAATGTATTACTATAACTTGATTTTCTCAAATAACACAGGTCAGAGTCCATATGGAGAGGATCGATTCAGCCATACCTACTCCATCAAAGGGAACTATACAATCAGTGTAACAGCAACAAGTCTGTTCCAGACAGTAACAGCCACCTACAACATTCTTGTTCAAATATCTGTCACTGGGAAATATTCCATCAGCTCATCACACCCGCAAAGCTTCTCACTTGGAGGTAAGTCAGCAACCATTTTATCTTGAAGAAAGTGGTCCCTAGATTTTCATTTTAAAGTGGAAATTTTTGGTTATGTCTACCCCCCCCCCCCTCCCCAATATGGGAGACATTGATTTTCTGCTGCCCGTCCATCCTACTTACCTTGAATTGATTAGATTTTCAGGTCATTTTAGCAATTTTTAAAGTTGTTAATGTTTTTTTTTTGCTTTTTGAACTGAGATTTTTTCAACAAAAACTTGTATGAACAGTTAAGCAAAACTCATTTAAAGTAGACACATGAAATTTAATAGGCATATTTGTATTAATATGTAGATGATTTGTTATATTTTTCAGGCCATTTTAGCAATTTTTGTTATCTTTTTACATGTTTTTAAATGCTTTGGACTTTTGTTTTCTTGGGAAAACCTCGTACAAATTACCTTGTAAGCTAGATATCTCAAAAACTATAAGTTAAACCAAAATCAAATTGGATATTTACCATCTGTACTTGTGTATAAGTCGGGTCCAAATGCAAACAACATAGACCCTGATCTGCCATCAGATAATGCACTGGCAGATCAGAGTCTATGTTGTTTGTTCTACTGATTAGTCATTACAAATTGTATATACCCAGATCTGTTGGTGCATTATGCAATGGCAGATCTGGGTCTATGCAGTTTGCAGTTGGTATTGGACTATGTGCAAGTATATACAGCAGATATCTTGAGTGGGTCCCAAGATCTGATTAAGTTCTAGTTACTGTGACTGTACTTTTTCAATTTTATTTTACACATTTTTGAACATTTTGGACTTTGTTTATGGAACAAGCACAAATCTCTAGACATAGACAAAGAAAATTTAGTAGGCATATTTGTGTTGATATGAAGATGACCTGCTTAGATTTTTATGATATTTTTGCAATTTGTTCATTTTTTAAACATGCTTTTTAACTTTTTAGACTTACTGCTGGATATTTTTTAAACAAAAACCTTATTGGCACAATTCAGCAAAAACCTTTCGAGGTTGATGAAAGAAATTCAGTATGCATGTTGGCCTACATATGTAGATGACTTCCTAAGATTTCCATGCCATTGTAGTGATTTTTAAAAGTTTTTACATTTTTTAATTTCTCAGACTTGGACTTTTGTGGTCTGCAGTAGGGGCTTACATGTTTTACAAATGCAATCTAGGTTGTCATTATTAGCTCTACTGGTCATATACCAGAAGAGCTTATGGGATGGTCTGTTCTCCATCATCCTTCTGTCCATTAGAACAAGTGTGTTATCGCTACTCCTAAACTACTTGGAAGATTGCCATGAAACTTTACACACACATTCATCCCATGGCCTAGTTGGTCCTAAATGAAAATAGTGCTGTTCGGACATCGAGTATGGCCGCCACAGTGGCCATCTTGAAAATCTTGTTATCGCTATTCTTCATGAATGGATGGTCATATCAGCATGGGGTTTTCACTAAAAGATTTTCAATGATGTCTAGTTGGTCCTAATGAAAATAGGTCTGGTCTAATGTCCAATATGGCTGCCACAGTGACCATCTTGAAAATCTTATTGCCACTCCTCCTGAATGGAAAGTCATATTGACATGAGGTTTTCACCAGAAGACTTCTTATGATATCAGGTTGGTCCTAAATGAAAATGGTGCTGATCTGGTATCCAGTATGGCCACCACAGTGGGCATCTTGAAAATCTTGTTATCGCTATTCTTCATGAATGGATGGTCATATCAACATGGGGTTTTCACTAAAAGATTTTGTATGATGTCTAGTTGGTCCTAATGAAAATGGGGCTGGTCTGATGTCCAATATGGTTGCCACAGTGACCATCTTGAAAATCTTATTGCCACTCCTCCTGAATGGAAAGTCATATTGACATGAGGTTTTCACCAGAAGACTTCTTATGATATCAAGTTGGTCCTAAATGAAACTGATGCTGATCTGGTATCCAGTATGGCCACCACAGTGGCCATCTTTAAAATATTTTTATCGCTACTCCTCCTGAATGAATGGTCATATCAACATGGGATTTTCACTTAACGACTTCTTATCATGTCTAGTTGGTCCTACATGAAAATGGTGCCAATCTGATGTTGAGAATGGCCACCACAGTGGCCATGTTGAAAATCTTTTTATTGCTAATCCTCCTGAATGAAAAGTTATATTGCTATGATGTCATTCACCTGGCTAGATTTATGCCCTCTTTCACTCAGGTACCTGTGTCACAGAATGACAGGGTATAATCTAGGATTCAGAGATATGGGAACAGAGGCCCCTTAATATTTTCTAAAGGGCCAGGTCAGGTTTTGGTGGATCAATATTTTGCATAGTTTTTATTCTTTTAAAATAGAAAAAAGATTTTCAGTTTTTAGCAATTTCACACTCTGCAATTTATAATATTCAATGTAAATAAATTAATTAAAAATTATTTCTTCGTTTGAGTCAATTCTTTATCTAAATTCTTCTGACATTCAATCAAAGGGACTATCCACCATTTGATTAACAGCACGATTATGTTTTTGGTGGCCTGCTTGTGAAAGATAGTCAGATTTAATGTAGATAAGTAAAAAGTTTTGCTAACTTTTTACACTAAATTAAATTTACTCAGGGTACTTTACTCTTGTGCCAGCAAGTATGCTGCTGTCATTTCTGATGGGTTCTGTTAGCTAGACAAATTTTTTTGATTATTCAGTTTGAATTATTTTACAAATCAGACATATATAATGGGACGAAAATGAGAATATATCTAATAGTGCAGGGTTCAATCTAGAGCACATTTTTGCATCATTGGCGCAATAAGAAGTCCCAGGTTCCTTAGGAAAATACTGATGTGATGGGGTGATGCGTACAATTTGTAAGTGATGCACTCCTGGTACTTGAGTGTGCCACAAATTAACTTTTTCTGAACAGTATACTATTGTTAAAACACCTACATCAGTGAGATGCTTATCAAAATACTATGTGACTGAATCATGGCAATATGACACGAACATGTTACTGAGCTACGACAGTCTGTTTCTGAAGCATTGGATGTCTTTCATTCACTTTTACATGCCAGATGGGGCTATTATAAATGCAAGATCATTTTTTTCAAAATAAAAAGAAGGCTAAAGCAAAAATGTGCATCACCAATTATTTTTTTAGCCTGAAGTCAGCAACATCATAGGATCTGGCTTTAAAGAGCGCTTATCCGGCCTGTGCCTTGGAGGAAGTTGCACATGCCTGATGTATAGTTAAGAAAACCTGCCCAATTATTACTCACAAGCAATGGAAATACTTAACAGTAGTCAAAACAAGTCATTGGGATGACTTTGTAATACATGAAATAGTGGCAAGTGTAACAAATGTATTTTTATTCATTATCTGAAATATGTCAGTGATAAATTATTTATCTTAGAATTTTCAACATAAATTAAAACAAAAAATCAACATTGCTCTGTCATCAATAATAAGTTCTTCAGTTTGGATTATAAAATAACTTTGATTCATTCTTACTGTATATACAAAATAATACTATATTCTGCTATTAGAAGAATATATAATATTTTAAGCATAATTTATGGGTAAGTTTATTATCTAAGCATTTGACCACTAGATGGGTCATGAAGAAAAATAGTGGCTCATGTAAAATTCTTTGTGGCCCTTTTGAAAATCTTGATGGGCCAGTGGCCCTATCAGACTGAATCCTAGATTGAACCCTGTAGTGTGATAATTTCAAAATCAACTTTACTTCACTGCACTGTCTTTGTCTTGTGCAAGACAGATACAAAATTTGATTTTGACGACATTCTCACCATGGTTATAGAAAGCCATGTTTGCCAATGGTACTAACATTATTACCAAAAGTTCATGTCATTCGGTTCAATGGTGGACTGCATGAAGTGAGGGATGCATCAAATGACAGTTTCCATTGGATAGTTTCACTTTGATTTATTCTAATTTGGCTAAATTTTTGCATAAAGGTTGCCGACATATTTGTGAAAGATTTCTTGTGAAGACATGTTTGCATATAATGAGATGGGTTATCATTTATACCTGTTTTAAATATGAAGTCAGTAACATGGAGCTGTGTAACCACTTGAGCTTAACTCCCCATTGGTTTCTGTCAGTCAAGTGCTCATCTGCAATACACACATTATGGGTACAGAGCTGAATAAACAAACAGTAATATGACTGGTATATAAGCATGCAAAATTGTTGCCAACTATTTTAACACTGTAACATGTGGATGCAGCTTGCATATTTGAATGGGCCATGATTCTGAATGATCTTTTGACACCATTGGCACAAAGACACAGCCAAGATTGAACTCTCAGACATTAATTTTCATGTTTGGGTGTGTGTGTCTGTGTGAAGACATATATTTTTGCTTTCAAAAACAAATATAGTGTATACCTTCTAGTTTTTTTATATTAAAGATAGAAAGTTTTTTCACCAAATAACACAGAACATTTGGGCAGAGAGAGTCAAAATATTTTTTTACTGCAGAAAAATGGAGACAAACTTTGAAAAAATGAAACATCACAGACCTTCACCTAAGAATACATGGTCAGTGACTAAATGGAATTAAGAATATACACTGCATTGAATCAAATTCAGATACTGGTAATGCTATACAGGGTTCAGAATGCACACATGCCTAGTAAAACCCTGTTTTGAGCTGATTCACCTGAAAACTCAGCCAAGGATGCTTTGCAATTATTGGTCATACACTTGGATTTTGAATGCTGGTACAAATGTGTTCCAAAGCAAAAAAATAAATTTTAAACTTTGCTCTAACAACCATGTGCAAGGTTGATGTTTGTTGAGCCTGCCTTGGCACAAGTTTGACATAGCAATCACTTTGGCCTCGGTGTGCATGTCAATCTGTACGTTCATTTGCCCACATCTGAAATTAAACGTTTATTTCAGTACCATTTTATTCCACCCTTTTTGGATTTAGAATATGGCTCAAGGGTGTGCTCAACATGCTGGCCACATCCAGCTTCATCTAATTGTTATATGTTTGTTGTTATAACTTTGTTCGAAAATACATTGATTCCAGTCAATATGCTAATTCTTTATTAAATTACAGTAAATCAGATAATATAAATGATTGGCTTTGAGGTATTTAACCATTCCTAGAGTAATGGTCTTTAAAGCTTGCAACATGCATGAGTCATCAGAATTTATCAATACAGGATCAACCATAAGTACATTGCAACATGTACATGTTTCAAAATTTGTATGAAAATACATGAATTTATCTAATGATAAGCCAACACCACCACCAGTTTATCTTTGTCTGATAATAAGCCTACCCCCTTATTTTTGGCAAATTTATTTGACTGGCCCTCAAGTCTTATCATGGGAGAAATAGTTAAAATGATCATGATTATTAACCTTTTTTGCAATATTGATGCCATTGTAACTAGATGATGCACAACTAAAAACTAATGCATGTATTGATACAAATGAACAAATACTAACATGTTATAAATCATCAGATATAACTATTACCAATTTTAGCAACATTGTAACTTACTCTATAAAACTTCAAATTTAAGAATTATAGAAATGGAAAGAAATGTTCATTATGGCAGTGTAGTGGAATGTAACCAGAGCAAGAAGTCAAACAATTGATCTTTATACCATTTACAAAGCATAAAAAAGGAGTTTTGTACTTTGAATTTAATTGTTTTCTTGGTTTTTGCCAAAAATGAAATTCTTGGATTGGGAAAGGGGCTTCTGTTGTTGGTATTGAAATTCTTGGATTGGGTAAGGGGGGCCTGTTGTTGGTATTGAAATTCTTGGATTGGGGAAGGGGGTCCTGTTGTTGGTATTGAAATTCTTTGATTGGGGAATGGGTCCTGTTGTTTCAACAGAACGACTGTGGTTCACTGGGTCTTTAATGTTGTGTTTCACGACATTATGAAACTAATCAATATCAGTGTTATTGGATAATACATTTTGTTCTTTCAGGACAAATGAATTATATTGTGAAGTACATTGGTTCATCAACAAATCTACCAGATAATCCGTACGTACAGTTCTCATATGGTGATGGGACAGTGTCAGCCCCAATCAGTCTGGCCAGTCTGATTAACACAGGAGACATCCTCACTCATACTCATACCTACACAAAAGATGGAGATTATACAACGACTGCAAAAATATTTAATGCTGCGAGTTCAATAGAGCTCCAAGTTGCAGTAAGTTTTTTGTCATGCATGTATAAAGGAGATAAATGTATGACCTTTTCAACAATAATGTTGTTATTTTCATTGGCTGAGGCATAGGTATCTACAATAAGTTATAACATATAGATCCATTTCTCTGAAATTTTTGCATGTGTAACCATGAAACTGGATGAGTGCATTCATTTTTAAAAGTTGTTTTCACCTATTGCAAAATTAGGTCACAGTGATTTCCTTTTCAGGTAAAGGTTGAGGTAATATCTTGGGTTAGAGTTAAAGATTATGCAGTGGTAACTGTGAGACTTAGCTTCCCCTGAAATCTTGTTTGGTTACATCAGTAATTGTATTTTTAGTATAATCCTATAAAAAATTTTTTTATGCAAAATGCCATAAGAGGATAATTTTGTATGCCCTACAACAGTTGTGGTTGTGGACATTTTGTCTCACCCATCCATCTGTCTGTCTGTCTGTCTGGAGAAGTTTTGTGTTTAGGTAAGTAAGCTACATGTATATGTATTCCTTGAACACATTTCTAGTTGTTGGAGACAAACAGAGATTTGCCAGACAGGTAGCCAGATAGAAAGACAAATAGGTATTTTGACAGCATATTACCAATGGATCAGGTATTAAGTTTTTATCACAAATGATATACATAAAGTCTCATAATTTTCCCAGTAATTTTGGTCCATTTTTTCGTCATGTGGATACAGTGTGTATAATAATTTAAACATAAGTTTTTTATTAACATTTTTTAAATATTTGTCTTATATATTGGAAGCATGAGCTTTCTATGCTATTCACTCCTCACATAAAACTATTTTCAGAGTGGTGTGTACATGCCTTTCACCAGTTTAATGGTGCAGCAGATATGTCGCCAGCCCTTTATTCCAATTGGAGGGGCCTGCCAGACTCCTTATGGGACAGGCAAGAACATCATACCTCTTACTGAACCTGCCATCTTCACCATCACTAAAACAACTGGTATGTTCAAATTGTATAATCTGTTGTATCAGATATGCACGAAGTTCATAAACTTATGCAGAGTATTCTCAATGGCTTCAATCTAGCTTGGTCATTGGAGAATCCAGTGGATACCACCAGTCTTTCATTGGTAACCTCAAACTCTTGCACATGCCAGAGCCTGAGATCAAGCTCAGGATTGCAAAAGTGCACAACATATGTTTTACTGCAGTACTGTCCAGGTTAACAACAATAGATTTAACACTGACAGGTTCAGGCAACTAATTAGTTAGAATCAAACTTTGTAATCTTGTGGGAAGTTGTTTGATACGACAGGGTCTCTTGTACCTAAAACTTTACTTGAGGGTCCATTGTTGGAGAACACCTCCTGTCACTTAAGACCAGATTCATAATGCACAGATCAGCTTTCTATGAAGTAATGACCTCTTTTTGAAAGACTCTCTGTCTTGAGAGACCATAATTTCTTGTCAGAACTGCACTAAAATTGTCCTAAACCAGACACTGTTGGGACTAAAAACACATTTTCCATTTTATAGAGTTAGCCAGGATAAAGTGGTTTGATTAGTATTAGAATAGCCTTATTGGGAATCAAATATGTGTCCGGTATGTAGAGGGTTCTCTTTCTTATGGGGGGGGGGGGAAAGCTGGTTTATGGAAGTTCCACTCTACTTCCATAGATGGTTCATTTAGAGGAAATGGATAAGCCACTGAATTTATTTCGTCTGTCTTCATATCCCAGTGTATCTCCTTTCTGTTCATCATCTGTTTTTCCTTTTGTTGTTACACGAAGTGGTACAGTAGTTCCCCCCACCTTAGAGACCCAGAGCAGAGGTCACCCATTCAGGAGGACACTACAGTATTTCTTCTTCAAATCATAACCAAATAATAATATCAGGAGAACATCCATTACTGCACAAATCCAGCCCTTCCAAGCCCAAAAAAAGATGTTAACCATGTCTTTTGGCTTGTTTAGCAAGAAAAATGCTAAAATGTCATCTGCTTACAATGATGGAAGTCAGATGAGAGTGGTCTCCCCTTGGATGGAAGGGTTATCACCAAATCCATCATTTGTCAGTTATAACTTCTGTTCATGCCTTGTCAGCATGCTCTCTCAAGAGTCCTTGCAAATATCATCCATTTTGTGTCTTTTCTCAAGAGTCCTTGCAAATACCATCCATTTCGTGTCTTTTCTCAAGTTTGAGCAACTTCAGGAGTCCTCTCATCATAGGGATATATTTTCTTACTGAATTTTGCATTATCCTCATTGTAGATGCATATTTTGCATCACAATTGCCTATTACATCATACAAAAGGATAACTGATGCCATCTTTATTCTTTACTCTTATGGTCAATAGTTCTTGCAGTAATCTCAGTACTCAGTCTTATTGCATTTTATTCCAAGTAAATAATAATGTATTCTCACTTAGATAATTTTTGTAATTCTTTCTGGTATTTATTCCATTTCTTAGCATCCACTTCACTGTAAACCTAGTGGGATGCTGGACTGATTTTACCTGCATTTGCCATTATTTTGTTATCTTTAATTGCAGGTAACAATGGGCAAGATTAGATATGGGGCATGTAAAAGGTTTAAGTTTGGCTGAAGATAATCACCCTACCTGCATTACCTGTAGGGGTGTCAATCAAACCATACATGTGAAATCTGTGCTCATTGGATGGCAGACAGATGGGCAAATGTTTTTAACAAACAGCTGTTCCATGCATGCAAGAAAGCCAAAAGGTGGATTTCAAAGGATGTGGATGCGATCAGCCTTGCTGCTTGTGACACTTCGGCAGTGAACTTTCTAATGTTGCAGTCACTTGAGACCAAAATGTCACTGATCAAGACAAAGGTCCAGCATTTTTTGTCACCACAGGCCACACACATGACTGCAGCAACATTGTCACCCTCTTTGTCACCATTCTCTTCTGGTCATGCCAGCACTGAACATACTACCTGGCCAGTACCAAAGTGGTATGGTGGCCCACATCACATGGAACAGTCCTGGACAACCCATTACTACACATACACTCCAGTACTTGCTATAGTGATCTATCCTTTCGTAACCAGTATCAGACCATGGGACCCAATGTTAGCCAGCCTTCTACCTCCTACACTCCAGTCCTGGTACCATCTCAACTCACACTGAGTGTCACTGGTTCTGGGTATCATGATCTATCTTATCGACATACCCACTCCCAGATCCAAGATGCAGAATGCATCTGATGCCTGGTCAAGCCATCTCTGGCCCTAGCTTTGTCATGGATGCATAGCACGACTGGCACCAGTTTGGTGATCAAGTCTGCCATGATATCCAGTACTTAACCTATGAAGGCAACGTTGACCAGTAGCAGATTGTTCCATCAGCAGTCCTGGCTCTGTTGCAGCTCAGTGTTGGTTATGGTGATTTCCCTTTCCTGGATACACAGTATTCATCTCAGACTTTCAATGACACTCAAAGCCAATGCCTGGATATTAACGTTTCTCAACATGGATGGACTCCCAGCCTTATTCATTGTCCCTTACTACCAGCAGGAGGGTTCTTTGTTGCCCCACACTTTTTACTTCGAAAAAACCTCTTTGTCTGTATTTAAGTTGATGATTTACTTCAGTCTGGTTGAGTTGCTTTGAAAGTCAGCTTCAGCACCCCAGTATCAATAAGCCTTTCTTCTCACAACAATGACTCCTATCTTATTTCAATCTGGACTTATACAAAATGCATATACCAGTTTTTCACAAGTCCCAGCCATTCACAGACATATTGAAGGCTTGGGAATGTTGTAGCCATTTTCTATATGTATGGACCATCAATCTTTCTGCAACATGCATCAACTGGTTTGCAACATCATAGCTGTTGGTTCACATTCTGGTCTGCAGCAGAAAATAAATATCTCCTTACCAAAAGGGTGGTAGAGATCATTAACAACATAAACCCACTTGGATTTTACTCCAGACTTTTTCTAGTCCCCAAGAGCTCATTGACCTGAGCTGTCTCAACCTACACATTTGGGTGCCCAAGTTTCAGATTTAGACTCTGAGATTGGTTTTCAATGCTCTTTAGGAGGGAGATTTTGCAGTCAGCATCATGCTACATGAGGTCCCATCTCAGCAAATGTGTGGGCCTCTTTTGACTTACAGCAGACATCCTGCTTCAAGTTCTACTGCTGGAAATTCTGATTCACATGGATGCCAGCACGACTTGCTGGGGTGGCCATTTCCTGTATTATTTTCAGTAAGCAAGCTGAAAATTTGGCAAGGAGTGCTCCATGCATATCAACCTCCTGGAGATGAAAGCCATATCGAATGCTTTGCAATCATGGCAGAAGACACTGTCTGGAAAGGGTGTTCTGATTCTGTCCAACAACTCTGCTGTTGTCAATCATCTCCAAAGGCAAGGGAGAACCAAGTCCCCAGATCTGTGCCTTTGTTTTGGGAGGGGGGATTTTCTCAGATGGTGTCTTCATTGACAAATCCACATTGAAGTCTGCCCAATTCCAGGTAGGCTTAGTTTTTTTGTGGACTTGCTGTCCAGACAGAATCAACCAATTCACGTATCAAGTGGGAAAGAATTTGGATTATTGACCTCATGAATCTAGTGGTGGACATTCCCAAGAAATCCTGGCCTTCTCCAAGCCTGCTGAACAATTGCACATGCAAGTTTTCCATCCAACCCAGAAATGCAAAACCTGCATGCATGGCTCATATCAAACAAACCCTCAAAAAGAAACATTTCTGTGAATAAGCATTAAATTGAAGTGCTCGGGCAAGAAGGTCCACCAGTTGAAAGCCTATAAGAGAGGAAATGGGGAGTTTTTAAAAGCCTATGAGAGAGGAAATTGGGTGTTTTTTCTCAGTGGTATGAGCAGAGAAACAGCTCTCTTTTAAAAGCCTCAATACCATAAATAGCTAACTTCCTCATTTGGCTTTTTGAGAAGTTATTAGCCTTAATCACAATCAAGGGTTACTGTTCCACAATTTTCAATGCAGTTCCCTTCTTGGATGGGAGGATAAAGGCTAGAACAGACCTCTGACCTTCTAGCAAATTTTAATTCATCTCATTTGAAGGCCTTGGCCCTTTGTTTGAAATGGAACCAACTATGTGTTTTGACGTGGTTGAACAAGGGACCCTTTGAAGTACAGTTTCCTACTCACCCTAGCCTTAGGCAGAATCAGTTAAACTCAGGCCCTGTTGGTTGACCAAACTATCTGCAGTTCCATCATAATGGTTCGTTTTCTCTCATGAAGTCCTCTGAGTTCATTTGCTAAGAACAGGCTCTCGCTGATGTGAAATAAGTCTTTTGTTTTGAAACTGTTTTCTTCTTTTGTACTCATCTTCCCATAGTCATTTTCAGGACCTCTTAAGGCATTGAAGTTGCACCTGAAACATATTGAAGACATCAGATAAGGGAGGTCTTGCTTGTACTTATCACTCAAAGAAGGAAGGGACAGTATTTCTGCTCAGAATCTTTCATCCTGGATTCATTGAGTTAACTGCTCCACCTACAAGAAATTAATCGAAGATCATATGAATTTCTTATGCAAATAGGCTCATGAGGTTAGGGCAGTCACTACCAGCAAAGCATTCAAGTGAAACTGTTTCCTAACTGACAGCATTCAAGCCATGGGATGGAGGTCTGATATGACATTCTCCAGCTTCTATATATACGAGAGACCTTTTTCATCCCAAAGTGCTCAGTTTGACCTGCTGGGACCTATATCAGCAGAGCAACAGGCTACCTTCACATTTAACTCAGCAGCTTTGTAGTAACCTGGGTTTCTCTACTTCTGTTGGATTTATGGGACCAAATTTTTTTTTCTGCAAGACTTTAACCCTAGCCCATATCTCACATGAAACTTAGCATTAAAAATTAGTGTCTGCCTGCCATTCCGATGCTAATAATTTTCTGGTTGAAGTAATTGGTCTATGTGGCCAGCTCTAAATGTCACAAGCTTATGAAAAGCAAATCTGGAGGACCAGTTAATGTTCTGAAGGACCAGGAACATGTTAAAATAGCTGCTCCTTTAGGCTAGAGAGAAATTTAGGAAAAGGGGGAACACTAACAAGACTCAAAAGTGCTTCACATTAGGAAGCAGGAGCCAGTGCCAACTTTGGAGTAAGGGGATGTAACTCCCTCCACCACTTACCTATTCTCCTTACATATTATTATCAGGTTATGTATTTAAAGAAGAAACCACTTTTTGAAGTAAAATATAATTCTTCAATAATAATTGTTTGATGATAATACAGGTACTCTCTCCCAAGTCCTCTCTGCATTACATTCTTGGAAATGTGAGTATTTTTGTGCCAGTAGTAACTGATGAATGATGGGATTTGGTGCCAGTTCTTTTATTCAAGGGGAGACCACTTTTATCTAACTTCCATCTCGATAAACAGACATTTTCTTATATTGCTAAAACAAGATAAAAAATGTGGTTAACATCTTTTTTCACCATGGAGGACTGGATTTGTGAGGTAGTGCTGATCTGCTATAAAATATGGCTAGCATTACTGAAAATAGAAAAACGTTTAAATAGATTTATTGAGAAAAAAAAACTGCTCAACAGAATTTGACATACTTTGAAAGAAAGCATCCTGGCATTCCTTATTGTCCTGAAAAAATTCATGCTACAGTATTTACATTTTGTATTTTCATAAGAATGTATTCACATATGAAGAATGTTTATATCAATGAACACAATAAAAGTAACACATTGCTTCATTTAAATTCACTGCAGCATTGACCTTTCCTTTTTAGGAACCTTGGGTTATTTTGAGATCTTCGCCCAGAGTGTCACGGACATCTTCACCTGCAACAGAACAGAAACCACATTTAGTGTGTTATTCCCAGTGGTAGGTTATGCTTTAACTCATTCACGGCTGTGCTTATGGTATGGTCCTGCATCCATTGTGTCTCATGTGTCAGCTGTGCTTATGGTATGGTCCTGCATCCATTGTGTGTCATGTGTCAGCTGTGCTTATGGTATGGCCCTGAAACCATTGTGCATCATGTGTCAGCTGTGCTTATGGTATGGGCCTGCATCCATTGTGTGTCATGTGTCAGTTGTCATGTGCAGTTGTAACATTCAGTAGTATGGCCAGTATTTACAGATAATTTTCTATTGTAAGTCTACTGGCCCCTCAGATGAGAAAATGACCCCATCACTTTTACCTCCTGTGGGACAATATGTCCCACTGAAAGTACAATTATGGCATGAACACTGTTTCAGGTTTGTACAAATGATGATAAAATCTGCCATCTAATTTATCCACATTAGTAAAAATAAAATACAAAACTTAAATTGACTTTTTTTCTAATACTGCTTAACAGAATTTGACCAGATTTGGCAAAAAAGCATCCAGGCATGAATACCTTTAAATTTTTCAATGTTCATAAATGATGATGATCCAACAATCAATATGGCAATTGTTACTAAAATAGAAAATGTTTAAACAGCTTCTTCTCAAAAACTGGTCAGAGATGCCAGTGATTTCCATTTCCTAGTGCCAATTTGAGTGCTGATGGAACCACACTTTTTGCCTATGGAAGTTTGAATTACCTTCCAGTAACTGAGTCATTTTGTTTGTCACAGTGTTCATGTTTACAGTGAGAAACATAGATCAGAAGTGAGAACTTGTAAAATTTGATTTGACTTAAATACCCTAGAACCTCACTTGTCAAGGAATTAAATTACCTCATTTCCAAAAGCTTTAGTCTAAGCAGTATTTTCTGTTGACATATGGAAGACCATGTGCATGATTAAATTAGTTACACAGTATCATTAAGTACTGTGTTCAGTATCAAAAACACAGGAAAATATATGGAAGCCCATACATGTCAGAGTATAAAATATGCATACTGTGTATGTATAAAATCATCAGACTGTATTGTACTTTGGTCTCACAAGACTGAGCAGCAATCACATCAAAATTGCTCTGATTATTTCATTGGTAAGATATTTTTAATTTAGTAAACATAGATGTATCCTCTGCTGAGAGTAAGGCAAATCTAGACCATCATAGAAAATTTATACAGGCAAAATATCACTATACACTGGGTACTCATGAACTCTTCAGTTCTTAGTACACATGGAGAGTGGTCAAATTGATATCAATATGCTGTGTTGCAAAATACATCCAGGGTCTTTGTCTCATTATATTTTGAAAAAGCAAAAGAAAGACTGAAAGGTAATCAAATAGTTATTTTTTTACACATTTCACAGTTAGAGATTTTAGTGCTTAAAAAGTAAGACCATTGGGTACTGGTGAACCAAGCCTAAGACAACTCAGGTACACAGGTTTTGATAGTATAAACCATTGATAGGCAACTACTAACCATTCTTTCTTTCTTTCTTTTCTTTTCTACATTACAGACAGGGAACTTCACTGTGACTGTAACAGCAAGAAATCCCTTGTACAGTGCTTTTGCAAGCATGAGTTTAGTGCCAGGCACCTTGCTGATACAAGGTCCAGTTGACAACATCACAGTGACTGACTTTGGAATCAACACAGGTGCGCACGAGCCCAAAACCTTCTCCATATCTTTCAAGCTTCTGGGAGTTGGAATGTGCCTTTATGTTGACTTCGGAGATGGCACACAGATGTTCCTTGGTGACCAAACAACTTGTACCTTGTCCTTCCGCTATAATTCAGCAAAGTATAGTTCGACTCCAGCAATTTCCAACCCTATGAATCTCACTCGTATATACACAGAACTGCGGTCGTTTGAATTCTTTGTGGAGGGATTCAACTCCTTCTCCAATGAAAGCGTCACATTTCCTTTCTCAATCACCACCATTGACTGCAGTAAGCCACATGTTGATATCAAGGATGGCCAATTTCAGTTTTATCTGCCAGCAGAGGTGAAACGTAGTAAGAAGGTCCGTGTAACTGGAATCACAGACATTTATTGTTCATACACTCTGGAGAATGTGAAGACTTGGACTGTTGAGAAAGTTGATTATAAAACTGGAGATATCCTATCTCAGGTTAATATATCAGCCCTTGACTCTGCTAAAAAAGCTGAGCTTTCTCTTGAGCCACTGTTTCTTCCTTATGGTCTGTATCGAATGACCTACATGATGGAAATGACACGGGGTCTCTTCACTAATGGTGAAAGATTTTATGACATAAAGTCAGCCTACATCAAGATAGTCAAATCAGAGCTGGTTGTTCAAATATTCCAAGATGGGATCACCAAGATTACCCGTGGGATTGGCACTCAACTGACAATTGCTCCCAGGAACTTTTCATATGATCCAGATGATCCAGGTACACAAGTAAGTATGCCTTCACTACCCAAAAATTATTGCATAAACTATAAAACCAAATCATGATAATTCCACCTGTATTTTTGGACAGCCTATTGTCTTTAGATCCAAACAATGCAGGATGGACATATTTACTGTAAATAAAATTTTTTTAGGGCAGATAACATTTTAGTAAATTTAGCAAGGAAACCAATTTTCAATACAATTTTATGCATGTTAAATTTTTTTGATCTCATACTAGTAATATATATATATAAATACTGCTGACTAGTGACAATTTTCAACCAGTAAAAGTACTCAACACCTGTTTAACCAGAAGATGATTACTGCTGTTTCCTTCTTAGAAGACACTGTAAACCATCACACAATAAAATTAATTTTTGACAATTAGTACCTCCTGCATGTTGTAAGAGGTGACTAATGGAGGAAACCTTTTTGTCCTGGGATGCTTCCCATGATGATGTTCCAGCTGAGAAGGTTTTGGAATTTTTAAATGAGTGCAGTTTATATTGAGAATTTGACTTTGTATTTTAAGGATTTTACCCTTTTTGCCTTTATCTCTGTTTTGTATGCCTTTTATGGGATACCAAACCTTACTTGGCACTATATAGCCAGGACTGTGCTGATGTGCCATTAGGCCCTATACATACTTATAATTATACTTATCACTAAAATGTTGTTGATAAAATGCCATCAAAAATTTGCTAACATTTAGTGAAACTAAAATTGTGTGATTTTTACAGTATATATAAATTGTGGTGATTCAGAAAGGAAATGTGACTGTATATTTAGAGAAGAATTAATTATAGGTTGCCAAGTGAGTGCGTCTGCTACACATAAATGCATATATTCATGACTTAAGTTCATTTTGTTGGGGGAGGATGCATATTGATGAGTATTACACCTCATGTCAAAAGTAGGTCACTGTGATCCATATTTCATGCTTTACTGACTAATTCAATTTTGATTTCAGTTTATTTCTCAAGCACTGTTCATGCTAAAATCATCTAACTAGATGATTGTATGCATCTCTATTAATACAATGCACTTACAACAAAAGAAGGTAACTGACTTATATTTCACATTTTACCAGCTTAGGTTCAGATTTTGCATTTAGTTCATGACCACATGAGTTTTTTGCATCCTTCCAATAATCATGAAACATGGTGAGGGGATGCATCTTGATGAGTATTACACATCTTAAAAGTAGGTCACTGTGACCCATATTTCTTGCTTTACTGACATTGATTAAATTTTGATTTAAGTTTATTTATCAGGCAATGTTCATGCTAGAATAATCAAACTAGATGATTGTATGCATCTCTATTAGTACAACACACTTACAAAAGAAGGTGACCGTGACATACATTTCACATTTTACCTGCTAACATTAAGTTTTTGCATTTTTGCTCATGACTACACAAGTTTTTTGCATCCTACCTAGAATCATGAAATTTGGCGAGGGGATGCATCTTGATGAGTACAACACTCTCATCATAAAAGTAGGTCACTTTGACCCATATATCATGCTTTACTGACTTGGATTCAATTTTGTATTTTAAGTTTATTTCTCAAGCACTGTTTATGCCAGAATCATCAAACTAGATGATTGTATTCATCTATTAGTGCCACACCCTTGTAACAAAAAGTCAATGTGACAGACACTTTACATTTTACCAGTTTAGGTTAAGTTTTTGCATCTAGCTCATATCCACATAGTTTGTTTTTTTGCATCCTGTATACATACTGTTATACCTGGGATCATGAAACTTAGGGGATGCATCTTGATGAGTACTACACCATCATCATTAAAACTATGTCACCGTGACCCATATATCATGCTTCACTGACTTTGGTTAAATTTCACATATAATTGTTCATGCTAGAATCATAATTAAACTAGAAAATTGTATACATCTCTTAGTATCACACCTGTACAGAAAGATCACTATGACCTGCATTTCACGTTTTTACTGGTTTTTGTGAAGGGATGCACTTGATAAGCACTACTCCATCATTGCAGAAGTAGGTCATTATGGCCCATATCTTATTCTTCACTGACTTTGCTTAAATTTTGTGTTTGGTGTTCATTGCTTGGGATCTGTTCATGCTAGAATCATGAAATTGATGATTACCGTATTTGCCGGCCTATAAGTCAATGCGGAGTATAAGTCGAATTCGCTAATTTCGTCAATTTTCAATCCTTCATCCATATATAAGTCGATGCGGAGTATAAGACAAAGCCAGATCAACACCTTGGCTTCGTCACTTTCGCTAGTAACTTCCGGTTTCATGAATATTATTGGTATCACTATGCTATTCCAGATTAATTGGGAAAATGATTAAGATGGTCTGTACATGTATTATTTATAGGTATTATTTATTGGTACATTGTATGCAACGATTTTCACGTATGAAAAATTACATTAACATACTGTGAAGCAATTTCAATGACATAATCCATATATAAGTCGAGTCGGAGTATAAGACGAAGCCCAGACTTCCAGGTAAAAAAGTATCAACTTATAGGCCGGCAAATACGGTATATGCATTTCAGCTAGAACCACACAATTACAACAAAAGAAGCCCATCATGACTTGTATTTCATCTTTTTCACTGACTAAGGTTAAGTCTTTTTGTTTAGCTCATGACCACATGAGTTTTGGGGATGGTATATGCATGCTGTCCTAGCTGGAATCATGAAACTTGGTGATAGGATGCATCTTGATAAGTGCTACACCTTTATTGCAAAAAGAAGTATCTATGACAATATTTTATGCTTCAGTGACTTTGTTCAAATTTTGTGTTTAATGGTAATTTATTGGGTGCTATTTATGTTGTAATCATGAAACTTGATATTTGGGTGCATCTTTGTTAGTACTGCACCACAGAACCAAAGAAGGTCACTGTGATCTACATTTTATGCTTTACTAATATAGGTTATGGATCGGTGTGTTGCTCATGACCACATAGATTTGTACAAGCTATACAAGGGGTATTTTAAAAGTTCTGAATAGTTTGGTATAGCTTTTTTGTTTCTTTGAACTTGTCAATAAATTTAATGCTGATAGATAGACAAAATAACGTTCCATAAAATGATATGCAGTTGCATGTTCAGCATGCCAAGTACCTGCAGATACATGCATCTGACATAAGATAGGTAAATGGCAGTGACGTAAAAATGTTGGAGAAAGAGAACAATTCTGCTCCTGAGCAAAGAGCAGGCAGTAAAATCTGGGCACTTTTAGGGTACTCTCCAACTGATATCAAGGCTGACTTGAATAAATTTTATGGATGTAATTCTCAGTCATATCCTATAATTTTGAGGTGGTTTCATCATTTTAAAGATGGTTGCAAATCCATGGAAGATGACCCACATTGTGGAAGACCGTTGTCTGCGATTGGTGAGCAGGAAATGGCTGCTGTAAGATGCTTGATACATGGTGGAAGATATTTTTATTATCACAGGCATTAATTCATCAGCTGTTTTTAATATATTGAAGAATCATTTGAAGCTGAGGAAGGTTTGTGCAAGATGGGTCCCGCATTTGTTGATGGCTGATCAAAAACAGACTCAGGCTGAAATTGACAAACAGCTACTTGACCAGAGACATTTGAATAAGATTGTAACAAGTGATGAAACATGGATTTACTCTTTTGAACCTGACTCAATAGAAAATAATAAAGTTTGGATCAGAGAGTATGAGCAGAGACCACAGATCACTCAACATAGTCGGACTGTCAAGAGAGTTTTATATGCATTGTTTTTTAGCAAAAGGCTCAGTCATCCAGCATCCTGCTGATGTCATTGGACTGGACTCCAAGTGTTGCCAAAAGTTGTGAAACACTACCAAATCACATGTCCATGCACTAGTACCCGAGGTATCCATCTACTCCATGACATTGCACCAGCGCATAAATACGCCATCATGACAGACTTCCTGAAAGAGCACGGCATCCAAACTTTGCCACATCTTCCATACAGCACTGATTTTGTTCCAAGTGAGTTTTGGCTGAATCACATTATCAAACATTTGCCGAGAGGCAGATAATTTGAAAGCCACCATGCACTGGAAGTGCAGTTTTACAGTTAATAAACAACATACCAAAAAGTGAATACAAAATTGCATTTAATAATTGGATAATCAGCCTGAGTAAGTGTGTAGAGGTGTATGGGGAGTACTTTGAGGGGATGCACTGATGTTCACTGATAACACAGTTTGTTGTACCGCACACTAATATTCAGAACATTTTAAATACCTCATGTATACAGCCCTTTATGACCAGTAAAGGTGAAAGTAGGAATAAATATGTTCATTCAGTGATAAACTGTCCATATTAATGAGTATACATAATATATTATGATAGGTTACCCTCAACAGGTTAACTGTGTATTGTACATGTGAATGAGTATAGGAATTAGATGAGGGAGTGCATACATTTCATGTGAGGCCTCAGCTGGAGTAGCTAATCAAGGTAATTACTAATGCATGAAGTGTGCTTGTAATAGTGGTCATACTGGCTGTCACTCCAAGGTTACTCAAAGCCTATGACTTTTCACCCAGTAAAATTTGACTTATAGGGTTGGACAATAATAGTAGTTTCTAAAACAGATTTTTAAAAAGAATGATTTTTTAAAAAAAAAAAATTATTCTCCTGTTTTTATCAACATGCTATAGTACTTTTTGTTTGATATCATAAAAAGGAATGTTCTTATTTTTGGTTATTTCTGTTATGCCTTGTCACAGGGCCAACATTTTGTTGTTAAGATCACTTTAGTAGGAATTTATTTTCTGCATGATAGTTAATATTTACAATGGCTACTTGAGACTACTAAAAGCTTCCTACAGGTAAGCTATTTAATCATTGATAACACTCTAGTTGGGGATGAGCAATTAGTTGAGGAGGTAAGAGGGTTGGTGCATGCAGTCAAGGTCTTGGATGTTATAACTTGCAGACCCAGGTCTGAATCCCGGTAGGGCATGAATTATAACTCTTTAACTTGTATGATCTCTCTCTCTCTCTCTCTCTCTCTCTCTCTCTCTCTCTCTCTCTCTCTCTCTCTCTATATATATATATATATATATATATATATATATATATATATATATATATATATATATATATATATATATGTGTGTGTGTGTGTCCACACAATCTTATTATGTGCATATAATTTGACAAAATAAATTGTGTGATTTACATTTATAGGAAATTCTTAGAGGTCATTTTGAATATAGACTTAGAACAGCATAATATGGAATATGACTCATTATAGTTGATCTGAGACATGTGATTTTGTGATGTCATTTGCTTTCTAGTACCACCTGAGCATGCTTGTTGTGTTTGTTATGGTAGTGTAGACTACCTGCATTTGATTACACT
Organism: Margaritifera margaritifera; assembly: GCA_029931535.1. Lineage (NCBI taxonomy): Eukaryota > Metazoa > Mollusca > Bivalvia > Unionida > Margaritiferidae > Margaritifera > Margaritifera margaritifera. The sequence goes on from JAQPZY010001458.1 coordinate 954,107, forward strand.
GATATGCTGACTAATAATTTCATATAATTGTCATGTGACATCGGTTAAAACATAATTTATTTACATTTATGTCTCAGTTTATCATTTGCTTTGAGTACAGATTTGGAAATACTGATATCACTACATGCAACTTTTCAAATTATGCAACACTGTCTTGTTCGACACTTTAACCAACACTGTCTTTTTTTTCAGCTCACCAATTTCACTTGGTGGTTGCGAATGACAAATGTAACCTACAACCTATCAGATACAACAGTTGTGTGGAGTCCTGGTGATACTGTGATCAGCGGCCCAGGGCTTCTTGGTACAAATGCAGGGGAGATAACCATTGATACCAAAATGTTGCTTGTCAATAACACATACGAATTTAGAGTCATGGTTTACAAAGATACGAGAAATGCAAGTGCCATTAGTTATTTGCACTTAATAGATGGTACTCCACCACAGCCAACCATAAGGCAAGTAAAATCCTTACAAATCATGTCTTTTAAATTTTCACATCTTTATTTGTAATAAAATGATGCATGAAATTGGTGGTTTCTCCAATTAAAGTTATTAAGTACTTGACTTTAAATTTAAATCATAGTCAGCAGCATTTTGTTGGAAAAATACGAATTTATTTTAGAGCATTCTTTAGCATACACAGAAAATTATGTGAAAATTTGATGCAAGTTCTTGAAGCAATAAGTTTAAATTTGTACATATTTTATGTTTAAACTTGTACATATTTAAGTTTGGTGCAGGGTCCAAGAAAGTCAGTGTTCAGGTGAAAGGGCACAGTAAAGTAATGATTCGCTCATAGATTGTGATTGAATGATAAAATGTTTGATAGAATTATGTATATGTCACAACTGACTGACGGAGAATGGGGTGTGGACGTTTCACCATTTGGCAAATCATGAGTTGCTTCTTTCTCGCACTTTTTAGAGCCAAGATCCCCAATAACTGGCGTCCTCATCCTGAGGGCAAAAAGATTATCCCAACATGTCAGCTGAATCTGCTTGCATCCTGCCTCACCGGATGTAATCCCAGTATGAACATCAAATGGGAGGTATATGTCGAAGACTATCGATACCCTGACGGCTGGAGAAACATTGAGTTTCTTGACACGTATATCGATGGTAAGAGCATGGTTATTCAAACCTATCTACACTAGTTGTTCCCATGCTTTTTGAAGCAAATACAAGAACTATATCAGTTATTTTAAAGTATTTGGAAAAAGATAGTTCAGGGCTTTTTTAATTTCTAAAATTGGTCTTCCATTATATTAAAACTGTACACTCAGTTTGGCAACTGAGAGTTTTGGATCAGAAACTGGAGGTGCTTTATGTAGGTATTCTCACTACTCTGAGATCTGTCTGTGATAATTTGAGAGTTTTGGATCAGAAACTGGAGGTGCTTTATGTAGGTATTCTCACTACTCTGAGATCTGTCTGTGATAATTTGAATGCATGCGCATGCATGTATAATGTCATGCAACCAAACCTACACTGTTTTATACAGAGACTTAAAACTTTTGTGTTTAAAACTTAATGCAGTTTTGACTCAGCCCCAGGGTTTGTGCTGAGACATGGTTTGAAAATCGAAACTGAAAAAGGGTGGTGTATTGATGCTTTGTTACTGTTTTTTAGTGCTCAGTAGGGCAATATATAACACAGGGACTGGAAACTCCAGAGAGCTGCCAGATATCACAAGTACCCTTTTGATATGCAAATGAGGTTCTGATTTTATGAGAGAGATAATGTCAGTAAAAAAACAACTCTTTTTGCTATTCATAAGTCAACCTTGATTTCAATTTTAAAGTATCAAAATGGGTACATGAAACAAATTATTAAGTTAAAATTAATAGCAATGCATTTTTCAATGTACTGGGAGTATATACATGTAAATTTTATTCATGTATCTTGCATACAACTGTTGTAAAGTGGTTTACAAAAAGTCATGGTGGAACTTTTATTTGAAACTTAATAATTCATCTTTTATTTCAAAAAATTTGCTTAAATGTCAAAATACATTACTCCAGTGCACTCTCACACCTTTAACCAATAAAAATATATATTTAGTTCTTATGTTATTGATAAAATATAGGAGCAGTGTGATTTACAAAATATATACTATAAATGAGCTTCTCTGTCCCACTCAGTAAGTCCACCTTATGATCTTGCAGAGCTCTGGGACCCTGATTTGCATAACATTAGGGAATGGGTGATATTTGGTAATCTAGGCAGGGGAGTTTCCAATCCCCCCCCCCTTCGGTATGTTAGTCTCAGTGCTCATTGATACAGGATCTGATAAAATTCAAATCACCATATTTAGTGGTATATAGCATGTATCCAACTATGAAACAGCATTGTCCCAGATCTACCATCCTGTAATGTGCATATGCTGTTCACTTAAAATCATTAGAAGAAAAAACAATGTAGATCCAGTTCAGCTGGCACATTATTCTATGGTGATCTGGGTCTAAAATGTTCAGCTGGCACATTATGCTATGGTGATCTGGGTCTACATTGTTCAGCTGACACATTATGCTATGGTGATCTGGGTCTACAATGTTCAGCTGGCACATTATGCTGTGGTGATCTGGGTCTACAGTGTTCAGCTGGTACATAATGCTATGGCTCGTAATATCCAATATTTCATTACATTCAATTTTTTTCATTATAAACAGAGTTTACTGAACTCAGTCAAGTCACTTTTGAAGATAAGTTGGTGACCTTTATATACTTGCTTTTGCATTGGTCCATATTTTATGTTCAATCAATAGAACTTCTACCAACATACATGCCCTTGTGTGCTATTTCTTTATTTAGAAAACAATCAAGACTTGCATTTTTCAGTCTAACCAATAAACCAGTCAAAGTGTAGCTTACATTCTGGTTTATATTACACTGAAAGGTTGAACTGACAGGTAATTCTTTTTGGCCTATAACAACAGGAATCATTGGTCTAATTTTATCACTGAAAAACAAATACATCAGTTTCAGCCAATGGAAATTTGTATCAGCTTTAACTTGGTGATTTGTACAATCTCACTGTTAAATTGGGTTATAGGAAAGGTCATGCAAAGGTCAGTACCAAAATAACTACCTGATAGATCAGCATCTGTTTTCAAATGGGTGCTCATGTGATGAGTGTAATCATTATACTGTACAAGTTGTTGCAGACAGTTTGGATCAGTTTTAGTAAATATTCTAATATTATTTAGTTTCAGATGTATTCTTCATGCAAAATACCCCATAAACTCAAACACTTTTGTGGTATATTCCTTTCTTTAGTTGAATATCAACAGTTGTTTTAAACAATAAACTGATATACAAAGCAGTTCACTTCTGAAACCAGTTGGATTGTTCATGGTCTCAGGAAGGGACGGGGTAGGAATGGCAGTTGGATTGTTCATGGTCTCAGGAATGGACAGGGTAGGAATGGCAGTTGGATTGTTCATGGTCTCAGGAATGGACAGGGTAGGAATGGCAGTTGGATTGATTGTTCATGGTCTCAGGAATGGACAGGGTAGGAATGGCAGTTGGATTGTTCATGGTCTCAGGAATGGACAGGGTAGAAATGGCAGTTGGATTGTTCATTGTCTCAGGAAGGGACAGGGTAGGAATGGCAGTTATCTCAAGTAGATAAGTAGCACTCATTTATGTTCTAAGCAAAGAAAAGAAAACAAATCTAAAACAAAAATGATCTTTCAGTCAATAAGGGTGTATTTTTAGCTTACATGGCCATAAGGCCAAGTGAGCTTATGGTAAGACCTTGCATCCAGTGTGTCCTACATTGACATTTGCTGTTTTAAACTTTTTTTAAAAACCACTGGACAAATTTCAATCAGGTTTGACAGAGAGCATCCTGGCATGAATGGCTTTCAAATTTGTACAAATGATGCCACTTCGCCATCAAATATGTCAGTTGTTGCTGATGACTGTTCCCTGAATGCCAAATCTGAGTCTGACATACAACAGAGTATGGACCATTTCTCTTCAGCTTGTGACAATTTCGGTCTCACAATCAGTGTCAAGAAGACAGAGGTGATGCATCAACCTGCACCAGGAAAGCCTCACATAGAGTCTACCATCACAATAAATACCAAACCCTCATGGCAGTGGACAAGTTCACCTATCTCGGCAACACACTGTCACATGCAGTCCACATCGATGATGAAACCAATGCCAGAATTGCTAAAGCAAGTGTTGCCTTTGGCAGACTATGTGCAGATGTGTGGGAGCACAGAGGCATCAGTCTACAAACAAAACTTAAGGTCTACAAAGCCATTGTGTTGCCGACCCTGCATTATGCTTGCAAAACCTGGATGGTGTACAGACACCATGCCAAGAAGCTGAACCATTTTCACATGGGCTGCCTGAGGAAACTGATGAGGATAAGATGGGCAGGACAGGGTTTCAGACACTGAAGTTCTCACATGGGCAGGAATTCAAAGCATCTACACTCTGCTGATGAAATCACAGTTGAGATGGGCAGGCAACATCACCAGGATGTCAGAAGAGCGACTACTAAAGAAGATCTTCTGCAGTGAGCTGAAGAAGGGAAAGCAATCTCAGGGTGATCAGAAGAAATGCTTCAAAGATTCCCTCAAGTCATGCTTGATAAACTTCAACATTGACCCAGAGTCATGGGAAGATCTCACACAGGATCACTCCAGCTGGCAGAGTCTCATCCATACTGGAGCTGCAGACTTTGAATGGAGGAGAACTGCAGAGGCAGTGCAGAGTGTGAGCAGTGTAAATCTCAGAACTGCAGCATGCAAAGCAGCATCTATTGTCAAGTGTGTCACAGACAGTTCAGAGCACAAATTGGCCTGATGAGCCATTCACGTACTCACAGAAACCAAACCAGTTAGTGATATCATGGTCATCTCGAACTCGAAGGACGAACAACATGCCAACTGTTACTAAAAAGAGAAATATCTTCAAATTACCTATCAAAAGCCATTTAAAAGAATTTGACCAAATTAGATAGAAAGTGTCCTAGTTTAAAGGCCTTTCAAATTTATACAAAGGATGTTGATCTGCCTTCAAGTATGGCCACTGTTAGAAAAACATTTAAAGAACTTTATCAAAACAAAATTGTTGAACAGAATTTGACCAATTTTGACAGATAGATCCTAGCATAAAGGCTTTTCAGTATTGTACAAATTATGCTGATGTGCCATCTAATATGGATGAAGGTAAAAAAATAGCGAAACCATGTTGTTTTCATAACATATACCATCAGCTGCATTGGAAGAAACTTTTACTGAAAGTATCCTGCTGACCCAGTTTTCTTGGCCAGCTGCTCTTGCATTTGGCTGTTGGGCAGATATCAACCAGGTGAGCGATCTCAGGCTCATTTGAGCCTCACATTTGCCAATCATTTTGTTGTTTCATTTTCATTCAATAATCACTTTATTGTTTCATGTTTTAAACATGTAATGGAGCGCTCAAGACCAAAGCGATGCATGCTGCTTGCGTTTTGCAGGGACACATGGTAAGACATACTTATATGCGGCTGAACTCCTGCCAGAAATTTGTTAGGCTATCAGATAGTAAAAACAGCAGTTCTCTGGCAAGAAAACAAATGTGCTCTTGACCTAGTCATTCGACCCAAGTACTTTGTTTGTGGCAGTTTCTTGGCACACTTGACTAGTGTTATAACAATCCTTCAAATCAAACACATCCTTTGTCATTGAGAAGGAGACTTTTATAATCATGGGGATATTGTAATTGTTCTTAAATGTGGTGAGACATGTGGTGCAGTAACAATATTACCTTCAGAGAAGAGTAGAAATAATAATGTATCCAAAATGCACGAACAACTTCATTGTAATAGGGTTAGATTGATTAATTTCTCAATATATTTCTATAATTTCTTAGTCTAGATGAAAGGGATGCAGCTAATGCTGAAACAGATTCCATTGGTAGAAATTAGGAACAATCAAACTAGCAGCTTTGTTACTGCTGAAAATATTTCCTAATTATTACATGAAAACTTGAAATATAATGAAGACACTGTATTTTTATTACATACCCATTAAATTTTACATAGTTGATCTGGTTTTTTTTATAGGATGTTCAATCTATAATTCCATATCGCACACCCAGGCTGGAACTATTTAGGTGTTTTGACTGATGACCAAGCATCATTATGCCTTCATACACAGAATCAAACTTTTATAAACCTCAGTTTGTTTTTAATTCCATTCACACTGTAGGGCAACAAATATTTGGAAAGCATAAAAAGGGGGCATATAGTTTTGTACATATCTGATAATGTACACATGCGTAATGATAAGCCCATCAACATTATTACGCAATTTTGGCAAATATTTACTTAGGATATCTTTGTCTGATAATAAGCCTACACCTTCTTTTTGAGACAAATTTATTAGTTGGTCTCCTGGTCTGTCATTGGAGAAATACTATAATTTCATTAGAAAAAAAAATGACAGTGCATAAATCATTCAAGTAAAGATTACTAAGGACAAGTTTTAGGATGGATTGTGAATTGCCTTTTCTTAACTAGACTTTGATCTTAATTCTTAGTCATTGATTGTAGCTGTTTGATGAAATTTACAGTACTGTAGAAATGGAAGAGAACTGCTGTTTTTAATTCTGCTGCTAGAACAAACCATTGTTGTTTATTACCAGTACATTACTCTGCAATTTAATATGCTGCGCTATCCAACTGCAAATGTTGCTTAACAACCTGCTCTTATGTGTATATACATGTATATAGTGAAACCTCTCCAGATGAATCACATTCCAATATAAAAGGCACCTGACTATACATGACACTTCCAGCTTGCCCAGATAGAAAGTCTTGTGTAGTACATACCTATGACAAAGACATCTGTTGGAAAAAAGGAATTTTTTTTTTCCCAAATATTTATCTTTATTGCAAATAAAGGATGCTGAAATTATACAAATTGATATCTTTGAACTCTCATTTAAAATTGTTAATTTACTCAAAACATATTTTAGGACTTTTAAAATTGCATGAATTTATTAGAGATTTCTGTGTAAATGTAAAATTTTCCAGAGAACCAAGTAAGCATGTAGAATTATACATTTATGTGTAGAGATAAATACAGAGCTTCTGGGTAACTCCATCACATGAAGGACACCTGGCTACCAAAGACAAATTGTTCTGTCCCTTGATTGTCCTTTATAGACAGGTTTCATTGTGTATCCTAATCTAGTCTTATCCAGCTGCAGATAGTCAGACCAAAAATTAACATTTTATTATGACCAATTATAGTTTATAATGGCTGTTTTTAAGTCCTATATGATGATTATATGGTAATGGAGTTATTATTATTGTTTATTGCAACTCTAGTGTGAATCCCCAATCATGTATTCATGATTAGACACTGCCCAATCAATATGCAAGTGAAATGAAATGACATTTCAGTAGATAGCATTCATGTACAAATGGAACAATTTCACATCTTATTCCAGTAGATAACATATGTGTACTTTGGAGTTCTTGGTTCCTTTTTTCATAAATTTTGCTCATGAACAAAGCCTTCTGAAATAGAGAACCAGTCTACAATCTAAAAGCACTATAGCAATGGGTGAGTTAGATTGTAAATTTAGTACACAAATTGTCAGTATGTTGTTTTCTCTAATTTTGTTGTACTAGAACTTTTTTGCACAAGTCCTAGTTCAGATTTTTGTTCTCAAAACTCTAGCACAAGTTATTAGTAAGGGATTTACTACTTTTTTAAAAATTTAAATCTATATGTCCACTTTAATTCTAACTGCCTTGATATGAAAAAGTGTTAGCCAGAATCCAACCATTTGGCACACTTTTGTTACAGGTCTTACATTATTTGACTGCAGCTGTGCTTGTATCAAGACCAGAACCTGGCCATTTGGCACACTTTTGGTGCTGGTTTTACATTACATGTATTTGACTGTAGCTGTGCTTCTATCGTGGCCTCAGACAGGGATTTTGACAGATTTGCTGCTACATATAGCTTTTTGCTGAATTTTGCAAATGTACATTTTATATGCAAATATGCACATGCTCAAGATTTTCAGCCTAATACATTAGCAAATCATGTTGCATGATACTTTGTTTTTGAACGTAATATATTAGAAATAATATGTACTAGTTTTTCATACCTTAAAATGTAGAAGACCATTCAAATGTTGTGTTGTGCAAAGTGTTGTACAAATTATATTATAATTCTTGTCTTGCTGGAAACGTTAGACATAGGCATCACAGCTTTTGTTGTTAGAGTCATCATTGTCACAGAAGTGAAGATTTTTTATGGGGCTTTTCAATTAATAGGGCTTGGATGTAATTTTGTTTGCTGTTTTTTGGACACCTACCTTTTAATTAATACAGAAATTAAGTATGCATTAAACTTGAAATAGAAAATGTATATATATATATATATATATATATATATATATATATGTTTTAACTCATGAGCTGCTGATTAGATATCATATAAAATAAACATTGATTTTCGTATTTTTATGTCAAGTGTTTGGTCAAACAATTTTTAAAGATAATAATATAAAGTTCTTGAAATCTTTTGCTTTGAGATCTGTAAAACATGAGTAAATCTACTACAGGATTGGTAACATTTAGTGTTGGTCAAGATTATATACAAATCAAGTTTGGAGGATTGGTATATTCCCTGAAGAGTAACTACCTACTGCATTTATTGAATTTCATAGTCAGCATTATTTTAAGTTCACAAATGCCCTGAAAGGAAACAAAAGTAGAAAATTTAAAGAAAAAGTTTAATCTGCCAGTTGACTTTTTTGTATTTCCTCACAAAGAACTTTATCTATTCGTGTTTGAAATTCAAATATGTACTGGCACATGAAAAGTGAAAAACAAGAAAGAATTAATTTTGCTTACTTAACTGTGGCATGCATGCATTTCTATATTTAAAATATAGGTACGGTATATTCTGTGACCAAAAAAGCTGTTTATTATTTGACAAATGGGTTGATTCAGTAGATATAGTTTTTTAAATCATGCATGGCTGTTTCAGTTCAGTACAGTTAAATATGACATTGTGATATTTTGTGCTGTGTATGTACAGGACATACATGTACATGGATCTATATATAGCTTGAATATATGAATGTAATGCAGTTCTGTCTGTTTGTCTATCTATCTATCTATCTATCTATCTGTTTATGTACCTATCTTATCTATCTATAGATCAGTCTACATATCTATTGGTACTAATGTATTTGCCTGCTGATTAAACATTTTTCCTCCTGCCTACCTTCATCTTTACTCAGTACAATGGTTCCCCTCTTAAAAGGCCACCACTTTTGCAGTACAAATGTGGCTTTATAAGGATGGCCTTTCATGAGGTTGTCAAAACTGTTAAAATATATTATTTTGGTGTTGCGCAAGATGGCCTTTGAGAGAGGCCTCTCAAGAGGGTGACCACTGTACTATTTAAGAACATTCCTTGCTAACAGGTATTTATTCAGATGAGCTTGCCATCAGCCCAAAGCTGTTTGTATTTTACAATACCAAAAAGAAGTTCCAGCTACGACTTTACATGAGCAATGCTGGCAGCTCTGTCATGGGAGAGACTTCCATTAATCTCATTGTAAATGACTTCCCAAGTGGTGGAAATTGTTCTGTTGCTCCATTGACTGGCACAGCCACCCAGACCTATCATCAATTCAAGTGTACAGGATTTACAGATGAAGATGGAGTAGCTAAATATGAGTTCCTTTGTAAGTTTAAGAATTCACTTTTTTAGCTTAATCACACTGATTCAAGGAAAAACTACTGAGCCAAGCAACTTCCCATTGAATGTATTTATGAAACACTTTCATTTCCACATAGAGCAAAGCAGAACTCTTAGAAATGTACTACTGTGAATTAAAAATGTTTCCTTGGAGATCACTTTTCATTAAATATTTGGTTGCCACCAGCCATGAATTTAAAAACCCAACAAACAATGATCCTTTTGCAGAAACAGGAGAACTCCTCCCCCAAACCCAACAAACAATGATCCTTCTGCAGACACAATAGGACACCTCCCCCAAACCCTACAAACAATAATCCTTTTGCAGAAACAGTAGAACTCCTCCCCCAAACCATACAAACAATAATCCTTTTGCAGAAACAGTAGAACTCCTCCCCCAAACCCAACAAACAATGATCCTTCTGCAGAAACAGTAGGACTCCTCCCCAAACCCCAAAATGTAAGTATTGATAAAAATGTAATTTTTCTCAAAATAAAAAAAACAAACTGATGGCCATGAAAATAAATGAATTCCCAGTATGTAATATATTATTTATTTATGGACTGGATCCATAACATGCATGTTTACCATCTGAGCCTCATTTAAAAACTGCCACATCACTGAGTGTGTACTTTGAATAATATTACTTTCAATAGGCAAGACTAGGATTGCCCAGACCAAACTGAACAACGGAATTTCATTGATAAGACAGTCATCTGAAATACTGTGTATACTTGCTTATAAGTCAAGTCCAACTGCAAACTGCACAGATCCAGCTCTGCCATCACATAATGCGGCGGTAGATCTGGGTCTTTTCAGTTTGTTAGGAGTAATCAGTAGAACAAACAACATAGACCCTGATCTGCCATCACATTATGTGATGGCAGATCAGGGTCTATGTTGTTTGCAGTTGGACTCAACTTATAGGCAAGTTTATACAGTAGTTTGGAGCTACAAAAACTTCATTATTGTATCATTTTAATATCAATAGAGGGAGGGAATAGAGTTTCAACCGATCATTAAAGTCCTTTGACTATATTCAGTCGGCATAAATAAAATATTGATACACTGTGAATCCATTTGTTGCATAATGATATTGTACATATATTTACTTTTTTTTTCATGTCAATCTAATATTTTGTTGTTATGAAAATCGAGTACTCTGCATACATTAACTATTTCACATTCCATTGGGAGAAATGCTTCTTAATGCATCATTTCTCATCTGTTTACTTTTTGTTTAGATTTTGACACAAATGGATTGGAGACCATAATTCTTTCTGGAACTGAAACAAGGTACAATGACACCCTACCACTAGGCAACTCCGACAATAACTATTACTTGGACGTCTATGTAAGGATCTCAGATACCCTTGGATCATCTAAAATCTACCATGTGGCCCAAATACAGGTTAGTTTAGTTTGACAAATCAGTCTTCTTGACTTTTGTATGGTTATATTGCTGCCCAAACTATTGACATACCGGATATACTCGTGTAAAATCCTATACCAACTGCAAACTGCATAGACCCAGATCTGCCGTCGCATAATGCGCCATCAGATTTGGGTCTATGCATTTTGTAAGGACTAATCAGTAGAACAAACAACATAGATCCCGATCTGCCGGCACATTATGCGACGGCAGATCAGGGTCTATGTTGTTTGCATTTGGACCCAGATTATACGCGAATATATACGGTACCATATTTTCCGTCACAGCATCTTCTGTTTGCTTCCGTATAGACCTTCAGAGTATTTTATAGTTTTAACAAATATGAGAAGAGATACCTAATTAGAAATAAATAAAATAAACTTTTGATGTCTATGTTGCTCTTCATATGTAGTAAAAGGTCATTCATAACGTATATACTCGCGTATAAGTCGGGTCCAAATGCAAACAACATAGACTCTGATCTGCCATCGCATAATGCACTGGCAGATCAGAGTCTATGTTGTTTGTTCTAGTGATTAGTCCTTACAAACTGCATATACTCAGATCTGCCGGCGCATTATGCGATGTCAGATCTGGGTCTATGCAGTTTGCAGTTGGTATCCACTTATACACAAGTATATACGGTAATTATTTTATAGACATCGATATTTCAACCAAAGTTGTTGGTGTTGGATGACCATTATGGTTGTGGAGACATGAACCAGTTTCCAGATATTACAGTATTCAGTGAAACCAGTCTGAACTTATGGCCTAGCTTGTGTGCAGAATCAACACTAAATCTTCTGTTGGAAAGACTGAAGTCTGACTGTATGAAGAAAATTGATTTAAACTCATTCTAAATGTTAAAAACAATGGATGGAGAAAGAATTCTTTATGGTTAGTCCTATTTGGTTTATCATTATCTTGTTTTATTTTAGTTAAAATGCCAAAAATCGCTGCAGGTTTACAGGGAAGAAAACTTATAATTGTGAAATGCTTAGATCTAGATATTCTGTCACATAATGCACCAGTAGATTAAGGTCTCTGCTCTTTGCATGAAATCTTTTAAAGAAGGATCACCCGATATCCTGTTGCATAATATGCTGGAAGGTCAGAGTCTACACTAATTTTTTGCCTTTATTCATCTATGTATAACATACACACATCTGCTGTAATAAATAGTGTAGATTAAGATCTGATGTCACAAAATTCACTGGCAGATTAGGGAAGGTCTGCAAAATTGGGGTCTACACTATTTGATTGAAATCAGAAGTAGAACAAACAGAATAGACTCTGATCTGCCAGTATATTGTACAACAGAAGATCTGGGTGTCCACTGTTTAGCAATTGGGTGCATGTTGTAGTCACTTAAATATGGTATCTGGTTGCCCAGGGTTTAAGTGCATATATTTGATAAAAGTTCTTGTATTTGTTTCTCATTTCTTTGTGTAAGTTTATATCATATGGCAATTCTGATGCAGATTCATAATGCGGAGTACTGTATAATAATAACAGTAATAATGACTTTATTTACATCGGGTAACTCGATTAGTTACAGGAACTAATCTACCTTGAGGCCCTCTATTATGTACAATATATATAGTACACACGGCACAATAAGATCATTTTGGCTTAATACTAAAGTACTGAGTCATTCAGAATAGCATCAGAATATTTTGACCAATATCTTTTTAAAAGGCAGTGCCACAGTAACCCTCACTTTACTATTTTACAAGGGAACCATAACAGTGTACCATGTTATAGGTGAGGTCACATTATAATGGGGTACATTATTCATGGTTTTACAATTACATAATGCATACTAATGGGTTCCATAAACATACCACCCTTATAAACAAGACTGTGTTATACTCAGGGACCTTATAGTGAGGTACTATGGTACTGTTATAGAAGTATTAAAGGATTTTAATAAATTACTTGCAATGTGGCTGAAATATTAATACTATTTTGGAACAAATAGCAATTCAGGTTCACACATGAGGTATGTAAAAACCTGCAATAAAGATGATTACTTTAATTCTTAATGTTTTAGCATTATTGAAATTTTGCAAATATAGCAAATGCTGCATATTAGTAAAATCAAATTGTGCAAATTTATGATTGACTACTAATTGTACATTGTCCTTACCTCATAAACCTCTCCCTCGATAACTTGCTCACAGTGGGGTCCAGAAGCATAGACTGCACTATAAGCGAGGGTGCAAGTTACAGAGGGACTTCAAACAAATTAAGAAGGGATGCCATCCCTGCTGGACATCAAGAAAACTGGGGGGGGGGGTAAAGGGTCTGTATACTCATTCATTTTATAATTGCATTGGGAATAATTGTCAATAAAGAGCTTTTTCTGATGAAGTTGTTGGCTTTTTTGTATAAATTTATTTTCAAGATACCCAGCCTCTGAAAAATTGCTAACAACAGCACTCTAACTGGTTTCAACAACCATCACGTGTGTGCAAAAATATTGTGTATTACATCACTGCTTTTTGTTGTTGTTGATTCACAACAAAACAAGATTCATTTTTTTCAAAAACTGGGGATGTCAAAACTCTATTTTTTTTAATTGTTGAATTAGTAAAATATTGATGCTGTGATTTCATTGCAAGTAATAGTGAAACTTCTCATCCTTGAGGAAATCTCTGAGTGCCTATCAGGAATTTTAAGTTCACTTCAAACTTTGAAACTCACTTCTCCAGAATGAACCATATCTGTGAAACAAAGCTTTTTATTCACCAAGTACATATTTTGCTTGGTTGCCATGCTATCTTTGATCATATTTGTGAATGAGTAGACTAATTTAAAGTAGTTCAATTATATTACTTACACAATAATACTTATAACAATGTTTGACTTATCATTTGAAATGAGTTGACCTGACATATGACCATGACCACTAACTCTTGCGCAGGTAGTATTTAACTTTTCTTTTTATTCAGTCCCCTCTATTTGATTTGATACAAAAGATGTAATTAATGTCATAATATAATGCAGGTCTGCTTTTAAGTGAATGTAATAATAGTGAATACAACAAGTACTTCCTCAAGTCAGATATCAAAACATGGTCAGCACTTAATTAAGTTCTCACAGAAATGCTTGCGGACATAGCTGTGATGGTAGATTTACATTTTTCACATTTGAATACAAGAGGACATATTGCATTTATGATGATTATACTTACACTGAATTAAAACATAGAACTAAAACATGAATTTCACTTGACAAAACTTATTTAATTGGTATTTATTTATGAAAGTGTTGCCACCAGTAGTCATTAGTGACATTTTCATTAATCAAAAATTCGTTGAGTATTGTTATTTACAGTGAACTGAAAATGTTAGTTGGAAAGAAAATTGAACTAAATATATGACTTCTTATTAAAAGTTCAGAATTTCATGATGTTGATTCAAATTTCCAGGCACTATCCACCGTTTTCGATGATAAAATGAGCGATATATCAAGAATTCAGCTACCAATATTTATCCCAATTTTCTTCACATTCAACAAATTGGGGCCAATTTTGGGGGGTATTTTCTAGTAAAAAAATGGGATTCACACTTGACCCCATGTTATAATTGGGTTCGCAAGTTATCAGGGCGCAAGTTATCGAGGGAGTGATGTAGTCCTTTCTATGAAAAAACTTTTTATAAATTCTTTTTTTTACTACATTTTTTTAATAAACTTTTTCATAAATTCGTTTTTTTTTTACTAAATTTTTTAAAATGTTGTGCTCATACGAATGATGTAAATTAAAGTGTTATAGTGTGTGTATTTCAGTCCCAGCCTGTCGATCCAGCTACATTTAAAGTGTTATATTGTGTGTATTTCAGTCCCAGCCTGTCGATCCAGCTACATTTAAAGACACGTTGATAACCCTTCTGAATGAAAAAATGGATCTCCTGGATATGGTAAAAGCACGCGGAGATGCAAAGGAGGTTTGTAAGACTGCCACGACTTATCGCTCAATGATGAATATGCTGAGTAAGGACGCTACTTCAGGTGACTGCATGCTTTTGCATGTCTTGTTTAGATGCATTTTAATTTGAAATATTTAGAATGGAATGATAATTTTTCATTTTTTTCTAAGATGTTTTCAGATTGACAGATACATTACAGCCAAGACTGTCACAGTGAATGCTGAAAGATAACTGAGAGGATTTTGTATGTAATTTTGCTTAGTACTAATCACATGGCATGTTTTACAAGGAATATTTACTTTATGCATGTATGAATGCCCAATGGTAAGAAAAATGTATTGATTTATATACAAGTAGCCTAAGGCAGTATATCCAGCAATCTAGCACAAGTTTATGCACAAGGTCAGATATGCCACTGCTTTTTCACCAAAATAAAACCTGAATTGTCTTTATTGCCCTTGTAGATCTTTATAAAAATAAAACCTGAATTGTTTTTATTGCCCTTGTTGATCTTTATAAAAATAATAACTGAATTGTTTTTATTGCCCTTGTTGATCTTTATAAAAATAAAAACTGAATTGTTTTTATTGCCCTTGTAGATCTTTATAAAAATAAAACCTGAATTGTCTTTATTGCCCTTGTTGATCTTTATGCTTTGATTGTGAAGCACTCTTGGTAGACATTAATATTTTATGGAATAAAATGGTTGCCAACTATGTAAATGAAATAAAGATAGAAACTTACCCCCTCGAATCTTCATTTGATTATTTTATGATTATAATATGGTCACAGAGTCACCTTAATCACCTTAATTGTAAAACATTAGGTATATATTGAACTTTAATAAAGCAGCCTTATTTCAAGAGGGAGGGGGAAGCTGTTGTAATCTTTGCTTATTGCCATTCCACACATCACAAGAATTTCCAGTTTATCATGATGTACCTTTTGAAATTTTTCATTGTGTTTACATTAGGAATTGTTTACTTTCTGCTTTTTTAAAGTTGTAGATGTCTTAGAAGTAAGAAATATTTGTTACTGATTATGTTTAACTATAGTTGTGTATATAATACCTTAGTAGCTGTTGTTTGTATTGAATCGAGTCAGATTAATGAAAAGTCACTGACATTACTTTGAAAATTCTATAAAAATTGAGGGGATGCTATACAATCTGACACAAAGATACATATTAGGCTGATATGGGGATGCTATACAATCTGACACAAAGATACATATTAGGCTGATATAGGGATGCTATGCAATCTGACACAAAGATACATATTAGGCTGATATGGGGATGCTATACAATCTGACACAACGATACATAATAGGCTGATATGGGTATGCTATACAATCTGACACAAAGATACATATTAGGCTGATATGGGGATGCTATACAATCTGACACAAAGATACATATTAGATTGATATGGGGATGCTATACAATCTGACACAAAGATACATATTAGGCTGATATGGGGATGCTATACAATCTGACACAAAGATACATATTAGATTGATATGGGGATGCTATACAATCTGAGACAAAGATACATATTAGGCTGACATGGGGATGCTATACAATCTGACACAAAGATACATATTAAGCTGATATGGGAGTGATATACAATCTGACACAAAGATATATGTTAGGCTGATATGGGGATGCTATACAATCTGACACAAAGATACATATTAGGCTGATATGGGGATGCTATACAATCTGACACAAAGATACATATTAGGTTGATATGGGAGTGATATACAATCTGACACGAAGATACTTATTAGACTGATATGGGGATGCTATACAATCTGACACAAAGATACATATTAGGTTGATATGGGAGTGATATACAATCTGACACAAAGATACATATTAGGCTGATATAGGGATGCTATACAATCTGACACAAAGATACATATTAGGTTGATATGGGGATGCTATACAATCTGACACAAAGATACATATTAGGCTGATATGGGAGTGATATACAATCTGACACGAAGATACATATTAGACAGATATGGGGATGCTATACAATCTGACACAAAGATACATATTAGGTTGATATGGGAGTGATATACAATCTGACACAAAGATACATATTAGGCTGATATGGGGATGCTATACAATCTGACACAAAGATACATATTAGGCTGATATGGGGATGCTATACAATCTGACACAAAGATACATATTAGGTTGATATGGGAGTGATATACAATCTGACACAAAGATACATATGAGGCTGATATGGGGATGCTATACAATCTGACACAAAGATACATATTAGGCTGATATAGGGATGCTATACAATCTGACACAAAGATACATATTAGGCTGATATGGGGATGCTATACAATCTGACACAAAGATACATATTAGGCTGATATGGGAGTGATATACAATCTGACACAAAGATACATATTAGGCTGATATGGGGATGCTATACAATCTGACACAAAGATACTTATTAGGCTGATATGGGGATGCTATACAATCTGACACAAAGATACATATTAGGCTGATATGGGGATGCTATACAATCTGACACAAAGATACATATTAGGCTGATATGGGGATGCTATACAATCTGACACAAAGATACATATTAGGCTGATATGGGGATGCTATACAATCTGACACAAAGATACATATTAGGCTGATATGGGGATGCTATACAATCTGACACAAAGATACATATTAGGCTGATATGGGGATGCTATAAAATCTGACACAAAGATACATATTAGGCTGATATGGGGATGCTATACAATCTGACACAAAGATACATATTAGGCTGATATGGGGATGCTATACAATCTGACACAAAGATACATATTAGGCTGATATGGGGATGCTATACAATCTGACACAAAGATACATATTAGGCTGATATGGGGATGCTATACAATCTGACACAAAGATACATATTAGGCTGATATGGGGATGCTATAAAATCTGACACAAAGATACATATTAGGCTGACATGGGGATGCTATACAATCTGACACAAAGATACATATTAGGCTGATATGGGGATGCTATACAATCTGACACAAAGATACATATTAGGCTGATATGGGGATGCTATACAATCTGACACAAAGATACATATTAGGCTGACATGGGGATGCTATACAATCTGACACAAAGATACATATTAGGTTGACATGGGGATGCTATACAATCTGACACAAAAATACATATTAGGCTGACATGGGGATGCTATACAATCTGACACAAAGATACATATTAGGCTGATATGGGGATGCTATACAATCTGACACAAAGATACATATTAGGCTGACATGGGGATGCTATACAATCTGACACAAAGATACATATTAGGCTGACATGGGGATGCTATACAATCTGACACAAAATTCTGAGTACTAAGCATGATAAATATTTTTATATTTTATTGCTGAGTAACTGAGAGGCTTATATAGACATAAGGTTGTAAATCAAATGTATATTGAATTGAATCAAGCTGAGTAACTGAGAGGCTTATATAGACATAAGGTTGTAAATCAAATGTATATTGAATTGGGTCAAGCTGAGTAACAGAGAGGCTTATATAGGCATAAGGTTGTAAATCAAATGTTTGTTTGATTGGGTCAAGTTGAGTCACTGAGAGGCTTATATAGGCATAAGGTTGTAAATCAAATGTATGTTGAATTGGGTCAAGCTGAGTAACTGAGAGGCTTTTACAGGCATAAGGTTGTAAATCAAATGTATGTTGAATTGGGTCAAGTTGAGTAACTGAGAGGCTTATATAGGCATAAGGTTGTAAATCAAATGTTTGTTTGATTGGGTCAAGTTGAGTCACTGAGAGGCTTATATAGGCATAAGGTTGTAAATCAAATGTATGTTGAATTGGGTCAAGCTGAGTAACTGAGAGGCTTATACAGGCATAAGGTTGTAAATCAAATGTATGTTGAATTGGGTCAAGTTGAGTAACTGAGAGGCTTATATAGGCATAAGGTTGTAAATCAAATGTTTGTTTGATTGGGTCAAGTTGAGTCACTGAGAGGCTTATATAGGCATAAGGTAGTAAATCAAATGTATATTGGATTGGGTCAAGCTGAAAATATTAAACCTTCAACCAGTATCAGAAATGGTTTATTTAAGCCATTCCTTTCATTCATATTATTCATGTATTGTATATGTCGATTGCATAAATTTCAAAGTTGAAACAAGTGAATTAGCAGTGTGCATCTGAACATTGACAAATACACATTTTAAGCATCATAAATGAATAGCATGGTTCTTATCAAAGCAGCATGCACAGTTTGCATGAGTAACAGAGTCAGAATATTTTCAGCAACAAATTGTTTTATCTTCATGCATGCTACAATTAATCTGGCTTAGAACAAAATAAATGAACAGAATTTAAAAAGATCTTGTTATGGTATGCAAATTAGGGCAGGGGCTGAAAATATTGCCCAGGGTCAGTGGGTCAGTGGCAAGTCCTAGACTTAATGACCTCAAGCTATAGTGAATGGTCTTGTAACTGTATTTAACTGTTATCTATTTTCAGACACATTTATTCATTGAAATTACCTATATCATTATGCATTGTGATTTATTCAAATAATGGTGATTCTAATGTATAAATATCAAAAAGATGAACACCAACCCACCACTTTCCTTGCACATGCAATATATTCCTTGCTATTTGCGTAAGCTATCAGGGATCTGTTTTCAGATGTGATATGATGCAATACAGTGCACAGGACTGATTTACAGACTCAGGAAATTGTAAAAATACTGCATTCTGCCCAGGGTCATATGTTACCTAACAGACATATTTGTTTCCAATGTTCCTAAAAAATTCTCATACATTTGTTTTTATAATAAGCTTGGTCCTTTTCTAAATTTGGCCTTTTTTCAACACCGCTGTTAGTCACTGTCAGCAGTTGGTTAATTTTACATGTGGAAATACCAGACTTGAATAGACTCATGATGAGTCATTCACCTGGCAACCAATGCAAATTCCTGTAACCTTTTGCTACATATCAGGTGATATGAAAGAATTAGAGCAAACTGGTTGCTGAAATATTACAGTACTATAAAACATGTTCAGGTGCTCTATTTTGAAACTGGTCTACCATGCATTCATTTAACACATGATAGTGCACATGCTGTTGAACAGTGATCAATTTATAGGAATTCTAAGCTAAAAATATTTAGATTAGGGATACATTGGATGATTGTATGCCATGAAGCTGGTCCGAAAGACTACAGACTGGAAAAATCAGCAGGTCCATGTTGGAAATAACCTGGTTACCGATCTCAGAATGCCCCAATTTTCAGCCCCTGTAGGTTATTTTTTATTTTGTGACAAATGTTTAGGAAAAGGGAAAATTCTGTATTTTTATGTAAGCCTTAAACTTGGAAGTCTGCAATCATATTTGCAGTATTTAGTGTTTAACTTGAGTCAAGTTGATCATACAAATTGTGATGGAAATCTTTATTTCCACTTGAATAATATTTTTATCACAAATTTTCACCTTTTATTATAAATCAAACTTTCAATTTTATGTAATAGATGGGGGCAAGATATATTGTACACTGGGGGCATCTTGATATGGTTGTGTCTGTCCATCCATCCTGAAAAGCTTGTTAGCAATAGTGGACAAAAAACACTCTTTGTCGACAAAAAATCTCTGCTAGTATATTTGCATCTGTATATGGAGGACCTTATTAGATTTTCAGGCCATAATAATCATTTTTCAATTTGTACACATTTTTTAATTTTTTTATCTGCCTGCTCTAAGGTGGAGAGTATTATGTTGTAATGTTATCAGTCCATCCATCTATTACCAATTTAGTTTCTGCACAATAACTCAAGTTAACTGCCATCTACAGTTACCAAACTTTGTAGATAGCTTGCACTTGGGGTAAGGAAGAATTCTGTTGATTTTGGGTCAAAAGGTAAAGGGTCAAGGTCACTGACTGAAAGAAGAAAAATGGTTTTTGCACAATAACACAAGTTTTACTTCACATGCCATGACCAAACTTTGTGGATAATTTGTATTTGGGGTAAGGAAGAACCCTATTGGTTTCGGGGTGAAACATCAGTGGTCAAGGTCATTGTGACTGAAAGAAGAAAAAAGATTTCTGCACAATAACATTAATTCTACATCACCTGCATGGACCAAACTTTGCAGATAGTTTGCATTTGGGATAAGAAAGAAGCCTACAGATTCTGGTCATAGGTCATGGTCACTGTGAATCAAAGATAAAATATGGTTTCCACACAATAACATTAGTTCTACATAACATACATGGACCAGACTTTGTAGATGGCTTGCACTTGGAGTAACAAAGAACCATATTGTTTTTGTTATCAAAAAAGGTCAAAGGTTAAAGTTCACTGTAACTGAAAGAAGAAAAAATGATTTCTGCATAAAAAGTTAAGTTCTCCACCAATGGCCTTTGCCAAGATTTGTGGATAATGTGCACATTGGGTAAGGAAGAATCCTATTAATTTGGAAGTCAAAAGGTTAAAGGTCAAGACCAAAGAAGTAACTTTTATGCACAATAACTTTAGTTCTAGGCCACAAGCCTTGACTACTGTTTGTAGATGGCTTGCACTTAGGGTATGGAAGAGGATTTTTGATTTGTGGTCAAAAGGTCAAAGGTCATGGTCATTATTGCTCAAAGAAAAATGGGTTTTGCAGACTAACTTTTCTTCAAGAGTAAGTTCTTTGACCAAACTTTGTGGATGGCTTGAACTTAGGGTAATAAAGACACCTATAGATTCTGGGGTCTAAAAGTCTGAGATCATGGTAAGTCTAATAAGAAGATAATGGTTTCTACACAGTAACTTTAGTTCAAGACCACATACCTTACCAAAGGTCAAGGTCATTGAGACCTATTGATCAGTAATCTCCAGAGTCAACCATGCACTGTTGGTGCCAACATAGAGGACTGTTAAACATTTGGGCAGCAAATAATATGCCGTTCACAGCACACTTGTTGGATTTAAACCTTTTTATTTTTTATGAAAACCTTGTTAACACTATTAGGCAAAAACCAATTGAAGTAGACAAAAAATGAAATTTGGCACACATATGTTGATGACTCTTTTAGATTTGTGTGCCATAATAGCAACTTTTCAAATTTGTCTTTATTTTTTTAACTTTTCTGATATTTTGGTCAGCAGTTAGGCATGGGCATGAAATGTGCATATTTTTAAAATTAGATTGAATACATAGGCATGGGCATGGAATGCATGTAAAAGAACTTAGAAAGCACGAGGCATGTTTGACAGTTTTCATGCATATTTATTATAGCTGTAGAAGATTTATTCATATTTTAAACTTTTATATTCAGTTGTCATACTGTAATTACTTTACTGGTAATTTTTCTTTTGTATTGTATATAAAGTAATTATAAAAAATATTAAAATATTCATTCCTAGAGATCATGAATTCTTTAGAGTCTTCAATACTGTAAAATTTGATACTGTTATTACCTGTGGTTGTAAACAATCACACCTGTTATAGTGGTCTTCTCTATTTAGTACATGCCTATATATACAAATTAAAGTATATTAAGTTCCTTTATACACAAATGATCAACTATTTACCTTTATAAAAAGGTTATCTGTTTAGGAAGGTCACTTTCTTTAAACCAAATAGGTGACCTTTGTATGGGTTTGACTGGACTGGATATCTTATTTTGCCAGGTCCAGTTGAGGCTTTTTTTCTGTGTGTAATACACTCGTTGTCAGGATACCTGCCCACTTGCATAAAAAGGTCATTTAGAAGCTACATTGAACTTCAGAAGGAAACATTGTTACAACTAAGCTTGCACATTTCCAGCCATGTAGTTCCCAACTAACACAACACTTTCTACAGTCCGAATTAGTCAATGCAGACTCATGTTGCCACTTGCCAATGAATAAGGCATTACATATTCCAATACTCTACCATATGAGTTGCAAAAAAGTCCTGATTTACAGAATTATTTAGAATATTTAGTAAAAATTATGCATTTAGAATTACCGTATATACTCGTGTATAAATCCAATACCAACTGCAAACTGCATAGACCCAGATCTGCAGTCGCATAATGCGCCAGCAGATCTGGGTCTATGCAGTTCATAAGGACTAATCAGTAGAACAAACAACATAGACCCTGATCTGCCAGCGCATTATGCAACAGCAGATCAGGGTCTATGTTGTTTGCATTTGGACCTGGATTATATGCGAGTATATACGGTATATTGATATTTAGGAAAATCTAAATTTTGAACCAGATGTAAAGTACTTCAAGACCAATATGATTGACTGGTATGTAGAATGTAGTTTCATAATGTAAAAGAGCAGAATGTATATAACAGGAAACCAGTTGATTAGACTGTTAATAGGTGAAAAAATTGCAGCAGAGATGAAGAGAAAAGAAAAATGCCAATAATTTATGAGGAAAACTGGTGTTTATGATTATTGTTTTGGCCAAAAATGTCAAAGAAATTCAGGGTTCAGGAAATTGATGGAATGGATACACCATTTATCCTCATTGAACCCTAATTGTTACTGATTATGTACAGGTATGTATAGCAATATATTGTACAGAAGTTTGTTATTTGTTATGAATGTGTTATCTGTTCTAGATGGACTGCTGAGATTTAAAAAAATTGACAGTAGGATTCTTCATAAGTGTGCTCATGGGTTATCATCTGCGTACCATTTGTCTAAATACTATTCATGAAAAAAAGTCTCTTTAAAATTTTACATTTGTATGAGTATAGTAAATATTGGACTGAAAATAGGAGAGAGTGAGATAGTTCTAAAATATGAAAGGCTGTGTAAATGTTTGGCATATTTGCAGTGTTGGAGCTCTAAGATGTCAGTTATTAAATTATTTAAATAAAAATAAGATATCCATTGAACAAATGTGCAAACCATGGTTTAAACTGTCAAGACATGAGTGATTGATATTTAACCTCTCTGGTTTTAGGAGAATGCTCTAACCACTAATTAACATAGTTATTTCTTGAAAATTTTAGGTTTTCAATTTGAAAATAGTCATGGTGATTGACAGAGGACTTCTAAGTAAATGGTGAAAATTATATGAAAATCAGACAACGTGTTGAAGTTATCAAGCTTTTGAGATTTTGCCCGACTTGCTTGACTGACCCACATTTGGGAATAAAAATTCATATAATGTGCCAGCAGATCAGGGTCATTGTTGTTTGTTCTACTGATCACTCCTAACAAACTGCATAGACCCAGATCTGCTGGCACATTATGCGATGGCAGATTTGGGTCTGTGCAGTTTGTAGTTGGACTCAACTTATAAACAAGTATATATGGTAAACACAGAGCTGGGTCATTAGATTATTCAATTGATATTTTTGTTGCATGCTAGTTTATTGAGAGTCATTGTGCTATGCTGAAAAGTAATTTGACAAATATCTTTTGTAGTTTGATGCATGCTATTTGAATGAGAGACATAACACTACGCTGAAGTCATTTGGACAAATATCTGTTGTTGTTTGTTGGATACTACACTTAATGGCATTTTACGACAATTTATCTACTAATAAATTTGAAAATAATAAAATACATTTTTTAATATTATTTCTGTATTATGTAAAGCAGATCTTCCCTTTCCGTTTCAGGTGCACTCCAAAATTACCATGAACATATCTCTCAATGCAGGAAATATAGCTTTTAAGAAACTGATAAAACCAAAAAGTTGAAGGGGAATTTGGTTAATATACTTCAGATATCTTGAATCACTTTTTTTGTCCCAACTGCTTGTGGTAGTGGCATCTTGATTTGGTCCTGTTCATTCACCCTGAGAAACTTGTTAGCAAGATTGCACAAAAACTTTGTCAACTTAGACAAATTAAATTGAAAATTTGCAGGCCATTACAGCAATGTAAAATTTGTTACACTTTTTTGAATTTTTGATTAAGCAAAATCCACATAAGATAGATAAATCAAATTTGGTTGGCCTACTTTATTTATATGTTGATGACCCAGTTAGATTTTCAGGATATTTTAGGAATTTTTAATTTTTTACAAATTTTTCACACTTTTTTTATAGCTTTTTTAAGAAAACCTTGTTTGCATGATTAAGCAAAGACCCAAAAGTGAAATTTAGTGTGATTGTTTGTATGCATATGTAGATGACCTGATTCAATTATTATGTAGTTATAACAATATTTCAAATTTGTATAAATTTTTACATTTATTGGACTTGGGCTTTTGTGGTCCTCATGTGTATGCTTGTTTTACAAAGACATACTGTATCTAGTTTTTACAGAAAAGGTTATGTGCTTTTCTGTGCCATACCAACTGAATGCATTTCTACTGTTACTAATATTATTGTATTGTAATTATTCATCATGTTTGACAAGTATTTTAAATACAAAGAAATTTGATTGTCACACTAGTTTTGTTGTTAATCTTCACTTTGAAAGTAAAAGAAGAAACATACCATGAGCATTAGCTGTGAAGAGACACAATTTAGGAATCAAAATTGCTTCATCTGTGCTAAACAGATTCATCCATGCTAAGCACTCTTCCAGATTATTGATCAACACATAAATATAATGCAGAATGAAAAAAATAATCTAAGTAAAAAAAGAGCCATGGAACTTAAAAAAGTTTTCATTAATTTCATACAGAAATTCAAACGATGTATTTATTGCTAGATTGAGTTGATCAAATTACTGATGTAGTAGAATAAACAGAACCATGTGCTCATGTACCGTGTATACTCACGTATAACCTGATATCAACTGCAAACTGCATATACCCAGATCTGCCATTGCATAATATGCCGGCAGATCTGGGTCTATGCAGTTTGTAAGGACTAATCAGTAGAACAACCAACATAGACCCTGATCGGCTGGCACAGTATGCGATGGCAGATCAGGGTCTATGTTGTTTGCATTTGGACCTGGCTTATATGCAAGTATATACGGTAGTTGTTGTCCTGAGTTGTGTACAGGTAATACACTTCATTGAGTTTGCTTGGTTGCTGATGCAGTTCCCATCTGTGCCTGAGGATTAGCATGACTGATATACATGTACTATGTCCCAACAATGCCTTATGGCAGCCACTTTTTCAAAGCACTACCATAATCATCAGAGACAGATGTTGATTGCTCAAATTACTTAGCTTGGAAATGAATTCACAAAAAAACAACAAAACTGCAGTGCTCAGCCATATGACATGTAATGTAGTCTGAGAAAAACAGAAGTTGATTGGTGATTCTGATACCTCAATAGCTACCTACCTACCTACCTACCTAAATAAATGAGGTAAAATCAATGGCTTTTAAAGTCTGAGTTCTTGTAGGACATACTTTTTAAATGTATATTATGACTTATTCTCTCTGTCTCCCATATTTCCTATTCAATACAGTATTTGCTGTATACTCATATATTCATAAAATTTGAAGTGACTCTCTACATAAACGCAATTTAGACATATGGTAGAGATTTGGAGTTCATAATACCTTATTTGTCAGTAGGTGAAACATTAGCTTGCATTGACTGACTGATTCAGGCTGTTGGAAGTATCATTCTAGATGTGGACAAGTTGTCTGGGCAGCATGCAAGCTCAGTTGTAACAATATTCATTTCAAAGGTGGCTTTCTTCTGAAGTGCGCAACCAGACAGCTATCCTGGCAGCAGGTGTATCACACTGATTACTTATAATACAGCTATCCTGGCAGCATGTATATAAGATTGATTACTTATAATACAGCTATCCTGGCAGCAGGTATATCAGATTGATTACTTATAATACAGCTATCCTGGCAGCAGGTGTATCAGATTGATTACTTATAATACAGCTATCCTGGCAGCAGGTATATCAGATTGATTACTTATAATACAGCAATCCTGGCAGCAGGTGTATCAGACTGATTACTTATAATACAGCTATCCTGGCAGCAGGTGTATCAGACTGATTACTTATAATACAGCTATCCTGGCAGCAGGTGTATCAGACTGATTGCTCATAATACAGCTATCCTGGCAGCAGGTGTATCAGACTGATTACTTATAATACAGCTATCCTGGCAGCAGGTGTATCAGACTGATTGCTCATTATACAGCTATCCTGGCAGCAGGTATATCAGACTGATTGCTCATTATACAGCTATCCTGGCAGCAGGTATATCAGACTGATTGCTCATTATACAGCTATCCTGGCAGCAGGTGTATCAGACTGATTACTTATAATACAGCTATCCTGGCAGCAGGTGTATCAGACTGATTGCTCATTATACAGCTATCCTGGCAGCAGGTATATCAGACTGATTACTCATTATACAGCTATCCTGGCAGCAGGTATATCAGACTGATTGCTCATTATACAGCTATCCTGGCAGCAGGTATATCAGACTGATTGCTCATTATACAGCTATCCTGGCAGCAGGTATATCAGACTGATTACTTATAATACAGCTATCTTGGCAGCAGGTGTATCAGACTGATTGCTCATTATACAGCTATCTTGGCAGCAGGTATATCAGACTGATTACTTATAATACAGCTATCTTGGCAGCAGGTGTATGAGACTGATTACTTATAATACAGCTATCCTGGCAGCAGGTATATCAGATATTACTTATAATACATAGTACTGCTTGCATGAAGTGTCAGATGTTTTCCTTGCAAACTCCCCATGACATGTTGTTGTTTTTTTTTTCCTACATCTTACCAACACATGATTTGACAACCAGGCTGGATATCTGACTGTATATTACAAACATTTAAACTTTTAGTCAAAAAAAGTCTTTAACATAATAGTCACAGTCATCTTACTTCATAAAGCCTAGTTACACATAAGTCTCATTTTCATTTTTTTTTTTTTTTTTTTTTTTTTACATTTTCCAAATATACAGAGTATGCTGGTTGTGGTACAGCTGGATCATACACCAAGACCAACTTTGGTGAAACAAACAGGACATCCCCTTATACAGCTGTAAGTAAAAAGATGTGGCAGGACATAAACCTTTAATAGCATACATTAGCCAAGGTGTATAATCTTTCTTGTGTTGATGTCATTAAACTTAAACACCAAACAAGCAAACAAACAAAATCAACACTTACATAGATGTGTCTGTAAAATTAAATTCAATGTTTTATTCAGTGCAGGAGACTAACTTGTTTTGTTTAAACATTTCATCTCTTTTTATGATTTCTTGAAATGTAAAAATTACCCCTAAAGGGTCACCTTGTGTTTTCAGATGATTTTCAAGAAGATTAACCAATAATATTTCAGTGGAAAAGAACTATGTTTAACTTTTTATATTTTTCTACAGGTAATGTTCTATGATATGGGGAATGTCAGTTTTGTGCCATCTTTACTGAATTACTTTGAATGAAAAAAAGAGTTTACAGAGTAAACTCCCTTTCTGACTTTTTGTATGGAATTCTTCAGCAGTAAATAGGGGATCTCACATGAATGTCATTCAGATCAGAAATTTATGAAACAAAGAATACAATGTGCCACAAATAGCTGCCAATAAGTGGCACACCATGGATTAAATCATTTTTGTGAGAATCAATTTTCACAAAAACATTTAAAATGGCACTTTTATGTGCTTAATTCTTGTCTTGAGGAATTGGTTTAATTGTTTCCACAAAAAAATCATTGTTTGTTAAATATTTAATTTATGGTTTGTAGCAACCACAAAATCCAAGAGTATTGGTACTCCAGGAAAATATTTGAATTTAAAGTATTGTATTATGTAGGAGTTTCATACATTTAATCTCTATTGAACATGGGTTTGAAATTCTATTTGTCTCATACATTTAATCTCTAGTGAACATGAGTTTGAAATTCTGTTTTTCTCATACATTTAATCTCTAGTGAACATGAGTTTGAAATTCTATTTGTCTCATACATTTAATCTCTAGTGAACATGAGTTTGAAATTCTATTTGTCTCATACATTTAATCTCTAGTGAACATGAGTTTGAAATTCTATTTGTCTCATACATTTAATCTCTAGTGAACATGAATTTGAAATTCTATTTCTAATACATTTAATCTCTAGTGAACATGAGTTTAATATTCTGTTTGTCTCATACATTTAATCTTTTGTGAACATGAGTTTGAGATTCTGTTTGTCTCATACATTTAATCTCTAATGAACATGAGTTTGAGATTCTGTTTGTCTCATACATGTATTGTGCAGAATTTTCACAACGCTTGACATTGGCCAATGATTTTGCTAGGTGGCAATTAATACTTACAAAATTATATCATGCCACAAATGGATATGAGCAGTAGTAATAGCATTTTGTCTCTCTTGTACCTTTTAGAGTTCAAATTGCAGTGATGGTCAGCTGGATAAAGCAGAGCAGGAAAGAGATGCCAGAAAACAGGTAGGAACAACCTACCCTTATTCAGAATTCGTACCATAGGTGCCTCTATATGGGACCAGGATAGTGCAGTGGTAACTTAATTGCTTTGCACCTTTGCAGACCTGGGATCTGCATACCTTCCAGACAGTGTTGGGTTTTTTTTAGACTCAAAATATGTGTTTTGCAGTAACATGGCAGGAGCGGGGGGGGGGTCAGTATGCATGACACATACAAAAGCACTGTTGTACAATTGAGAAAAAGTTATGTCCTAATATAAGTCTGTAGAAACTGACTGGAAATTGAAATTTGAATAATAGAAAACAAAATATGTTTACTATGAAGCATTTAATACACTTTGAAACAAAAAATAGTTTGTAGACTTAGCATTGTCATATATCATCACCATAAACACTCATGCACGCATAGGTGCAAACACTCACATAATCACAATCACACAGACATTAAACACTCACATAATCACAATCACACAGACATTAAACACTCACATAATCACAATCACACAGACATTAAACACTCACATAATCACAATCACACAGACATTAAACACTCACATAATCACAATCACAGAGACACTAAAAATAATACACCAAGTTACTGTCTCTAAAATTCATTGGACAGTGGAATACAATATAAACTAGATGCTGACTTTGCTGCTATCAATAGTTTAGTGGAGGGTTCAGAGATGATACATGTATCATTAGTGTGTATCTTTGTGCTCATTAGAGACTGGATGGTACTGTTGTTCAAACTTCCCTGAAGATCTTAATTGAATTTTTCTCAGCATTAAAAATGATCTTTCTGCATCTGCTATGCTGTGAAGGAGTGTCAAACAGGAATGGCCACCTTAGTTAGAATGTAAAATCTTGATTTTCCTGAAGGTTGATGACAGTTGACCATGTCAGTATGGTGTTTACAGTATGTGCAAAGAATAAAATGTTACCCCTTGCTAGAGCACTTCACAAAGTAAAATGCCATCAACTAGGAGTTCTGAAATTTAGTTTTGCAAATGGCTCATCATTCCCTGAATCACAGCTGCATTTGATATTTTGCCTTAAAATGTAAGTCCCACTTCCACACTATTGCAGCTACGAAAAAGGTCTTGCACCACAAAATCAACCTACTGTATACACTCGTGTATAATTCAGGTCTAAATGCAAACAACATAGCCCCTGATCTGCCATTGCATAATGTGCCAGCAAATCAGGGTCTATGTTGTTTGTTCTACTGATTAGTCCTTACAAACTGCATAGACCCAGATCTGCCAGTGCATTATGCGACGGGAGATCTGGGTTTTTGCAGTTTGCAGTTGGTATCTGCTTATACGAGAGTATATATGGTATTTATAGTCAGTTCAGTAATATGTGCATTGGTGGTTGTTTATCTCTGACTGTCTTTACCTTTTAATCACCTCTGTGACAGTTAACTGTATTAACTGCCCCATGGCGATAGTTTTGCATGACTATTAAGAACAACTGTTTTGCTGTTTATACAGGCTTTAGGTTAGAGGCATATATTGCAGTGTCAGCAAAAGTCTCGATCTTTCTCACTCCCTCTGTTTTTCATAAGATTTGCTGGAAATCACATTTTTATCAACATGAATGTGTTGGGGTTGGGGGGTTGGAAGTAAAATAAACGTGTTTCTAGCATGACATGTCATGTTCTGGCAGGTATGGTTCTGTTCCTGAATTGGACACATGCAAGGTTATATGGTTGTCCATCCCAGGTCTGTGGTTTCCTTTAGATTTGACAGTCTTCCTCCACCTCCAAGACTACACCAAATCAACATCTGATCTGCCTAGAGGGTATCATATAAGTTGTCAAAACTTTTTGAGCAGTTGATGACAAGTAAAGTTCCAAAAGTCTATATACACATTCATTAATAAGTTTTCAGTGGTGAAAAAAATAGTGCAGTAGCTACCACAAGCAATAAATGAAAATGCATGGTTGCCCAAGTAGTTTAAAACGTGTAGAGTATTTCATATATATTGACCAATATTGGACTAGCTTAAAAAACATGAAATATCACTAAATTTTACTTATCTTTTTTCTTCAGTCATCTCAAGTTTAAGCTAGCACATAATATATGGTCAATACTATAGATGTGGCAAATTTGGCATACTTTCATTTTTTTTCAGTTGACCACAGAGCTGTCCAAGGCTTTGGAGACTGTGACCATTGCTGACATGAGTGACATAACGCAGGTATCCTCCACCCTGAAAGAAATCTCTGCATTTGAGGAAGATTGTGGTCGAGAATGTCAGGTACAATTAACAACTTTAAGATGTATATGTGCTGTATATGGCTTTTGCTACAGAGTGAGAAAAAATCACTAAAAATTTAACCTTGCTAGAAATTAGGGAGTAAAACATTTAAGGGGTTGTGGGTTTGAGTTCTTCCCTGGCTACTGCTAATAAGCCTTCGAACAATTTACAGTGCTTAATTGGCTCCAGTCAACCCAGTTGTAAATTCTTTTTTCTGATTTTTATGTGCCCTGACATTTTTATGGAGGGGGCATATTGTGCTGCCCATGTCTGTCCATCTCATCCTGTCCCATCATTTCACACGTTGCCACATCATGTCACACAATGTCACATCACTTCACTTCCTGCATATTTCTTTCCACTCAGTAACTTTTGAAGGAAATCATGGATTAAGACCAAATTTGGTAATAGACTTTACATTGGGAAGATCTAGATCAGGTATGATTTTCACCATTTTTAACAGAGTTATAGCCCCTGTTTGACTTAGCACTTTCCTCTTCATTATACATCATAATTTTGTATCCACTCACTAAATTTTTAAGGACTTCATGAAATAAAAATCTGATTTTGTAGGAGGCTTTACATTAGGAAGAACAAGATCAGGTTTGATTTTCACTTTTTTTCAATGAAGTGTAACAGAATTATGGCCCCTGTTTGACAGAACTTTTCCCTTCAGTTGCATTAATATTTTGTTTCACTCAATAACTTTTGAAGGACTTAATGGATTGATTGTTATTTGTATAGGGCTTTATGGTAAGAAAACCTAGTTCAAAGTTTAGTAATAACCATTTTCCAACAAAATTTAACCAAGTTGTAGCCTCTGTTGGACTTGGAACTTTTCCCTTCCTGTGCATCATAATTTTGTTTTCACTCAGTAACTTTTAAAGACTTCCTAAAAATCAAATCTAATTTTGTATGAGACTTTACATTAAGAAGATCTACTGGTAGGTTTTGATATTCACCATTTTCCAACACAATTTGACAGAATTATGGCCCCTGTTTGACTGATAACTTTCCCTTCAGCTGCATCATAATTTTGTTTCTGCTCAATAACTTTTGAAGAACTTCATGGATTCAAACCAAATTTTGTATGAAGCTTTACATTTGGAAAACCTATGTCAGAATGTTTCCCTTCAATTGCATTTCATTTCTGCCTAAAAAGTTTTAATGGACTTCATGGATTCAAACCAAACTTGGCATGAAGCTTCTTTTTTTTTTTACAAGACCTAGATCCAGTTTGCTTGTCACTATTTTCAGTCAACATTTTACAGAGTTATGGCCCATGTTGTGAACTTAAAACTTTGCCCTACAGTTGTATTATGGGGGGGGGGGGGCATACATTTTGTATTGACACATTTCTATTGTTAAACAAAACTGTCGTCATGGTATGAAGAATTACAGTTTATAAACCAGATGAATTACACATTAAGTGGAATGTTGCTTAAATTGTCTTTGCTCACAGACACTGGAACAGCTCATTAACACTGATTTGATAGCGATCAGGCTCCTCTGCTTTGACCATGTTGTGTTCCTTTTTCCATTATTTTCATCACATGGATGCAAGGTAGGACCTTATTACATCTTGATGGATGTATTTTACATTCAGGATGCATTAATGTAATTAGAGTGTGTTGTGGTCAACCATTCATGTTTGCCAGGATGTTTGGGACAATTGAGTCATCAACACTTTACACCATAACCTCTACCATCAAGATTACACTGTATTATTGATGGTCATTAAATATTGAATGTGAAATAGTGAGAGTTTAGTTTTAAAATTTGTAACTACATTGCAAGGTTGAGAATGTTGCATTATATGAGTGAACCAGAGGAGATACATGGGTCTTTAAAGCTTGGAAGAAACCCAGTATGCAGTTCACAAATTTCTTAATGGAATGTGAGTGCCCTCATTACCTTGGTTTATGTTTATAACTTTTTCTGAATATTCCTTTCTCTTTTTTTTAACAGAAGTCCATCAGTAATCTGGTGCATAGCATGTCTAAGGTCCTGCAGAACACATGGAATGAGGAAGGAACTTTTGAGAGCATTCTTGGAGTTGTGACAAATATGCTATCTGTTGTCAGCAGTATTACTGGGGTATGTCAGTTTGACTGGGGTATGTCAGTTTGTCTGGGGTATGTCAGCAGTGTTACTGGGGTATATCAGTTTGACTGGGGTATGTCAGTTGTCTGGGGTATGTCAGTTTGACTGGGGTATGTCAGCAGTTTGATTGGGGTATGTCAGTTTTTGAATGGGGTATGTCAGCAGTTCGACTGGGGTATGTCAGTTTGATTGGTGTATGTCAGTTTGACTGGGATATGTTTTGTATTTTATATGTGTTGAGATGGAGGCATCTAGCATTTGGGATGTTTGTGTATGGGTGTGTCTGTTGACTGGAGTTTGTTATGTATTTTTTATGTGCTGAGATGGAGGCATATAGCATTTGGGATGTTTACGTGTGGGTATGTTTGTTGACAGCTTTGGTTATTCCTATGTCCTCCATTAGGCCAGAGGTCACAGTTATGGTAAGTCTAATAAGAAAATAATGCTTTCTGCACAGTAAATTTAGTTCCAGACCGAATACCTTGATCAAAGGTCCAGATCATTAACCCATTTGTCAACCACGATCTACTAGTGCATACATAGAGGACTGTTAAATATAATGTGCCATTCATGCTATTCTTGTTTCCAGCTTTTATAGTTCAGTAACCCTTACCCAAATCACTTTGTATTTCTAATATAATATCATCACATTATCTCCTTGTCTCAGTACCACTTGTGCTTCTGGGTTCTGGGTTCTGTCTCATGGGGTTAAGATTAATAATTGGGACAGATTTGGGTTCAGTTTTTGTCATTAGTTATATTTCCATAACCCCTTTTCCATTACGTTATTTTTGAAGTAAAACATCATTACATAAACTCCTTTTCTCAATATCACTCCTGTCCCTAGGGATCCACTCCTGAGTGGAGTCATGGTGTCAAGAGTTACCGTATTTGCCGGCCTATAAGTCGATACTTTTTGACCTGGAAGTCTGGGCTTCGTCTTATACTCCGAATCGACTAATATATGAATTATGTCATTGAAATTGTTTTACCGTAAAAAAAAATTAAAAAATATAAAATAAAATTCAAGTACGAAATGTATAGTGTAAAAAAATAATTATCATTTTGGGGAAGAGATCGTGTGCGAAAAAATATAGAACCCGACATGGAGAAGGATTCCGAAATATTTACGTGATTGTCAGTATTAAATTCACGTGCATCAGACGTAATTGCGCTAAAGCACCATGCACTAGTAATATATTTTGTTTAAGTTTGCTTACATATGTGTGTAGTAGAATAGACAAGTTAGAAAACAGATAACCATGACATGGACATGGGTATTCCATTGCACATTTTTCTTATTCCATCTTGTGATTGAAATAAAGAGAGAGAGAGACAGAGATTTTAGCCCTTCTTCATGCTATTTTGCTTAATGTACCTTACTGACCCCTTTTAGCTGAAGCTTTTGTCAAAGAGAGAAAACAGTAATGAAATAGTCAATGGAAATTAAAACAATGCATACCATACTCCTTCAGTTTCAAAGATATATAATTTATGTTTAAATATTCACAATATTTATATTCATATAGACTCCATTTAGTTTAAATCCCAAGATGACCATTTAGCATGCTGTTGTTTTTTTTTTGCAAATACAATGAACTCTATATTCCCACGAAATAAAATTACCCTCTATCAGTAAGTGCATGTACACTTCCTGTAGTTAGGCGGCATTTTGGTTTGATCTTTGCTCATGAATTCAAAGCTCTAACGCTTCTGTCGGCGAGATCAAAGATGTCACTGGTTGAGAAACTTACATGAGCAAGCACCTGACATTACAGGTCATTACACAGTCCTGCATACATACATTAACATGCTTTACAGGATCGATTACAATACCCTATGGGTAGCCTCATATTTCTATTGGTAGCCTCACTAATTTGATCACATCTACTGCACGTGTCAACTGGAATGACCTGGCCAAAGCTGTAGGCATATTTAATTAGAATGTAAATAACACTGCAAAGCCAGTTGGTTATTTATGATAATGGATATAAAAACAAGAATGAACTGTTTATTCAGAGATATTAATTGATAATGGAATACAGTAATGCTCCTGTACATGAGTAAGATCACAATCATCAGGTAACTCAACAATACATATTACAATCGTCCTGTAACCTCTCTCTCTCTCTCTCTCCAAAAGCTACAAGTAAAAACTGCTCTGAATGCATACGTTCTTACACACTGACATAGCATTGTTTCATCCTCGCTCTCTCTCTCTCACACACACACACAGACACATACACGCATTCACTAAAAACAACAAGTCTTAATCGAGTTCTTTTAGTTTATATTGTACATATAATTTGATAATGAGGTTACTGTTGCTGTAAGAATACAAGTTGTACTTATTTTTTGACAACAGGGGTTCATATCATTGCGTACAATGTACCAATAAATAATACCTATAAATAATATGTGTACAGACCATCATAATCATTTTCCCAATTAATATGGAATAGCATAGTGATACCATTAATATTCATGAAACCGGAAGTTACTAGCTAAAGTGACGAAGCCAAGGTGTTGATCTGGCTTCATCTTATACTCCGCATCGACTTATATATGGATGAAGGATTGAAAATTGACGAAATTAGCGAATTCGACTTATACTCCGCATCGACTTATAGGCCGCCAAATACGGTATAATGGGGACACATTTAGGTTAACGGTTTTAGATACAGTTTTTTGCTCTATAATGTAGCTCAATAACCCCCTTATCCAATTTACTTTGATATTTGGAACATAATATGATCACATACTTGCCTTCCCTCATTACCACTCATGCCTCTGGGCAGGGTCATGGAGTCAAGAATTATAATGAGGACACATATTGGTTAACATTTTTTTCACCACTTTATTTCCATAACACCTTTATTAGTTCACTTCATATTTGGGATATACCGGTAACATCATCACATACATCCTTCTCTCAGTACCACTCTTGCCCCAGAGTGGAGTTATGGTGTCAAGAAATACACTGTGGACACATTTAGGTCAAAGTTTTATCATCACTTATATTTCCATAACCCTCACCTGATTCACTTCATATTTGGAATATAATATTACATATACCCCTCCTTTCAGTACCACTTCTGCCCCAGAATGGGGCCATGGTGTCACGATTTATAATTGAGACACATTTTGGT
Source organism: Margaritifera margaritifera (assembly GCA_029931535.1). Classification (NCBI taxonomy): domain Eukaryota; kingdom Metazoa; phylum Mollusca; class Bivalvia; order Unionida; family Margaritiferidae; genus Margaritifera; species Margaritifera margaritifera. The sequence goes on from JAQPZY010001458.1 coordinate 991,090, forward strand.
TAAAGTTTTTTCTTCACTTTTATTTCTATAATCAATTCACTTCATGTGTGAGATATAATATCATCACACTGAACTTACTGGTATGAATGTTTCTATTCATACCATAGGTCAAATTCCTGGGTGTCAGTATGTGTAGGACACCTTTTTTATGTAAAGTTTTGATTCCATATCACCTATTTGGTTTTTTGTCGTAACAAATATTTAAAATAACTCCTCACTCATTTCACCTCAATGTAGGAATACCACATATACTCGTGTATAGGCCGATACCAACTACAAACTGCATAGACCCTGATTTGCTGTCGCATAATGCATCAGCAGATCTGAGTCTATGCAGTTTGTAAGGACTAATCAGTAGAACAAACAACATAGGCCCTGATCTGCCAGTGCATTATGTGATGGCAGATCAGGGTCTATGTTGTTTGCATTTGGACCCGGCTTATACATGAGTATATACAGTATTATATGATCCCATACCTCCGTTTTTCTTTATACCACTGTTGAATTGGGCATCAAGAAGTATGACACTTTTTGAATAATTTTATTGTTATTATTATTATTATTATTATTATTTAATTAAAGCCTTATCCAATTCAATGCATAGTTATTTGGGACATCATCACATTCTTACTTTTCATGTTGAACCACTCCTGCTCTTGGATAATGATCTTGGAGGGGGCAATTGGGTCAACAGTATGGTACTTTGGGGGGGGGGTGCTTATTTCTTTTTCAGACATAAAATTTCATCCTGTTTGGAATATGTAACAACATCATATACTTTTCTTCCTTCCTGTGGCATTACTGCACTTGGGTAATGTCCCTGGTTGGGGACATGGGGTCATGGGATATAGCCCTTTGATATATAGAGAATTCATCTCAGTGGCATATCATGTGTTTCTTAAAATGCAGTTCTTGTTGTATTTTCAATGTTTTTTGTGGACTTTCAAAATACTAATACTTATTGTAAAACACATGATGAGACAACCGTGCCTTGTCTGCATATACTGCAGTGCACTTGCTTTGCACCTCTTCCAACATGGGTTTAATTACAGGCTCATAGATATGTAAGAATATATGGTCGCCTTTCCAAGGTCAGTAGTTTCCTCCACGTAGAACTTCTTGACCTATTCCATTCATCATAATATTACCTCAGACATTTATTATATGCCATGTTGGGAACTACGTTCAAGAAAAACAATTCGGATTTGATAAATCAGTCACATTGGTGAATGCCATGGTAACTCAGGTGCTTGTTGTGAAAATGTTTGAGAGTTAATCAGAGCTAAAATGTATGTCTCACTCAGTAGTATATGATTGATGTTTTAAGTATGTCACATGTACATTTTGACAACGACTTTAAGGGTGAAAAGGATGGAGTATTTTGGTGGGACTAAAGTACTGTATATACTCGTGTATAATCCGGGTCCAAATGCAAACAACATAAACCCTGATCTGCCATCACATAATGCACCGGCAGATCAGGGTCTATGTTGTTTGTTCTACTGATTAGTCCTTACAAACTGCATAGACCCAGATCTGATGGTGCATTATGTGATGGCAGATCTGGGTCTATGCAGTTTACAGTTGATATCAGTTTGTATGCGAGTATATATGGTATATAGTGCACTTAATTCATTGAAGATGCACTTTGGCATACTTCCCATGAAGAATTAACATCAGTTTGATTTAAATCAATACATCTGTTGACATATGAGTCTTAGTTTCAAAAGTGAGAATGTTCCAAATGTAGTTCTCAGAGAATCTCTCCAGGTACCTGGTTTCCTCCACCTAAAAGACTATAACATGCCTACACCTGAGCTGACAAGATTGCATGATATAAGTTGCTAGACAACATGACTATGCCTGAGATGTAAAGATTGCATGATATATGTTACTAGACAACATGCCTGCACCTGAGATGTCAAGATTGCATCATATAAGTTGCTAGACAACATTCCTACACCTGAGATGTCAAGATTGCATCATATAAGTTGCTAGACAACATGACTACACCTGAGCTGTCAAGATTGGGTTATATAAGTTGCTAGACAACATGACTACACCTGAGATGTCAAGATTGCATGATATATGTTACTAGACAACATGCCTACACCTGAGCTGTCAAGATTGCATGATATATGTTACTAGACAACATGACTACACCTGAGATGTCAAGATTGCATGATATATGTTACTAGACAACATGACTATACCTGAGATGTCAAGATTGCATGATATATGTTACTAGACAACATGACTATACCTGAGATGTCAAGATTGCATATATGTTACTAGACAACATGCCTACACCTGAGATGTCAAGATTGCATGATATATGTTACTAGACAACATGACTATACCTGAGATGTCAAGATTGCATGATATATGTTACTAGACAACATGCCTACACCTGAGATGTCAAGATTGCATGATATAAGTTGCTAGACAACATGACTATACCTGAGATGTCAAGATTGGGTTATATAAGTTGCTAGACAACATGACTATACCTGAGATGTCAAGATTGCATCATATAAGTTGCTAGACAACATGACTATACCTGAGATGTCAAGATTGCATCATATAAGTTGCTAGACAACATGACTATACCTGAGATGTCAAGATTGGGTTATATAAGTTGCTAGACAACATGACTACACCTGAGATGTCAAGATTGCATCATATAAGTTGCTAGACAACATGACTATACCTGAGATGTCAAGATTGCATCATATAAGTTGCTAGAGAACATGACTACACCTGAGATGTCAAGATTGCATCATATAAGTTGCTAGACAACATGCCTACACCTGAGATGTCAAGATTGCATCATATAAGTTGCTAGAGAACATGACTACACCTGAGCTGTCAAGATTGGGTTATACAGGTTGCTAGACAACATGACTATACCTGAGCATTAGATTGCATTATATAAGTTGCTTGAACTAGTTATTCCATCATCACTGTATTAATCAAAACTTTCAGTAATAACCCATTTATTTGACACCATTCAACCTCTGTATTATTTTAAAATGTTAATTCATGAGATGTTCTGCTTACATTAAATTAGGCCACCGAAGTAAACCAGAAGAATCCATCACTGAGTGACAAGAAAGAAATGGATGTCAAGCTCAAAGATTTCGACACTAATCTTTTCTCCACGACAGAAGGTAATTGTTTAGATTTTTACTCACCTATTGTCAGTTTCAGTCATTTAAGCCAACTTCTTTAATTAGAGATTTACTTCATCAACTTACAGTAAAACAGAATCTTGCATACACAACTATTCTCATGGCTTTAAATGTATTTTTGTTCAGATTTGTTGGAAATATACAGCTGCATTCAAAACAGCAAAAAAATATTTCAAACTGGAATAATTAGCATGTTATGTTTAGTTTCTGACTGATTTGTTCATGGAAATCTGGCTTCCAAAATCCACCCAGATTAGCCATTATAGTCTCTGTTTTTATAAATAGGCTTTCCATGCATCATTTACAAGCAGACTTAAATAGAAATGCTTTTGGGGGTTTCTTCAAATTTGATATATTAATGAGTCTCCTCTTGATACACCATTTTTAATTGGGCATATTTTACAGAATATGAAACCTTTGTAAACTGGCCATGAAGGGAAACCAAACATTTATGTTGGATTAGAAAGTGAGCTCAAGTACTCATTGTCATGGTCATCATTTTGTGATCGATTTTGCTGTTGCATTGGTCAGTGATCCAAACTATTCATTGGTCAGTTCAGTGTTTTTTGTTTTGTTTTTTTCCACAAAGAATAGTCAAATGCAGTATAGCTATATTATGAGGGGGAACACACCAAACAAGATTTTCACTTAGCTGACCATTCACCCATATCACTTTTACACACAATACAGTCATCTGTGGGTCACATTTAAAGCAATGTTTGTGGTCATCTCATTAGCATGTTAAGTTTTTGGTACATACATTTGTATAATTTGACCTTTTGGGTGGGTATTTCTGCAATTGTTTTATAGATAATATACTTGTATACTTTGTTAACTCAAACATCAGTCACTTGAATATTCTGTATAGCTTGAATGACTCCCTCATTCCCTGTGTAAAGCATTCTCATGTCTATGACCTCAGACAACTTGAACCAAAAATTTGGTACCACAGTGCTTTAAGTTTTCAAAGTTCTACTGTATTTTATTCAGAATTTTGTTAACACTTGAAGAAATGTACCTTTGAGATCATGACCTACAGATATTGATATCTGTGAGTCATTATAATTTTAGAATTCTCCAAAGTTTTGCCTCTATCAACAAAGTGCTGCTGGTCATTGCATATATGTTCTGCAGACACTTTTCTCACACATACTGGTACTCTTGTATAATTCGTTATTTTACAGAAAATATTTGATCCTGCCTGCTTTCACATTGATGAGACGTAGGTGTCACTCTCATTTTTGCAACAGCAGCCCCAGCAATGGTTAAGGTTTTGGTTAAAGTTTCTATATGTCTACTATAAGTCAAAGTAGATTATGTTATGTTGTCCATCCATCTTGGGGTCATAAGGTCAAAGGTCAGTATGACTGAAAGAAGAAAAATGGTTTCTGCACAATAACTCAAGTTCTCCACAATCTTAAGTTACCAAATGTTCTGGATGGCTTGTGGATGGGGTAAAGAAAAACCCTATAGATTTTGGGGTCAAAGGCAAGGGTCACTTTGACTGAAAGAAGACCAAGGTTTTCACAAAATTACATTAGTTCTAATCACATACCTGGACCAAAGTTTGTGGATAGCTTGTACTTGGGGTAAGTAAGAAGACCTATCAGATTTGGGGTCAAAGGTCAGGAGCAATGTGACTGAAAGAAGAAACATGGTTTCCAGACAATAACCTTACTTCTATATCACAGACCTGGACCACACTTCTTGGATGGCATGCACTTGGGGTGAGGAAGTAGCCTTTTGATTTTGTAGTCAAAAGGTCAAAGATCAAGGAGACTATGACTGAAAGAAGAAAAATGGTTTCTGCACAAAAATTTCAGTTATGAACCATGAACCTTCACTAAAGTTTGTGGATGACTTACACATTTAATAAGAAAGAAACACTATTAATTTTGGAGTCAAAAGGTCAAAGATTAAGATCACTTTGACTGACAAAAGAAAAATGATTTTTGCATAATAACTTTAGTGCTTTGGACAAAGTTTGTGGAAGGCTTGCATTTGAAGTATGGAAGAGGCTAGTTAATTTTGAGTCAAAGGTCAAGGTCATTGTGGCTGAAAGAAAAACAGGTTTTGCAGAAAAACTTTTGTACTAGAGTAAGTTTGTGGACCAAACTTGTTGGATGGTTTGCACTTAAAGTAATATTAAAAAATTATAAATTTGGGGGTCTAAAAGGCAGAGGTCATGGTTGGGGTCTAAAGGGCAGAGGTCAATGTTATGGTAAGTCTAATAAGAAAATAATGGTTTCTGCACATTAAGTTTAGTTTAAGACTGCATACCTTGATCAAAAGAGCGAGGTCATTGAGACTTGTTGTTTAGTAATCTCCCAAGTCAACCACACTGCACTAGAGCTTACTACATCAAAGACTATTAAACATGGGGCAGGCATATAATGTGCTGTTCTTGGAACTCTTGTTCTGTATGGTCTTAAGTTCTGAAAATAAGAAGGTAACTATCATACCTGGATTGTAGAATCATTAGACCTGCATTTTTCTATCCATGCACTCCAGTACTATCCCATTGCCCCTCAGGGAAGGTCAATATTATTTTTCTATCCATGCACTCCAGTACTATCCCATTGGCCCTCAGGGAAGGTCAATATCATTTTTCTATCCATGCACTCCAGTACTATCCCATTGGCCCTCAGGGAAGGTCAACATCATTTTTCTATCCATGCACTCCAGTACTATCCCATTGCCCCTCAGGGAAGGTCAACATCATTTTTCTATCCATGCACTCCAGTACTATCCCATTGCCCCTCAGGGAAGGTCAACATCATTTTTCTATCCATGCACTCCAGTACTATCCCATTGCCCCTCAGGGAAGGTCAACATCATTTGAAATCTTGCTTAAATGTTTAGTTGAAGCTGTTCTGTATGGTCAGAAGTCATCAACCCTGTGAGGAATATCTATCATACTTGAACTGTGGAATCTGTAAGCAGTGCCATTTCAAATCCTTCCTGTTCCTCTCCTGCCAATTACCGTATATGCTCGTGTATAATCTGATACCAACTGCAAACTGCATAGACCCAGATCTGCTGGTACATAATGAGCTGGCAGATCTGGGTCTATGCAGTTTGTAAGGACTAATCAGTAGAACAAACAACATAGACCCTGATCTGCCGGCGCATTATGTGATGGCAGATCAGGGGTCTATGTTGTTTGCATTTGGACCCAGCTTATATGCGAGTATAAACAGTACACAAGCCCAACCACACACACACTCACAAAAATGTTTCTGCTTGATCATCAGTTCCCCAATCTTTGGAGAAATTACTGACATACTTGACTTTAGAATCAGTATTTTCCTTTCATACCTTCACACTCCCACCCTTCTACCTATAAGCAATATTTTCCTTTCATACCTTCACACTCCCACCCTTCTACCCATAAGCTGGGATCAAGGTCATTTGAAAATTTTGTAAAGGAATATAAACATTTATATCATGTATGCCAAACAGATTGTGCCATAGAATTCTTGTTAGTTTAAATCAGTATGAATAGATATTCTTCAGCCATTCAGTGTCTTACAGTATTTATACTCTGAAAACTTTTCAGATATTCCAGCAGGAGTAAATGATTTTAAGGGAGCCTGGGATGCAGGACGTACCATTTTCAACAAATATGAGCAGCAACAAGTGGTATGTGTCTTATGTCTGTTAAATAATTATCCATGCATCATGGCTTACCGTATATACTCACTTATAATGCGATACCAACTGCAAACTGCAGAGACCCAGATCTGCCGTCACATAATGCACCAGCAGATCTGGGTCTATGCAGTTTGTAAGGACTAATCAGTAGAACAAAAAACATAGACCCTGATCTGCCGGCGCATTATGCGATGGCAGATCAGGGTCTATATTGTTTGCATTTGGACATGGCTTATACACGAGTATATATGGTAACTTAGTTGCCATGCTTGTCTACTTGAATAGTACAGATTTTGTTCATCCTTGCATATTGATTTTAGTCCAGATGTCATGTTGAGAAATATTGATGCATCATAATTGCTGTATTAAACTAGGTATACAGTTACTTGCAAATCTGTTACTAAATTTATATAAATTTAATGTTGTGAATCTATTAGTCTGCATCATTTGTAATCTTTTTTTCAATTGACTTCCAGTGTTCATTTTAGGCTGCGCCACTGACCCTTATTTTTTGTCTTTGGTGCAAGAAGTTGTCTCAATAGTGCCCATAGGGCACATAAAAAAGACCCCAGAAAATAAAGATGAAAGATCATTACAGTTGAATGTAGACTGACTGAATTGAGTGCATCCCAAGGTGGATTACTCAGTAGAGTGCACTTATTGCGAAAGAAGCATAAGATGATTAGTTTCTTTGGCTGACAGAAATGAATGATTGACATGAAACTTTACACACACATTCATCCCAAGGTCTAGTTGGTCCTAAATGAAAATGGTGCCACTTGGACATCCAATAAAGTTGCTATGGCAGCCATTTTAAAAATCTTGTTATCGCCACTTCTCCTGAATAGATGGCCATATCAATGTGGAATTTTCACCAGAAGACTTCTTATGATGTCTAGTTGGTTCCAAATGAAAATAGTACATGTACCAATCTGACAACCAGTATGGATGCCACTGTATCCATCGTGCAAATCTTGTTATTGCTACTTCTCCAGAATGGCAAGTCATTTCAACATGGGTTTTTCGCCAGAAGACTTCTTATGATGTCTAGTTGGTCCTAAATCAAAACGGTGCTAATTTGGCCACCTTGCAAATCTTGTTATAACTACTACTCATATATAGCTAGTTATATCAACATAGAGTTTTCATCAAAAGACTTCTAATGATGTCTAGTTGGTTCTAAATGAAAATGTTGTCGATCTGAGATTAAATGTAGCCCCATGGCAGCCATCTTGAAAATCTTGTTATCACTATTTCTCCTAAATGGAAAGTCATATCAGTATGGGGTATTCAACAGAAGACTTCTTATAAAGTCTAGTTGGTCCTAAATGATAATGGTGCCAATCTGATTGCTAATATGGCCACCATGACAATAATCTTTCAAATCTTTTTATCGCTACTCCTTCTGATTGAATGGTCATATCGATATATGGTTTTCACAAGAAGACTTCTTATGATGTCTAGTTGGTTGTAGATGAAAATCGTGTCAATCTTACATCCAATATGGCCATCTTTACAATTTTTTTCATTACTTAAGAATATCAGGGATGGTTTTAACAGTCAGCAGAAAAGAAGAAATGGAATTATCTTGGATTCCTGGAAATTCTTTACAGCCAGTAGAGTGTCAGCCCCTTCAAAGGACTCTTGTTGCTAAATGACCCCACTTTTTCCATTTCTGGAATGAACACTGGGCTTCAATATTTTTGAAGAAAAGTACATTTGCTATTCTTATTATCTACTACATACTTGTTGATGTCTTATTTTCTTATAGTGATATATTTCATTTTCTTTCATTGGTTTAATTCTCCCATAATCAGTTTACTCATGATGATAAGTATGCCCCAAACTTTCACCAAGTTTTGACAATTTATTTACACAAAAAAAACCTGTTCTTTCCCCAATGATCAGCCCAATTCCAACTCCCACTTTTCAAAACTTTTAAACTTCAGTCTTTCTGGGCATATCACAGGAGGAATACTGTATATGGGTTAGGTCAGGAATTTTTTTCTAAATTGAAGAATGAAACATTTTCTACTTTACAAGTGCTGTTCCTTTACTAGGCTGGAGTTATAAATTCCCAAAATGAGGAAGCGATTGATACAATGATTGATGTAGTGATGAAGTCCATGACTAAGTCAGATAAACCCGTCCAGATGAAGACCGAAAAGAGTGAGATGAACATCCAAAAGAATGCAGCCAAAGATCTTGGCAACAAGACTACCCAGTGTGGTACTGGTTTTGTTAATGTACCCCCAATGTCGGATATCATGAATATTGGGGCGAACACGACAGTGGCAATGAAAGTAAGCTTTAAAAATACTGTACAAGTCTCTTTATTTGAACCCCAAATATCAGAACTGCTGCCTGATATGACCTGAACACATGTCTCCAACATTTTCACACTACGGATGGTAACATATGAATACCAAAATGACCACTTATCTGAACTATATGGGTGTCTCCTGTGCAGTTCAGATAAACAGACTTATACTGTACTTCATACACGCAAGATTGATTCCATACTAAAGAAAAATTTCTTGATTCTTTGGTGAGTTCTTGTGCAGCATTTAGCAAAAGATGTTATCTGGGGTGCAGATAAGCAATACATATTCTTGCCTGCCACATTTCTAGACAGTGTTGGGGTTTTCTTTCAGACCCGATTTTGTGGTCTCCTGTGAAGGGGGAGGGTCATTGTGCATGATGCAGGAAATTGACTTTTCATAATGAATTAAATATTAATGTGTATTTAATATAGTTATTTATCCCTAATAGCCTATTTATTTTGCAGGTAATTTACATTTCAAGAAATAAATAAATATTATTTATTGATTAATTAACTGAAAGAAGAAACATTGTGACCTAAACTTAGTGGCAAGAAATATCACTATGGACAACCTGTTATACAATACTATCACTCTATCAATTACATTTTTCCACTGCATTATTTTTATTACTTTATTTTGTCATTATCATTTCTATTTCATTTGATTGTATTTTGTTGAAAGAGAGACCCCAATAGTGGTATCAGTATTATTTCTGGATTTTGACTTGCATGTACAAAGTGCAGAAGAACTTGTGCTGTGATCCTGACATCATTGGCATCAGCATCAGTGGACATAGACAGCAGGTTAAAGATTGTGTTTAAGGTTTTGATTATGGCTTATGTGACGGAACTCAACTTTATAATTTCACTGTTGTGTCTTCATTAGCATACGCTTACCCTTTTTTATCTCAGATATTTTTGCAATATATGTGGAAAAGTTTTAAAGAAGAATTTTGTGTTTAAGTTTTGCTCCATGTAAACAGCAGATTAAAATTTGTGTTTAAGGTTTTGTTTATAGCTTGTAGTTTCTAATATATCATATAAAATTGATATGATATAATGTTTGTAAAATATCTAATAAAGTTTATATGATATCTATTTTTTGGAATTTGTTGTAATTTGGCTTGCAATACCTCCCACATTTCCCGTTGTTCTTTAAGTTTTTGACAGAACAAGTGTAGCCAGGACATCTATTATATAACTGTACATTTTATTTATGAAATACTGGTATTTTCAGTAATTCATTAAGTGAAATAATGAGGAAAAATACTGAAACTTTATAGAACATGGACAATGCATGTATAATTAAATGCAATAATGAGAAAGGCTTATTGAAGTCATTAAAAATGTACCCTGTTTATCTACAACCAGTTTAATCCAGTGTTTTCAGTGGCAATAATTTTAACCTGATTAGTAAGAGTTGTCTTTAATTTTTAAAAGTGAGTTTCACTCTGTGTTTGTTATTTCATATAGGTGGAAACCTCAGTAAATGTTGCTGGATCATACAAGGGTGGTGGGCCAGGTGTTATATCAGATTATGCTGGGTCTCTATCACTTGCCTTCTATGATGACAAAGGGAAAGAGATCTCCATTAAAAATCTGACCACAATGATCTCCCTGTTCATTCCACTGGACCCTTTCATACCATTGCCAGAATTGATTTATGCATACCCTGTTATTCCTGATCGTGAATGGGAGCATCTTTTTTACCACCGAATGGAGAGAAAAGATAACTTTACGTCTGTTCATGCCGAGTTCAGACCCAAAAACATCTCGATACAGTTCCTTGTCTTCATCAGATTTGGAGCATTGCCCAATGTCACCACAGGCGAATATGACCATTTTTGCATGATCCCTGACCGCATGGCAAATAAAGGTGAGTACAAGCCATTTAAGATACATTCAAAGATAATCCAAGATACAGTACAGTCGTGTTTATCTGACTTTTAGTAATGATTAATCACCGGAATTTTACACATAAATGTGACTTCTATTTATCCATGAAAACATGTTCTTATCAATGATGTCTTCAAGATTATGTTGTATTGAGCCATTCCGTGTTTTTGATATATAATGAAAAATATATCACATTATTCCCCAATTTCACCAAGAGAAGTCTTGTTCCAGTAAAACATACTTGCGACCCAGGGAAGGTAATTTCGATGTGGAGTAGTCACCCATAGATGGAATTTAGAATTTTTGATCACTTTCATATGAACTACATGAGTAACCAGAGTACCCTGTTATATATGTTTTAAAAAAGTGCCTTCCCTGTGTACCATGTATGTTTAAATGGAACAGTCCTGGGTACCATGTATGTTTAAATGGAACAGCCCTGTGTACCATATATGTTTAAATGGAACAGCCCTGTGTACCATATATGTTTAAATGGAACAGCCTTAAAGTCTTAAAACACTTGATCTGTCAAGTTTAAATCAGACTTAAATTTTAGCCAGTCACGCCCCAATTTCACCAAGATAGGTCTTAAAGTTAATTGTGGACTTGTTTCAGTTGTCAGGCTCTGAATCCTATGATATTTGTGTATATCACATGATACTAGAAAGCACAAAAACAACAAACAAATCCAGCAGAGGGAACAAATTAGTGTAACAAAGATCTATTTGCAAACTCCCATGGTTCAGATCAACAAACAGGTGAGCAAGTGTGGTTGAGCCTAAACTATGATATACAGCATTTGCCCCCAGAAATCTACCAGGTTCTGGAATTTAGCTGTTGAAATGTCTTTTTTGTGGCAATTAATTTTTCAGTATCCTGCAATAAAATATTTTTTCTATTATTTAAATTAAAATACTGGTATACAGAATTAATGCTTTGTTTTAAATGAAATCAAAGGAAATAATTTATTGCTGGATGCTGAAAAAGTTCATGTTTTGTTTTAAATGAAATTATTGCTGGATGCTGAAAAAGTCCATGTTTCAAGGTATGTATTCTCATTCATGTCCTAATTTTGCAATTCACTCACACATACATACAAGTTGCCTTATTCTTAGTTTGATACCTAAGCTCTATCAAAATTGGAAGTCTTCTTTTAATGTTTTTTTTTTTAAATCTTAAAACATTATAAGTAAAACATGAAATTCTCTTTATTTTGATACAACTTTCATTTAAATTGATAAATCTGGTGGGAAGTTATGAATTTTTGAAAACACATTCATAGTAGCACCTTTTGTTGGACGTGTTATATTTTGCAGTGAACATTGGACTTGAGACTGTATATACAGTATACTATTAGGCAAAAAATGACAATGTCCATGAACTTACAGTTGACTTATACTCAACTAATAAAGGCTTATACCACCCTCTACATGACTTACATGTCACTTATAAGTGAAATGTAGATGAAGCATGGATTCATATTATTTTCCATTTATATTGTACTTATTCTTGCATACACCAACATTCACTTACTTCATTACATATGAAAATTATAAATAACTGATAAGTGACCTATAGATCCACAAAAAGTCAAGCATATATCACTTATAAGTCGAATAAGTTATCTTCATATCAGGCCCTCGACTTTGAGCCCAACATTCATTTCAGGGGATAGATCAGAGAAACAGGAAGGACACCCCCTCCGAGGGTATGCCCAATAGGGAAACTGTCTGCCAAGCCCATTTGCCAGAGGAGAATGCCAGCCTCCATCCTGCAGAAAATGACCTCAAGCTCACATTGCTTTTTTCAGTCATTCTGGTGGTGGTGGGGGGGGGGGGGAGGCACCCACACTTTGCCACAGCATAGGAAAGACTCTGCCCCAACAACCCAGGAGTCTTGAAAATCAGGCCTTCAGATTACCATCTATACTTCTTATAAGCCAGATCCAAATGCAAACAACATAGACCCTGATCTGAAGTCACATAATGCGATGGCAGATCAGGGTCTATGTTGTTTGTTTCTACCGATTAGTCCTTACAAACTGCATAGACCCAGATCTGCCGCCACATTATGCAACAGCAGATCTGGGTCTATGCAGTTTGCAGTTGGTATTGGATTATACACGAGTATATACGGTATGCACACACTCTTCCCCCATTGTCAAGATTCCATTTGCTACAGACATCACAAGGGACCCTGTCAGAGCCACTATTGTGCATCATGAAATAGACAATCTTCATTCAAAAAGGGCAGTAGAGATTGTTAAAAATAAACCCACAAGGATTTTAATCCAGACTGTTCATAGTTCCAAAAGCCAGTGAAAAGCTTTGACTGGTAATAGATCTAAGCTCTCTCAACCTTTTTGTTCGGGCACCATGGTTCAAAATGGAGACACCACACCTAGTTCTCAGTCTCAGTCTACAAGATGGATACCTCCACATTCCGATCCACAAGTCTTCTTGGAAATTCCCAAGGTTCGCATTCAGGATATGGTATACCAATTCGGGGCGCTCTTGTTTGGTCTGAATATCAGTCACAGGGTCTTCACCAGAATTATGGACAGTTGTGTTACACTGCTGAGACACCTCCACATACATGACCTTCAACTACCTGGATGACATTCTGCGAGACATTAAGTAACTTGTTTCATTTCTGCTCCACCTTGGATTCCTTGTCAACAAGGGACAAATTCGATCTCATCCCATCTCAACATTTTACCCACTTAGATATGGAGTTCAAAACACATCTGAACAGTGTCTTGCTCCCTCAGGAATATGGTTTGAAAATCATCTCGATTGTGTCTACCATTTTATCAAAGAATGACATTTCAGCACATAATTGATTTGCTTTTTGGGTCTCAATGCTTCATCCTGGACTGTCTGTTCATGATGGGACAATGTTACTTGGCTTATGTCGGGTATTCCCATGCAGGTTCAACCACTGGAAATTTTGATCTGTACCAATGCCAGCACCCCAAGCTGAGGTGCCCACCACTTGCCCTCAGTTTTAGAAGTCAGCTGGGTTTGGCACCTTCAGGAGTACTTGCTCCACACCAACGTCCTGGAGATGAAGGCCACAGTGAATGCCTTTCAGTCATGACAGGAGATGCTGTATAGACAGACCATTCTCATCTTATCTGATAATTTTACTATAGTAAATTACATCAGAATACAAGATGGAACCAAATCCCCAGACCTCTGCCTTCAGTTTCGGATATTCTCAGGTGGTGTCATCATTGACATTTCCACATCTGAGTCCACCATATTGTGGGCAGACTCAGTGATCTAGTGGACTCACTGCTTCTATGGAGTCAGCTAATTCAGAAACAATGGTCCGTTCACTCCTTTGTATTAAGTCAAATCTGTGTCCATTGGTGTGGACTACTTGTGGACCTATTTATGACCAGGTAGAATGCCAAGCTCTGACCTTTGTCTCTCCAGTCCCAGATGCAAAGGCGTGACTAAGTCAATGCTCTTTACATAAACTGGAATAGTCTCAACATGTATGCCATTCTGCCAATGTCTCTGATTCCTAAAATCTTGTAGAAATCTAGGGAATCATTGTGCTGTTTGATTCTTATTGCTCCAATGAAGTGGGGAAAATCATTGATTAAAACAATCTAATCAAACTTAGCAGTTGAAATTCCCATAAAAATCTTGTTTTTCTTTCCTGCTTGCTGAAGGAACAATGCAAGCAGGTATTCCATCTGAACCGGGAGTAGTTGAACCTGCATGCCTGGCTGATATCAAATAAACCCTCAGTGGACAAGAATTCTCAGAACAAATGGTGGACACAGTCACTTGGGCAAGAAGGCCCACCACTTTGAAAGCATATGAAGGAAGCAGATAGTTTTCTCCCAGTCATGCAAGTGGAAACATATCCTTTCCTTAGGAAGTGAGAGTTAAATTTCTCCTTGTGGTGCAAGTGGAAACATATCCTTTCCTCAGGAAGTGAGAGTTAAATTTCTCCTAGTGGTGCAAGTGGAAACATGTTCCTGCCTTAAGAGCCTCCATACGACAAATAGCTAACTTCATCCTTTGGCTCTTCAAAGAGAAGAATATTAACCACCATCACTATCAAAGGCTACCATTCACAATCCCAGACATGTTTTGACATCATGGAAGGGAGGATGTAGGCCAAAACAAAGACCTTACCAGCCTCCTGGCAAACTTGAATTATCACAACCAAAGGCTTTCGACCTGTGATCAAATTGAAATCTGCCTTTGTCTCTCCAGCCCCAGAGGCCCTCAAAAATATATGACAGATATATACAGAGTGAATCAATCACTTTCCATCTCACACATATATGCTTACATACCATATATATATAAACATACATTCATACATACACATTCATGTCCATAGAACTTGCAGATCCAGACTAGTTAACTATACAATAAATTGCATACACACTAACAGTCTTCACTAGTCCAAGTTAAACTTATGCATGACACATACCAACATATATTTATATACAAAAAAGTAGCAGGAGGAGGTGGATAGGCCGTGTGCTTTTAATTAAAGACTTTGATTACATCCATTTATTATACATATGGTGAAAAGCTGATATCCTAGAAGATTCTTTGATTTCTATTGGGATATTATTCCATATAATGGCCCCAGAGTATTGAAAAGTGTTTTTAAATACTGTATGTACTCATGTATAACCCGGGTCCAAACGCAAACAACATAGACCCTGATCTGCCACCACATAATGCGCCAGCAGATCAGGGTCTATGTTGTTTGCTCTACTTATTAATCCTTACAAACTGCATAGACCCAGATCTGCTGGTGCATTATGCACTGGCAGATCTGGGTCTATGCAGTTTGCAGTTGGTATCGGATTATACGTGAATATATACGGTTATTCTTTCTTTGGTTTTTTAATTAGGACCTTTTTGTCTGTCATTGATCTAAGATTTTTGGTGTTGCTGGTTTCTCTGCATTGAAAAGTATTTCTCAGGCAAATTGGGATGGACTTAACATAAATTTTATACATTGTTTTGGCTTTTCGAAGGTTAATTTGTTCTTGAAAACATAGGATTTTTAAAGTGTCCATTGCCTCTGTAATGTTTTCTGTTTGCCAATCTAGTATTATTTTACAGGCTCATTTTTGCATCCAAAATATTTTTTTAATATTAACAGACGTATTTCCCCATATATTAATATAGTCAAAATGCGGCTGAATGTATCTCTTGTGAAAAGTGACACAGTACTGTTTTTGGAATGAAATACTTTATTTTTCTTAATGGCCAAAGATAGGAGTTTGTTTTCTTTGTAATAAAACTTATATGATCAGATGAAAGTAAATTATTGTCAACAAGAATACCAAGAATTTTGTCCATGGAAACTACTTTCAGTTTTTCATTATTATAGCAAAAGCTCATTTTCATCATTACTCACTATTACTCTTTATTTATCTATAGGTTTCTATGGTAATAAAGAGAAACCAGATCCATACACATGCTTCATTGACAGTGAAGAGGCATCTAAATATCCAGCAGGTAATGTGTACTTCGGAGTTCGTCAGTTGGCCCCATCAGAACAGGACAAGTACACGACAAGGGCCAAAATACCGAAGTTTGCTCCAGGAACTGGCAGGTTCACCACTGATTACACCATCCGGACCTACACAGCATCTTGTCCCTACTATGATAAAACCACTGGCACCTGGACAACTGCTGGAACTAAGGTATGATCACACAAGTTTCTCAATCACTTAATCATTATTTATTACCATATATACTTGCATATAATCTGGGTTTATGCAGTTTGTAAGGACTAATCAGTAGAACAAACAACATAGATCCTGATCTGCTGGTGCATTATGCGCCGGCAGATCTGGGTCTGTGTTGTTTGCATTTAGACTTGGCTTATACGCAAGTTTATACTGTAGCTCTACTAGTCATAGACCATAAGAGCTTATGTGATAGCCTTTCATTCATCAGCCGGTGTCCATCGTCCATTAGCACAAGTTGGTTATTGCTACTCATTCTAAACTACTGCAAGGATTGCCTTGAAATTTTACAAACACATTCATCCCATGGTCTAGTTGGTCCTATATGAAAATGGTGCACCTGGGACATCTATTATAGTTGCCATGGCAGCCAGTTTGAAAATCTTGTTATTGATACTACTCCTGAATGAATGGTCTAATGGACATGGGATTTTCACTAAAAGACTTCATATGATGTTTTGTTTATCCCAAATGAAAATGGTGCTGATCTGATATACAGTTTGGCTGACATGGTGGCCATCTTGAAAATCTAGTTATCGCTACTTGTACTGAATGGATGGTCATGTTGACATGGCATTTTCACTTAAATACTTCTTATGCTGACTAATTGGACTGAAATGAAAATGATGCCCTTCAGACATCTAATATGGCCACCTCAGTGGTTATCTTGAAAATCTTGTTATCGCTACACCTCTTAAATGGATGGTTATACCAACATGAGATTTTCACTGAAAGACTTATGATATCTAGTGGGTCCTAAATGAAAATGGCATTGATCTGACATCCAATATGGCCATCTTGAAAATCTGGTTATTGCTACTCATACTGAATGGATGGTCATATCAGCATGGGGTTTTCACCACAAGACTTCTTATGATGTCTTGTTGGTCATAAATGAAATGGTGCCCCTCAGGCATCAAATATGACTGCCATGGCAGTCATCTTGTCATTGCTACTCCTCCAGAACAGATGGTAATATCAACATTGGGTTTTCACTGAAAACAGTACACCTCATACATGCCCTCAGATGTCCAATATGGCTGCCATGGTGGCCTCCTTGAAAATCTTGTTATCACCACTCATGCTGAACAGTTGATTGTATCAACATGGTGTTTTCACTGAAGACTTCATATGAAGTTTAGTTGGTCATGAATGAAAAACAGTACCAATCTGACATGCAATATGGCCATCATGGTGGCCATCTTGAAAATCTTGTTATTGCTACTCCTCCTGAACAGTTGGTCATATTGACATTGGGTTTTCACTAAAATATTTCATATGATGTTTAGTTGATCCTATGCAGTATGTAGCTAGTTGTAATTAAAAAATGGTTGTTCTTCTGACCTATAGTATGTCCCTATAGCCAACTAAAAAATTATGTTATCACTACTCTTGCTTGAATAGTGGCATTGACGTAGTGTTTTCATTAAAACACTTCTTGAAATATTTAATTGGTTTTGATTGAAAATGGTGCAGGTATGAACACCAACATATCCACACTTTTATGAAGGAGTTTTGAAAACCAGACTTACTGCTTACTGACCTTGGAAAGAAGTCCAAGGTCATTGCTTGCATTTTTGTATTTTATTGAGCTACGAATATAGTGGCTTGTACATAAAGAACAAAATTTTGACCAGACTTTATATTTAACTGCATTGCAATGAACAAGTTGGTAGTTAGCACTCGGACATTGATTTTAAGGTAAAAGGTCTTGACTTTTATTTATATAGCTGTACCGACTTGTAAGCATGATAACATAGACAAATATGAATGGGATTTTATCATTTAGCCCAGTTAGTGGATACATCTGAACAATACCTTGAATTATACAACTTCAACAACTTCATTTTTTTGCCCCCCCCCCCCCCCAAAATAATACTTATAGATTTTAAACAAGTTCAGTGATCTTCAATCCATGATATTAGGTTCAAAGTCAAAGGCTATGGTAAAGAATTTTGTACTGCACTTTCAGGTATCTTGTGAACATGTTACCTCAAATATAAGAAAAAGTTTTGTTACCAAATTTTGGTATGTTGGAATTTCTGAAGAATATCAGAGGCACTAGCAGTAGTCAGCAGCTAAAAAGAATAAACAGACTTATCATGAATTCCTGGAAATTCTTGTCAGTCAGTAGAGTGTCAGTCCATTCAAAGGACTCTTGTTTAAGAAAAACTGGGGACTGTGATACTGTCCATCTGTGCATACACGTGTCTCCTATACCATTTCAGACAGTTACTTTAAACCTTGGGGTATCATTAGAGGTGATCTTTAGATGTGTATGCCAGGTGGCAGGTTTGAGGCACAACAAGGGTGGGAACTAAACCCAAACTTAACTGTGGCAAGCATGGGAATATGTAGCTGTTCTGCAGAATTCTTGTTTCAGTATTGAACAGTTGTCCTGGTCAGTTGATTGGCAATAGTTATTCTCTAATTGGCTTGGTTAATTACAGTGGAACCTGTACTGGAAATTAGTAAAATGTTATCAGGAAAACAGAATTTAATAGAAGATAGAAATTCTTTAAAATTTCCTAATTGTAACTTCATTATAAATGGTTTCTGTTGCATTGATATCATGGTTTAACTAAATGAGCAAAATAATCACGATTTATTACTGTTAAATTCTTCCCTATTGTTATCTAAATGTATATTATGTATTACAAATCCTTTCTTTGAATGATACAAAATTTCACTAATATCACACAATACTGTACTATCTGTGCTCAGATAAAGTGCTTAGATCCATTCAAGTTCCTAAACAAAAAAGAACTACTTGTCAATTTATGTTTAACATTATAGGTTGATTAAAAATTACTTACTGTATAAAATTTCAAAGGATATAATTTCATTAATACCAGTAACATAGTTTACAATCCTCATTTATAATCAAGTCACATCATACCAAAATATGCTTATCTCTCCTTACAAAATTGAACCATGAATTTCATTGATCATCTGGAAACAAATTGCAATACACACAACTTCTATCTTTTCATTATACACCAACCATAAGGCAGAGTGTATTTTGTTTTGATGTTGTCTGTCTGTCTGTTACTAATTTCATTTGTGCTCAGTAACTTGAGTTTTCCACCACATACAGCTGCCAAACTTTGTGGATGGATTGCACTTGGTTCAATGAAGTACCCTATTGATTTCAGAGTAAAAAGGTCAAAGGTCAAGGGTCACTGCGACTGAAAGAAGAAAATTGTTTATGCACAGTAACTCTAGTTCTCCACTATCTACAGTTACCAAACTTTGTAAATGGCTTGTACTTGGGGTAATAAATAATCCTATAAGTTTTGGGGGGGAAAAGGTAAAACGTGAAGATCACTGCAACTTAAAGAAGAAAAATGGTTTCCACACAATAACATTAGTTCTACATCTTAGACCATGACCACACTTTGTGGCTGGCTTGCATTTGGGTTAAGAAAGAAGACTTTTGATTTGGTGGTCAGATGGTCACATTTCAAGGTCACTATGACTGAAAAAAGAAAAATGGTTTCTGCAACAAAAAAATCAGGTATTAACTATGTTCTTTAACCAATATTTGTGGTTGAACTAATAAAAATGGTTTCTGCACAATTACCTTAGTTCTACATCAAAAAAAAAAAAGAAACAAAAAAATTATTTGTGGATAATAACTTTTGTTTTAGACCACCTACTACAACCAGAGTTTGTGAAGGGCTTGCACCTAAAGTATGGAAATGACCAATTGATTTTGGGGTCAAAAGGTCAAAGATCAGGGACATTGTGGCTCAAAGACAGATTTAATTTTTCAGAATAACATTTGTTCTAGAGTAAGTTCTTTTGTGGATGGCTTGCACTTAGGTTAATAAAGAAACCTATAGATTCTGGGGTTTAAAGATCAGATGTCATTGGCAGGAATGGTTACATAAGAAAATAATGGTTTCTGCACATTAAGTTTAGTACAAGACTGCAGACAAAGGCTGAGGTCAGACCCATTGGTCAATAATCTCCAGAGTCAACCATAGCCTAAATGCCTACATAAAGGACTATTAAACATGGGGCAGGCATATTGCCCTTCATGGTATTCTTGTTTGCTTCTAATCTAAATACATGAACTTGAGTGAATTAATATGCTGTTTAACTTGATGTATAAAAGACAGGAATGTCTAATTTTAGGTTGGACCTTTGACATCCACAAAAGGAACTCACTGTTATACAAACCACTTGACCACATTTGCTGGTGGTTGGGCAGTGGCACCAAACAACATAGACTGGAATTTTGTCTTTTCCAATATGGACTTCTACAAGAACCCAACAATTTATGTTACTATGATTGTCATCACAGTGGTGTATATAGCAGCTGTGATCTGGGCCAGACATCAAGACAAACAGGACCTTACCAAGGTCAGAATTTTTGTTTCCTTTTATGTTGTGTGCTTATTGTATAATACTGAAAATTTGCTATTAATTTGTACACATTTTCATCTGACCTGCATCAGCTTATTGCAAGACATAGGTATAATTTTTCTGGCAGCAGTGGTGCTTTCATTGTCATTGTTTATGTCCAAGTTGTTCAGAATTTTTGTCAGTTTTTCAGGGAAATGTTTTTGAAAAGACATAAAATTAGGTGATGTTTAGGATTTGAGGATGTCAATGGTGGTTTTACTATAATGAGTTGTGTTGGTGAAGCATTAGTGGAGCTGGTAAAACAGATCTATGGTAAAAACACCATTAACATCCCAAATCCTCAAACACAAGGCTGTTATACCCATTCTAACACTTAGTGCAGCACTTGATAATTGAAAATGTCAGTATTTTTTCAGTGCAAAAATTGGCAACTATATGGAAAATGTTGGTGCCAACCCCAGCAACGAATACAGTCAGGTTTATTAAAGTAGGGAAACCAAATCTTTCTTTTAATTTATAACTGACAATGTTGATCTCCCGACTTGGACAGATCTTAATTATGTATGATTTTATCAGTTATTCTGTGGGCACGGGCTGTAGAATAGGCCCAGTGCTGCCCCCTGCATGTTGTAAGAGGCAACTAATGGAGTAAACCTTTGGGATGTGTCCCGTGATGATGTTCCAGTTGAGAAGGTCTTGGATTTTTAAAAGAGTATTAATTATATCAAGAATTTGACATCACATTTTAAGAATTTTTGTTTTGTAGGACTGTGCTGATGTGCCATTAAACCACACACACACAGATACACACATTATACCAAATTTTACTCCACCCTGAATTCAAGGGCATCATCTGCTAATTAATAATGTGGTTTCTGATTTTTCTTTAAAGAACATAAAGGGACAATTATGTCAAAAACTTTGGGAAAGTTAATTAGGTAGTGGTTATGTTAGCAAAAAAAGGTAAATGGCAACAAAATTGGTGTAGGATTTAGATTAATAAATCTCAATAATTCTCAGAGTAAATTTTCTGGACTTAGTGCTATTTTAATTGTGTATCATCTCTTGTAAAGATGTCTATTTTATCTGTTTCAGTTGGGGCTGGCCCCTCTTTTGGACAATGATCCAAGAGACAAGTACTACTATGAAATCATGGTTGACACAGGCATGAGGAGAGATGCCAGCACACACTCCAAGGTTTGATAGTCACACATACAGGCTCTAATCAAACATATCTATGAATGTCACAAATTTAAGTGTAATTTGTTCTTTCTCAAAATTGTTAGCACCATCCATTCATATGTAACTTCATACCAATTTTTATGTCATTGCATACCAGTATTCTTTTGTTTTTGTCTACCTACCCAACAACCTACTTTCTAATCTATATATCTACTCAGTACCTATATTTGTATGTATGTCTGCTTGTCTACATGAGTGCCCAGCTGTATTTTTTATCTTGCAAAGGCAAGACATAGTGGTTACAATGTCCACCTGTCTGGCATCAGCATTTGATTAAAGTTTTTTTTAAAGGGCAATATCTCCTGTTTTCATCAGGGAATCATTATTAGACTTTGGTCACAAATGCATCTGGGGGAGTGGAATTTACCTAGAAATTGATGACCAAGGAGCTTAAAGGACCTGGCCACAGGTAGAAATTGTTTAAATTTTAGGTGGGTGGTCAATGGGTAAAGTTTGTGATCTGGCAGTGCTATCTGTTATTGCCTTGGATGAACTGACATGAGACAATACAAAAATGTTTACCATGGGATTTAAATATTGCTACTGTTGTGGAGGTCAAAGGGTCAAAGGTCAAGATCACATGTGTCTGTGGATAGGAATTCAGCTTTTAACCAGCTGCACCAGTGTACATGGCACATCTTGGGGATGATAGCTTGAAGAATCAAGGTCACAGGGCAAATAGTTGTTTTGTTTTTTGTTGGGGTAAATTGTTAAAAGCTTTATGAAGGGGCTATATCTTGTTTCCATCACATTTGTCACTTATTATCAGAGGAATGGAGTGATTAAAAGGTCAGAAGTCAAGGTCACATGCATTGTTTAGTCCTGAATTACTAGGGCTGCAGCAAGATCATCACAGACAAGACAATAAATTTACTGATTTTAATAATACAACACATGTAGCAGTCTTGGTATATAGGGCCACTTGCTAACCAGTCTAGATGGTCTGGACCTTTTAGTCTAGTGGTATGTGCACCTGGCTGTAAAACACATGAACCAGGCTTGATACCCAGTTGTGACAGTTAGACTTTGTATAACCTCTTGATACATCTGGGGACTCATCTGACTCTTAGTAGCTGGTGGCCCTATTTAGAATGGGTTTTAATCAATCTGAGACATGAATCTGGATGACATTCAAAAACAAATGTCAGAGTAAGGGGGAGGAGCGTATCAGTCAGCCTGTGTATACGAGGCCACTTACTAACCATCCTAGCTTGTCTTAAACCTCTTAGTGTAGTGGTATGTGCACCTGACTGAGACAGATGAACTGGGTTCAATTCCTAGCTGCAACAGTTCAACTTTTTACAATACCCTGAAAGGTTGTGGGGTATTATAGTGTCCTGTTATTTATCCCAGCAGGAGGGCAGGCATCTGTTTTGGTTTCTGGATGATAACTTAAGTTCTAGTGAACAGATTTTAATGCAGCTTGGTACATGTACAGGTAATACACAGATGTATAGTCACTCTATGATCAAAAGCAACTACAGATCTACATTTACTCAAAGACCAAAAGTCGTTGTAGACTTTAAGATGCTGTAGGACCAACAGATACTCTAGATCTTTAGTTACTCAAAAACCATAAACCACTGTTGCCATATTTATCAATCAAAAGAAGATTCATACATTCCATATTTTACAAAAAAAAAAGTTTTTTTTTTTTTTTTACTCACAGGTCCATTTTATTTTATCTGGAGAGGAAGAAGAGACTGATATACGAACATTCACAGATACAAAGAGAAAAATTTTTCAGCGTGGATCAACTGATGGTTTCCTTATGTCTGTATCAAAGTAAGTTTTATTGGTGAAAATAAATACAGAATGACTCTATCATACTTTTGGCTCCCTGTCTTGATTTAGCTACTTAAGGCCTATTTGCATCAATGCTGCTTAAAATACTAAATAAACAAGTACCATTTATACTCGCGTATAAGCTGGGTCCAAATGCAAACAACTTAGACCCTGATCTGCCATCGCATAATGCGCTGGCAGATCAGGGTCTATGTTGTTTGTTCTACTGATTAGTCCTTACAAACTGCATAGACCCAGATTCGCCGGCGCATTATGCGATGGCAGATCTGGGTTTATGCGGTTTGCAGTGGGTATCGGCTTATATGCGAGTACATATGGTAGACATTCAGGGTTCACAGTTATCAGAATAATAGGTCATTAGATTTTCCTTTTCACATCTGACTATTTCAGTTTTAACAATGAAATATTTCACAGAAGAATACAATCTTATCCTGTTAAATTGACTCAGATTTGTCTCATAATAAATATAAAATAGACATGATTGTTTTTGAAGACCACAATATGATATGATAATTAACACTTTTTAATTGTGTGTAAGTGAATCATGTGAATACAATCCTTAATGCAATTTTTAAGCTACCTATTGCCAATTTTTAAAGGTAAATTGAAGTTAGTTCGATATGACTTGATTGTATTTAAATTTAAACTTATTTTTACAGATGAATAGTTTCAGTTACTCAACAGTTATAGAGATGTAATGAATATGCAGGGATATAAATTGATTCAAACTAATTACATTAAAGTTTGAAACTTTGAATTACTTGTATATGCCTGCCCAAGGTATAGCATATTATGTTATGATGTTGTTCATCCATCTGTCCATTTGTCTGTCTGTTACCTATTTTGTTTCTGCACAATAACTAAAGTCTTCACCATCTATAGTTATATAAGTTTGTGGATGGCTTTTACCTGGGGTAAGGAAGAGTTATATCTATTTTGGGGTCAAAGGATCAAAGGTTAAGGTTGCTGACTGAAGGAAAAAAAGTGGTTTCTGCTGACAGATTTAAATTAATTATATAGAGGACTATTACACAAGGCGTTTAATGTGCCATTCAGGGTACTCTTGTTTGAAAGTCATTTCTTACTAAAATCTTTTGAATTACAGTCCTCTTGGTGGTTTAATGTACTTGAGAATTTGGCATGACAACAGTGGGAAGGGCAAGTTTGCTTCCTGGTACCTGAATCACATTATCATCCGAGACATACAGACAGACAAGAAGTATTTCTTCATTGTGAACCGTTGGTTTGCTGTGGAAGAGGATGATGGTCAGGTGGGTACTTTAAGCTTTTGCAATTATATTGTTTTTGCTTGACCTAGCTTTTCATATAGGCTAACTACCTAGTTGCATTATTTCACTATGTCTTGTGGATGTTTCTGTTGTGCCCTGAAGATAAGCACAGAACTCCATTTCCACCAATATATACAGCTTCATTATCCCCATGCTTTTTTAAGAAAAGTCAGGGATCATGTGATCCTGCCCATTTGTCTGCCTATGCATACATGCCTTATGTCATGCAGCTCCTCCTATACCATTAGAAATGGAAACTTGAAACTTTAGAATATGATGAAAGAGGTCAGATTTTTGCAATACATTGGTCCCCCACTTGAATGGCCTCCCTGACCAGCGGCCACCTGCCTTGTATGACCACAGTTCCTTGGCACTGACAAGTTTGTGTTCAAAAGTACATTTCTAGGATGGCCACCCCTTTAACGAGGTCATTGGCCTACATATTAGTGCAAAAACTGTCAAATTTATTAATCATGAGCAGCCACATAATGGGCTTTAAAAATAGAACTCTTGTGAATATTTATTGATTTCTAAATTCAGCACTTTGACATTTGTTCCCACATGCCAATAAAGTAACTTTAAAACATACAAAGAGGTAAGTAATCCAGTTATCCTTACTGTTGTGTCTTCCTTAGATGTTAGATTTTATTACTTTGTTACTGGTTATTATTACCACCAATAATTATCAAGATGACAAAACTAATGGCTTAGAATCAGTGTGATGTCCGGTTGCCATAATGTAAAAATGGTATGTTAGCAATTATGGCTTCTCTCTCATATTATGAAATGTATATTAAATGGTACCAGACTAAAACTATTCATGTGACAAGCTCACATCCTTTGTAAACACTGAGTATTTCATATAATAACTTAAAATTGCCAATCTACTAATGAAGGTATAAGTTGTTGCAACAAGTGCAAAGTGTCAGACAGTCTCAGTTTATAAGGAAATGTGAAAGAAATTCAGCTAAGTGAAATGAGTGAGTCCTTTGATCATTGGTGAGAAATTTGATGTCAGAAATATTCAAATAAACACTGTCAGTTATACATTCAACAGCAGTAGGAAAATGGAATGGACATACAATGATAGTTGCAGCCGGATGTATGTACCCTGATTTTATTGACAAGGCGGTTTTACACCACAATTGATGTTTATTCATAATTATTTTAAATAACATTAATATCCTGTGATTTTTAAATGAAAATAATAAATACTTAAAAAATTAATTAGCCTTTCATACTTTATATGTAATTATTACTCATATCTGTGTGATTCCCCTCTAGAGAAGCCACACCTCTTATAAGGCCATTTTCCGGCTGAAGAAGGGGTGGCCTTATAAGAGGGGAAGCCACTGTATGTTTAGAATTTTGATCCATCCCCAGGGGTTGGAACATGGGGGATATGGCAACACTTTTGCAGGGGTTGGAGCTAAATGAAGTTGAGAAGAGTGCAGGGATATGCAGAGGTGCTGACCATTTTGATTTTGGAGGAATCATTTCTATTTTTAACCTCAGATTATGCCATGATGATTACGTCTAACACATTCTGATTTTCCGGGCAGATACAATTTAATATTAATGAACCACATCTTGAACACTGGTAGATATAGATCCCTTAAGCACTCATAATGTCTGATGATCATTCTTAAGTGAAAACTTACATCAATGGTTGCATCACAAAACAACTGTTTAAAAAAAAAGAAGATTTAACAAAAACTGACATAACATGTGCTACAGAAATTCCAAACAGGGTATACAGGGCATCAGTATTGGATGAATACCATGCCTCTGTATTGGATGAATACCATGCCTCAAGTATTGGATGAATACCATGCCTCTGTATTGGATGAATACCATGCCTCTGTATTGGATGAATACCATGCCTCTGTATTGGATGAATACCATGCCTCTGTATTGGATGAATACCATGCCTCTGTATTGGATGAATACTATGCCTCAATATTGGATAAATACCATGCCTCAGTATTGGATAAATACCATGCCTCAGTATTGGATGAATACCATGCCTCAGTATTGGATGAATACCATGCCTCAAGTATTGGATGAATACCATACCTCTGTATTGGATGAATACCATGCCTCTGTATTGGATAAATACCATGCCTCTGTATTGGATGAATACCATGCCTCAGTATTGGATGAATATCATGCCTCAGTATTGGATGAATACCATGCCTCAGTATTGGATGAATACCATGCCTCAGTATTGGATGAATACCATGCCTCAGTATTGGATAAATACCATGCCTCTGTATTGGATGAATACCATGCCTCTGTATTGGATGAATACCATGCCTCTGTATTGGATGAATACCATGCCTCTGTATTGGATGAATACCATGTCTCAAATATTGGATGAATACCATGCCTCTGTATTGGATGAATACCATGCCTCTGTATTGGATGAATACCATGCCTCAGTATTGGATAAATACCATGCCTCAGTATTGGATGAATACCATGCCTCTGTATTGGATGAATACCATGCCTCAAGTATTGGATGAATACCATGCCTCTGCAGTCTTTTCTTGCTGGACTTCACTGTGTCACATATCAGGAACAGTGATTGTTGGAAGCATGTTTCAACAAAACAAAAGCACTTTGAATCATTGAGGTTTCATGCTTACAAAAAAACTGATTGATAAAAAATTTCATTACTGGGTATCCCTTTTTTTATTTTCATATTCTGACATTCCAATTTCACATTGGTAGGGGTTTGCATATCTGGATATGCAGTTATGCTGCAAAATTATTATTTGAAAAGTAAATCTGTGATGGTTGGTCTTGCTTTCCATCTAGAGATGCATGCACTGTTTCATGTCACATTTAACTAATAGAGTTCTGTATCTTCTATGAGTGTTCATTTCATAGTTATGAACTGAGTTAAATAATTTATGTTGTTTACCAGTCTGGAAAGATTGAAAGTTATAATTTAACAGTGTTTCATTCATTTTGTATGGAATTAGCAAAGATGTAAGATTTTATTTATCCTACAAAGAAAATCACAGAGTTAAGACAACTTTGTAACTTTCTTTCTTGTTTTTTTTATATATTTTATGATCATGTCTCAATATACGAAATGCAAAATACTGACCTTTTTGTGTTGTTAGAACTGCAGGGTGCTATGACTGGTTACACTTTGTCATTTTTTGTCAAATTCAATTAGAACTGTTGTTTAATTTAGAAATAGAAAAAGTCTAATAAACACTGTCAAAGGTGGCATCTCAATAGCATCCCATATGTCATCAATGAAAAAGTCTGTAGGAGTAGTAATATTCTCTTGGACCCTTTTATGTATTTATTGCATCCATTCTTACCATCATTAACTAATAATTATTTTTTTCACATCTGGATAATTTGTGTATTGATGAAAATTATCATTTTTTGCACTACTGGTCATAGACCAAAAGAGCTTATGGGAGTACCTGTTATCCATTGTCCACTGTCTGTCATCCATCCATCCATTAGCACAAGTTTGTTATGACTACTCCTCCTAAACTACTTGGAGGATTGCCATGAAAGTGTACACACATCCCATGATCTAATTGGTCCTAAATACAAATAGTGCTGCTTGGACATCCATATTTAATTTCAAATGCAGTCAGTCATGTCTATCAATGGCACCATAAGAAGAGGCAGAGCGAACTTCTCCCCTGATTGCTTGATTAATCAACACCACTGCCTGCACAGATTATTTTATTGCTTGATTAAACAACACCACTGCCTGCACAGATTATTTTATTGCTTGATTAAACAACATCACTGCCTGCACAGATTATTTTATTGCTTGATTAATCAACACCACTGCCTGCACAGATTATTTTATTGCTTGATTAAACAACACCACTGCCTGCACAGATTATTTTATTGCTTGTTTAAACAACATCACTGCCAGAACAGATTATTTTATTGCTTGATTAAACAACACCACTGCCTGCACAGATTATTTTATTGCTTGATTAAACAACATCACTGCCAGAACAGATTATTTTATTGCTTGATTAAACAACATCACTGCCAGAACAGATTATTTTATTGCTTGATTAAACAACATCACTGCCAGAACAGATTATTTTATTGCTTGATTAAACAATGTCACTGCCAGAACAGATTATTTTATTGCTTGATTAAACAACATCACTGCCAGAAATGATTATTTTATTGCTTGATTAAACAACATCACTGCCAGAACAGATTATTTTACCTTAGGGTGAACCTCTCTTGGAATTGTTTATTAGTATAAATTAAAAATGGTAAGGTTGTATCTGCTGGCTTAAGCAGTAAGATTTCAATACTTTTCCAAAACTCTTTTGAAAGTGACTTAAAAATAAGAAAGGGCATTTCTTCAAGATTGTTGCAGAAAACAATATTTAGTGACTGTGGCATTTAGAGAAGCAAGATGATTAAAAACACATTTGTGCATTAAAGGGAAAGTCCATGTTGCATTTTATTTATTGAATATAGTATGTTGGAGACATGCTTTTATATAATGTCCACACCAGAACGGGACTTTTGTTTTGTATTTCAATGAAAATAAATCACTTTGAAAGTACCATTACTGTCACTGTTGGCCACCATTAGAGACTGTCCATGATGTCACAAGGTTAAATTGTTTACAGTGGCTCCATGTGATATGTAGTTGAAACTTGTGATTACAGTACTTCCGTGCTGAACTACTACTAGTCAGACATTCCTGATGATGAAGCTAAAATAGAACTGATGCTTTAAATTTCCAGATAAAGCATGATTTATCTTTTATCAGGTGATAGTTCCAGTGATCTCAACACTGCCATTTTAATTCTACATGGATCAGAAATTGTCACAAACTGAGGTCACCATGGACACAAAAATACACGGCTGAATTTAAAGCAAACATTGCTTGAGGTCGAATGTGTTTACATTTTTGATTTTATGAAAATATTTCACTTGAACAATATATTCTTAGCTGTAGTGTGTACAGCACTGCATTGAACACAAATTGACCTCTTGGTGGAACAAACCATTCAGATATCTGATGCTTTCATATCATACATACATTTTACCACTGTAGAATGATGGAACCCAGGACACACTAGATACAGTAAATTTTCTAAAGTTTGAACTAAATTATTTCCATAAGCACAAGTTTTTCCAAAGATTATTTACATTATCTGTATTTATAAAGTTAATATCTCATCAAAGAATACAGAGTGAAAATTTTCATGGACGTTTCCTTTAACAATCTTATAAGGCTCTTTTATACTGTGACTGCTATAAGCAGGTAATCTAAATGGCATGCTTGAACGTGTTAAATGTACATTTTTCTGTTATAAGCAGGTAACCTAAATGGCAGGCTTGAATGTCTACAATGTACATTCTTCTGTTATTTCAGGTGGATCGAGTGATCCCTGTTGCAGGAAAGGAGCAGATGACTCAGTTTAATTACCAATTCCAGCAGCAAGCCTCAAAGAACTTAAGTGATGGTCATTTGTGGTTCTCTGTTGTAGCCAGACCACCTCAGAGTCGCTTTACACGTGTCCAGCGTGTCTCCTGCTGCCTATGTCTGCTATACATGACCATGCTTGCAAATGCCATGTTCTATGAGAAAGGAGACTCTTCAGTGAATGCTTTCACCTTTGGACCATTTGCCCTCACCCCAGAACAGGTCTTCTGTCTATTTAAATGAAACTTAATGTATTTACTTATGTATGATGCTTACTTAATTGTAAACAGTATCGAGCCTGATCTGTTGGCACATCATGTGATGGTAGATCTGGGTCTACTCTGTATATAGTTGGGTGTGGGTTATACTTGAGTAAATACTTGAGTCTGCATGATAAGTGCTCAGAGCTATAGATAAGCAGCCTATTTTTATATTTTACTCAAACAAATTGACTAAAAATGAATACAATATTTTTGTTTAATGTCTCCAAATTATGTAAAACATTTTAATTTTAAGCATTTAGTCCAAAGTTGTTGGCATATTGTTCCAGCCTTAAGCGCGGTGCATGTTTTATGATGGCACATTTGATCAATGTAAACTGTGCTCTAAGGACAAGTTCTGGATATTCCATGCATGTTTGTAATGATGGTACTTGATAACAGGGAACACTCACTCTAGTAGAGTCCTATAATTATACACACTCAGAAGTAGTCTTGGTCACTAAGCTGTTTGATGCATTCTAAAAGGCATGATTAACTTCTTGATGATTAAGACTCGGCCTTGTATTACGTTATGTTTACAAAACAACCCATCAGATTGAGGGAGAAAATGCAGTATGTTCCAAACCAGGAAGTAAAATATCCACTTTTTAAAATTCTTATCTAAATCTCTGACTTCTTCATCATTTGAGACATAAATGTCATATCTCCTGTATAACCATAAAGCCATATCATTTAAATCTCAGAACTGTGGCTAAAATATTCTGCATTTGGGTTTAACTTTTATTCTATCTTTAAATCCCCCTGCAGGTTTGGCAATGTAAAATAGGTCTAATGTGTACTCCTTCATATCATAAGAAGTGACTAATGGAGGCAGCCTTTTTGCCCTGGGATGTGTTTTGTGATGATGTTTCAGCTGAGAAGGTCTTAGACTTTTTAAAACAGTGTGGTTGATATCAAAAATTTGTCTTTGTATTTTAGGGATTTTACCCCTTTTTTTTGCCTTTATCTTTCTTTTGTATGCCTTTTTGGGATACATAAACGTACTTCACACTGCATAGCCAGGATTGTCCTGATGTGCCATTAAACCCTGTACACATATACATACTATCTTTAAAAGGAACCGCAGTGGCTTAATGGTTAGCATGCAAGACTGTCAGTCAGCCATGTGTGAGTTCAAATCCTACCTGGACCAGCCTGGGGTTGGGAGCCATGGTGTCACTGGCAAGGCTCTATACTCCCATAACAATTATTCATGTGCTGATGTGATGTTAAACACCAATCAATCATTCAAATAATCTGTCTTTAAAATTGAACAATATTTGCATGTGCATAACATACTGTCTATACTCGCGTATAAACTGGGTCCAAATGCAAACAACATAGACCCTGATCTGCCATTGCATAATGTGCAGGCAGATCGGGGTTTATGTTGTTTGTACTACTAAGTAGTCCTTACAAACTGCATAGACTCAGATCTGCTGATGCATTATGCGATTACAGATCTGGGTCTATGCAGTTTCCGGTTGGTATTGGATTATACATGAGTATATACGGTATGTTTAAATGTGAACACTGTACACTTAGATCTACATCATCAGGATCCTTTCAGTTTGTTATATTGTGATTTTTAATGAACAGGGTTGAGCCAGATCTTCTGGTGTGTTGCATGATGGGTAAATTAAATATTTCTTGATTCCAATCTATTTTAAGTGATTTTTGCCAGTAGGAAAACAAATCACTTTAATCACTGTCACAAACATATCACATTTCTGTGCAAGCAAAGTCTCTGTCAGATCTTTACTGTCTTCAGTACAAGAAATAACTTATGCCTATCTTCCCAGTAATGGCCATTAAACCTTCGCAAAATTGCAGGTTGTTTTCTTTTTTTTTTTTTTTTTTCCTTCCCTATTCAGGAAAATCTTTGATTTCATTTATTTTGGTACATGTAAGTTTTTGTGGTTTTGTAAAATATGACATTTTCATCGGTTTAAATTTGTGGATTAGGAAGGGATCCTATTGTCTCCACAAATGGATAATTGGTTGCTAGGTCTCCACAAATGGATAATTGGTTGTTAGGTCTCCACAAATGGATAATTGGTTGCTAGATCTCCACAAATGGATAATTGGTTGCTAGGTCTTTTAATTCATGGTTTGTTGCAACTACAAAATCCACAATAAAACTTAAATCACAGTAAATCATTTGCTGCTGTTGTTGTGGAAACTTTCAGTTGAATTATCAATTTAATCTAAGTTCTAAATGTTCCTTTTTCTTTGTAAATTCATAAAAGCAGTTATTGAATGACTGAAGTTGCCTACATCATATATGACACTTTGTGGTTATGTAAATTAATGAAAATTAGAGCTTTATGAGCTTTCTTGACTTGAAAAATAGTCAACTTTCAAAGGTTTACTTTGCAAGGCAAATAGTAGGAATCTTGTCATTACATATTGTGAAACATCCTCTTGTGTCACATCAATAGTTGGAATCTTGTCATTACATATTGTGAAAGATCCTCTTTTGTCACATCAATAGTAGGAATCTTGTCATCACATATTGTGAAAGATCCTCTTTTGTCACATCAATCGTAGGAATCTTGTCATTACATATTGTGAAAGATCCTCTTTTGTCACATCAATCGTAGGAATCTTGTCATTACACATTGTGAAAGATCCTCTTTTGTCACATCAATAGTAGGAATCTTGTCATCACATATTGTGAAAGATCCTCTTTTGTCACATCAATAGTAGGAATCTTGTCATTACATATTGTGAAAGATCCTCTTTTGTCAAATCAATTTTTTATCACTGAAGGCTATCAAAATTGCATTCAGTCCATACCCAAGGACCAATAGGTTTTTCTCACAAGAAGATCAGAAACTTCATCATGAAGGTTTTTTAAAAACTATTTATAATAAACATTTATTACAGTCTATATTACATTTAATCAACTGTTTTGTCCAACCCACAGATATTTATTGGTGTGGCATCCAATTTAATCATCTTCCCAGTCAGTTTCCTGGTCATCACCATTTTCCGGAAGGCTCGTCCACGCAGAAAGAGACCTTCAAGAGTGGGAGAGGCCATCAGAAACAGACCAATTCGAACTACATCTATGACTGATGTACACCCACAGATGAAGAGCTCAATGGACTTTAATCGTGGAGAATCATCATTGCTGAAACGTCCTGACACATCCATGTCCCGTCCAGACACATCTCTCTCGACAGTGTCCCAGGTGCCATCGGTGCAAGAGAAGAAAAAGAAGTTTGAATTGCCATGGTATTTCAACATTATTGCCTGGATTCTTCTTTGGTTGTCAGTACTTGTGTCTGCAGCTTTTGTCCTGTTCTATGGCATAATGTTCCAGGATCTGAAGTGCAAAAAGTGGATCACATCCATGCTCATCTCCTTTTTTACTTCTGTCTTCGTAACCCAGCCAATCAAGGTATATACTCTCAGAGAAGAGCTGAATTGGTTGATTGCTGAATTCCCTAATTTAATTATTCACCTGCCCATAGTCACTTGAAAACTTATAGCAGATCGAAGATAAGCAGCTCAGAAGTTAGTATGTGCACTTCACAAAACATACAAGTAACAATTACTGATCCTCAAGAGCAACTAAAGTATTTGTCACCTCCTTTTCTTGAAATAACCATGTATAATTTTTAAGGCAAAGTCATGGTAATATATTTTCATGTTAGTGAACATCATCTCACCTTCATCACAGTGTCCTTAATCACAGTGATCTGGAAATTCCATCACTGTAATGTGTCTCTTTCTTCTTGAAACCTGAACTATGTTGCACTGACTGAGAGAGTGATCATATTTGGCATAAGCTTTTGTATTCTAGATGCAGCACAAGGGAATGAGATGGGGAGTTTGATAGTATTGTTTTTAAAGGTGTGGATATATATATATATATATATATATATATATATATATCATGGCTTCTATCTGTTGTTAGTAACTGAATTCTTTCCAATACTAGGTGTTCCTGTTTGCCATCATTTTCTCTCTGATCGTCAAGAATCCAGGAGGTAATGATGAGGAGGAGGAGGATGAAGAAGAATGCCATATTGCAAAGGATGAGGAACTGCTGCACAAAGATGATGGTGTGTATTGCCAACTTCTGTGGTTGCATTAGAAATAAAGTAATATGGTAAAATGGAGGAAGTATCTGTTTGCAATACACAGATGTTACTCAGTTATTATTAATCATTCATGATTTATTATTTATTACTCAAAAATATATGTTACCAAAAGGAATATACCTGCATGTATGACCAAAATGAGACAACAAGTCTACTGGTTCATTTTATACATTAGTATGCTTAGTTAAGCAAGTAACATTGGTCACTTAGATCTTTTTTGCCTCCAATCCCTTTACATTTCATTCAAGGTCAGAACTCAAAAAGAATTATTATTTTTATGGGTACGAAAACTTACATGAATTACGTTAGATTGAAAGGCTGTTTCAGGACCCAAGTGTCAGCAGGTCTTTTCTTATCAACAACTCCCATAAAATTCAACCCTGTTTTTCACACTGAAATCGCAGCTGTTGATAGAGTTGTTGCAAGTCTGGGAATGTCAAAACCATTGACTGTACATAAGGACCAGAAGTCCTTCCTTGACATGTAGCATTTAGTTTGGAATGCTGTAATGGTAGGATCCAGGATTCGCATGTTTTTATGGCTATTTTTAATCAGTCTAAAAATGGCGTAGAACCTTCCATTGAAAACCCTTTGGATGATCATGCTTGGGAGAAAACCCTTCTGATGGTCATGCTTGGGAGTCAACCTTTCTGATGGTCATGCTTGGGAGTTAACCCTTCTGATGGTCATGCTTGGGAGTCAACCCTTCTGATGGTCATGTTTGGGAGTCAACCCTTCTGATCGTCATGCTTGGGAGTCAGTCTTTTGATGGTCATGCTTGGGAGTCAGTCTTTCAATGACATGTGCTTAGTTGAGCAGCTCAAAACTCACTTTCCAGGCACATGACTGCACCTGTTAATCTACAGCTTGCAAAAGGGGATGCCTTGCTCTTCACATCTGCTTTCCTGAAAAATCAAAGATCAAAGAAGTCAGGTAACTGATCCAGTGACCCAGAGCCCAGCCATCATTATGAAAACTCAGTTTTTTGCAAGAGACACTGATAAGACAAACGAGACAAGGAACAATTTTAACCCATTTTCTCTCCCTGGCAGCCTCCTTCTCTCTGAAAATCACATTAGACTCATGCCTCCATTTTCTGACATCCATGGTTGGGGAAAGACTCCAACACTTTGCCATGGAATGGGAGAGACTCTGCTCAGATGACCTGTGGGTCTTGCAAGTCATCTCCGAGGACCTCCATATCACATTCAGTGCCCATCCCCCATTGTTAAAGGCTCTCTTCACAACAAATGTTCCAAGAGACCCATACAAATCCAACTTTCTGCAGCAAGAAATAAACACTCTCCTCACAAAGAGGGCAGTAGAAATTGTTCACAATGCAAACTCACTGGGATTTTACTCCAGAC
Source organism: Margaritifera margaritifera (assembly GCA_029931535.1). Classification (NCBI taxonomy): domain Eukaryota; kingdom Metazoa; phylum Mollusca; class Bivalvia; order Unionida; family Margaritiferidae; genus Margaritifera; species Margaritifera margaritifera. The sequence continues at coordinate 1,027,781 of JAQPZY010001458.1, forward strand.
ATTTCCTAGTTGCCAAAGCTAATGGCAATTTCCATTCATATATCTAAGCTCACTCAACCAATCCATGCAGGTACCACAGTTAATGGAGTCACTGACTGGTTCTCAATATGGTTCAGGAGGGAGACTTTACAGTCAGCCTTAACCTACAAGAGCATACCTTCCTGAAAATTCCAGAGGTTAGCATTGTGGGACACGATATACAAGTTCAGGGCACTCCTTTTGGTTTGACTATCAGTTCCTGTGTCTTCACAAGAATCATGGACAGAGTCATGTTGCACCACCTCCGCAACTGTGATATCTAACTACCTGGACAACATTCTACAAAAGCACCAAGAGAGGTTGTATGTTTTAGTCAAGAAATGAAATCTCTTGTTTCTTCAGCTTCTGCTTTGCCTTTGGTTCCATGACAACAAAGAAAAATCTGATCTCATCCTATCCCATCATTTCATTTACTTGGGTATGGAGTTTAAAACCCTCTTGAACTGAGTCTGTCTCCCTCAGGAACATGCCATGACAATTATCTTGGTAGTGTCTATCATTCACTCAGAGAATCAAATTTATGCCCAAGAAGGCCCACTACTTTTGAAAGTCTATGTTTTCTACCAATGGGGCAAGTGGAAACACATTTCTCCCTTAAAAGTCTCAGTACCACAGATAGCTTCCTTCCTCTTATGGCTTAATGAGGTGAGGATGTTGCTCCCATCACAATCAGGGATTAACATTATGTAATTTCAGACATATTTCAACATTATGGCAGAGATGATATAGGTCAGAACAAAAACTTCTCTGACCTTCTTGTGAACTTTGACTTGTCTCGACAGAAAGCTTTGACCCTTTGTCCAGAATGTAATCTTCTGTGGGTTCTGATGTGGTTGAATAAAACACCCTGCTTCCTAGTTGATCTCGCTACAGAAGGAAGAGTCAGTGATATGAACAACTTGTTGGTCAACCCAAGTCACTCCTTTGTCTGTAAATTGATGTCTTCTTTGGATCCTTCATCCTAAAGGTGTCCATAGGACCTATCGGGGCTCTGAAGTGGTATCTAAAGTGAACTAAACTGATCAGAAGAGTGAGATCTTGCTTCTTTTTACCACTGAAAGAAGGAAGGGACATTGTTTCCACTCTGTCTCTGTTGTCCTGGATATGATGGTTTCTCCTCTCAGCCTACAAGGAACTAACCCAAGGTCAGAGGAATTTCTTACACAAATCAGCTCACAAGGTAAGGGCAGTTATCAGTAGCATAGCATTTGAGCACAATTGCACCCTAACTGACATCAACCAAGTCAAGATATGGAGCTTTTACCTCAGAGATCTTTCATCCCAAAGGGTTCAGTTTTACCTGGTTGGATCTATCTCAGCAGTGCAACATGCTACATTCCTAGGTCATTCAGAAGCTTTGTAATGATGCAAGGTACTCCACTTTTGCTGTATTTGCTGGAGTGGGACATTTTTTCTTCAAACTGCATCCATGCATAAACCATGTGCTATCTCTATTGCATACAACTCAAAGGGGATGTAACTACCTTCTCCTCCTACCTTTTCTACTGTATTGTGGTTGGGTAACATATTTGAAGAAGAAACCAAGTTTTAGCTCTACTGGTCATAGACAAGAAGAGCTTATGGGATGGTCTGTTGTCTGTCACAAGTTTGTTATTGCTACTCCTCCTAAACTACTTGGAGGATTGCCATGAAACTTTACAGACAGATTCATCCCATGGTCTAGTTGGTCCTAAATGAAAAGGTGCTACTCAGACATCCAATATGGCCACCACAGTGTTCATCTTGAAAATCTTGTTAACGCTACTCTTCCTGAATGGATGGTCATATCTACATGGGGTTTTCACTAAAAGACTTCTTATGATGTCTAGTTGGTCCTAAACGAAAATGGTGCTGCTCTGTCATGCAATATGGCCACCACAGTGGCCATCTTGAAAATCTTGTTATCACTACTCCTCCTGAATGGATGGTCATATCAACATGGGGATTTCACTAAAAGACTTTTTATGATATCTAGTTTGTCATAAATGAAAATGGTGCCAGTCTGATGTCCATTATGGCCATCACAGTGGCCAACTTGAAAATCTTTTTGTTGCTACTCCTCTCGAATGAAAAGTAATATTGCCATGGGATTTTCACCAGAAGACTTCTTATGATGTCTAGTTAGTCCTAAATGAAAATGGTGCCAATCTGACTTCCAATATGGCTGCCACAATGGCCATCTTGAAAATTTTCTCATAGATGACTTGTCATATCGACATTGTGCTTTCACCAAAAAAAATTCTTATGGTGTCTAGTTGGGCCTAATGGAAATGGTGCCAACCTGATATCCAATATGGCCACCATGGCAGCCATCTTGAAAATCTTGTTATTGTTACTCATCCAAAATGGAAAGTCATATCAACATGGGGTTTCCATCAGAAGACTTCTTATAGTGTCTTGCTTGCCCTAAACGAAAATGGTGCCAATCTGACATTCAATATATCCACCACCACAGCTAATTTGAATATCTTGTTATCGCTGAAGAATATCAGAGATGGTTTCAAAGCTCAGCAGGTAAAACAAATGGTCTTATCTTGAATTCCTGAAAATTCTTTTTGGCCAGTAGAGCATCAGTCCCTTCGAGGGACTCTTGTTTGAGTAAAATATGTTTCTTCAATAATACTTACTCGATTATAATATGAGCAAGACCTCTGTGCAATCACATCACTGGAATAACATACACATCTGCTTCAGTAGTAACTGATGATTTACAGGATTTTGCATCAATCGCTCTATGCAGGAGAGCTACCGTATATACTCGTGTAATATCTAAATCCAAATGCAAACAATGTAAACCCTGATCTGCTGTTGCATAATGCGCCAGCAGATCAGGGTCTATGTTGTTTGTTCTACTGATTAGTCCTTACAAACTGCATGGACCATGATCTGCCAGCACATAATGTGCTGGCAGATCTGGGTCTATGTAGTTTGCAGTTGGTATTAGCTTATACACGAGTATATATGGTACTCTAGTCAGACTTTCACCTTTGCAAGTGGATGACCTTTTCATACTTTTGTTGCAAAAACAAACCCAAAAATGTATCAAATGTCTATTTAACCTTGGAATGGCTGAATTGTGAGGTAGTTGATGAATTAATGTATTATGTACAGGTAAGTATTACCAAACAAACATGTTTTACTAAACAATTGGTATCAGTGAATATTGTGCTCTCTGAGAAAGGTTTAATATTAAAATCTCCACAGTAAAGTCCATTGCATACAGGTTAAAACTTTGACAACATTGTGATTACATGACGAACAAGGGTAGATCCAAGATGTTTTTGACAAGGGTTTAAATTTTGAAATTTGGAGATATTTTGTTTTGCTTTCAAATGGCTGACTTTCTGTTTTTCACTGAAAAGTTTTCTATTTTAACTGGATAAGAGGAGGTGAAATCAAGCAAACCACCTTATGGATCTGCCACAGACTCACCTTGACAATGATGCTACAGATGTTACATACGTGCCATAACACAACATGTCATGCTAAAAACACGATTTTTACTCCTAAACCCCCTGACATGGTCATGTTTCAAAAATCATGATTTCCAGTAATCTTCAAAAAAAAACAAAAAAAAAACAAACAACTCATTATAATTATGCCTGTAACATGTAGTATGAATAAATGATAAACAGTCTTGCTTAGAACTATGTAAACCTATCCTTGGGGCAGTTTACACAGCTAATTGTCATAGAGGCAATTAAAAGCAAGGTGGTCGGGTAGAAACAACCACCATTTCACATAGTACATGTACTTAATTGGCTGACAATAGCTAGAGTGATGTGTTCAGTCCTTTGAAAACTGCTGTGGTGGGAGACCATTAGGCTAACTTGCATAGGTAAAGTTCACGATGTGGAATAGGTAAATCAAAGAGATGCGTGTTGAAGAACAAAAGTTATTACACATCATTGTACTTGAATGAGAACATTTCAGCCATCTTTATTAAAGATTATTGGTAAGTTTGTGAACAGCAGCAATGCTTCTTTGAAGTCAGCTTTTACTACATATATAAACGCAAAACATGATTATTTCAGTAGTTGGAATAGTGGTCAAGTTTTATTCATTTTTTAAGGCAAAATGTCAAAATGCATTTCCAGTGATTCAGGAAACAATGAGCTATCAGTGAAGCAAGCAAAGCCCAGCAAAACTAAATTTCAGAACTCCTGGTTGACAGAGTTTGACTTTGTGAAACACAGCAGCAAAAGGGAGCATTTCATTCTTTGCTCAAACTGCAAACACCATATTGACATTAGTCATTCTGGAGTGTAAGACATCCGTCGGCATTGAAGCACCACTTGTATGTAACATCGGGACAAACCAGAACATATTCAACATGCTGAATTGAACATTCAGATTAGTTCTCTTTATTATTATTCATTATCTTAATCTTGTTAAAATACCAACTATTAATTGACCCATGATTGATTGAAAGACAATAATAAGCACATGTTTATGTTTACACAGTTGATTTGTGTTGATAAAGAAATTGTGTTAACACCCTTACTGGAGAGAGGCATTTATTACTGCTGTATTACCTGTAAGGCCCCCATTAAGCTTGAAAAAATTATGTTCCCTACTACCCCCCAACACACACTGAAATGGTCAGACTCAAATTCAGCAAGAACAACTCAGTTCTGACCAGGATTGGTTTTATGAATCCAGCAGGGAAGTTTGAACAATGGTACCATCCAGTCTCAAATGAGCACAAAGATGAACACAAATGACACTTGCATTACCTTCAACCCCTCCACCCACTGAACTGTTGAGAGCAGCAAAGACTGCATGTAATTAAGCCTATATTTTTCCATCCAATGGATTTTAAAGACAGAAACTTGGTTCAGCATGTTTTTATCTAATGTCGGTGTGGTTGTGATTTTGTGAGTGTTTGTACATATGTGTATTTGTGGTGATGATATTTGACAATGCTAAGTCCACCAACTAATTTTTCTTTGTAAGTGCATTAAATGCTTTAAAGAAAACAGACAAGTTATTTTCTTTTATTCAGATTTGAATTTCCAGTCATTTTCTATAGGCTTATATGAAAAGATAGCTTTTTCTCAATTGGACGACATTGCTTTACTTTTGAGTCTCATCCCTCCCCCCCCCCCCCAACAATGTCTGGAAATATGGCAGGTATGATGTTACAGTTTTGACTATTCATGGTCCATACTAGGGGACAATTCAGGGGCACAATAGTCACCTTATTGCTTGTTGTTTTATTGCCCAAATACACAGAGAAAGCAAACTTGACTTTGCCTTTTTCGTCAGTTAATCTTTCAGAAGAAAAAAAACCTCTCCATTTTGACCATTTGAATCTTTTTTTTATAATCTATGTACAGTGTCAACTCTTGCATTATTTTTTGTTCAAAGAGCAATGTAAAACGTAAAATATAGTATTTTAATACTTTTTTATTTTATTTTTGTCAGATTAATGATTTATGTCAGCAAGTATGTTTGAATCTACGACATTCCCCAGCAAAATTTCATGCACAAAATTTGAAGAATTAAGTCAAATTGTATGCATTTGTAGCTCAATCACATGTGGATTATTAATCATTGGAGTTTTATCAACAGATTGCTACTGAAGGTAAACAGTTTTATTTTATATTTTATTCTGTACATATAGGAAGATAGGGTTTATACTTCAATATATGTCACTCATTTTCGTTAGTAACATATTTTTGAGGTTGCTGTCTTTTGCAGAAATAGTCATAAAACAATTTATCTCAATCAAACTAAGAAAAAATTTAATATTTATTTAAAGATCAGTAATTCTTTTGTTTTTCTATATTATTTGGCTGAAAGGTTCAGTAAATTTACTGTTTTATGAAACAATTTTGAACATTCCAAATTTTGATCCCTCTACATTAATTTCTCCCAATTTTCCCACCACTTCACTCAATTCTGGTGGGTGAGGGAAGTCACTTCACACTAAACTTTTAGTCCAATGTGGACCTTGCTATTTTCTGACATAATTTTCCAAAGTGTGTTAGAGTACTTTTGTTTTAAGATGTGCTTATGTCATACATGTGACAGAACAGAGAGGTCAGCTTAGGACAGATCAGGAGATTTGCAAAATTTGGTCAGGAGTTTTGACTTCAAATCAGGAGGATTTTCATTGACCTGATTTTTAGTGTACAAATGGACAACAATGACAACTATTGTACCAATTTCCATTTTCTGTATTAAAATATGCACATCATCGCATCACATCAGTCCTTTCACAGTAACTTGTTGCCTTTCATATTGTTCTTATATGTAGCACAAGCATTTTTAGCCATTCTTAGTAGATCATTGCCTGGATTATATTTGTGGCAATCCTCATCATTGTTGATCTCAACATTTAGCAGATGGTGTATCATTACTGGATCCAGGTTTCCTCTGGAGTCAGTGTGAATTTTCCTCAGAATAGAAAATGTCTTCTACTGAGTCCACCACAAAGTTTAAATTGTTTCCTGCCTGTGGGTAGATTCAGGTTGCTGACTGCCTGCCAGCACTGCACAGATTGGTGTTATCTGGATCAAATTTGGGAATTTCTTCTTAAAATTGACTTTACAGGAATGGCAGAATGCATATTCATGTCCCTTTGAACTTGATTCCAACCATTGAAATTCCTGTTTCCATCCATTTTTTTAATTTCTTATGATAATTTTTTTTTTTTAGATTTTGGCATTTTAGCATTCGGAGATAATGCACAGTTAGATATCTTGACAAACTTTAAATACCAAAGCCAAACTGACCTGTTTTATGCCACTTGAGTTTTTTAGTAATGATTAATCCAACCATAATTCATTAATGTCTTTAATTCTTTCTGAAATACTTCTGATCACACAAAGTATAATCCATCTCGACAAACTTTAAACATCGAAGCCAAGTAATGTTAATTGTTTTACACTGCTTGAGCTATCTAGTAATCCAACCATAATCCATTAAGGTCTTTAATCCTTTCTGAGTTACTACTAATCACACATAGTATAATCCAATGATTACTTTTAGATTATTGTCTGTTGAATTAGCAATGATAGTATCATGCTCGTGTCAGCCAGTTTGCAGTTACATGATCACAGGAAGTCTTTACCATGAATATACTACATTAGAAGCAAGGTGTAAAGAAAACAAAGGAAACATTTATGTTCCTGAATTTAAAAAAAAATAATTTTGAGTACACAGGAGATTTCAATGAGTGACAGGAGGGATGGGAGACGCCCCTCATCTCGAGAGGAAAACCCTCCTAGCTGGGAGGTTCTCATGTATGTTATGTATATCAGTAATAAGATGTCACAATTGATGTAGTTTTGTTGGTTTTGGTTATACCATTAATGATGGAAGTAAATTTACAACAGCATGACCACCAATTTGTATCATCTACTATGAAAAAAGTGTTGTTATACCCTAGCTGAAAGAGAGTGAGATAGTCTTGAAGCCAAATGCAAGTGTCCATATTCAGTCTAATCCTGACAGATTGTCTAAAATTTCCCACAAAACTTGGCAATTGTATGCACCCAAAACTTAATGCCAATTTCTTTTCTATTATCCAATCTGCTTTTAATTTGAGAGCAATGTACATATTTTAGGAACAGAATAAATTATATTTTTCTCGGCAAAAGGACATTTTCTCTTTTCTCTCTCAAAAAAGGATATTTCATCTAGGCTGTCATAGCTTACGAAAGAAAACACAGGACATGTATCTTTTTGTTAGCATATTGTTTTGGGGCTTTAGTATTCCTAAAATGAATTAGGCAAATAAGTAGAGTCCTCTCATCCTGCCAAAAAACTCTTTAAGACATGGACACATAATACTACTAACAAATGATGACATAATGATCTATGAGAGAGAGAGAGAGAGAGAGAGAGAGAGAGAGAGAGAGAGAAGAGTATGTCATTTAGGTCTAAAAATACATAATTCCATCATAATTGCCTCACCTGTTTAGCATATGTGTCACATTGTTGTCATACTGCTGATGACTGCTATGGTGTCAATAATGGTAAAGGTTTTGTGTAAGATTTTTCAATAAGGTTATGAGTCCCAAACCTTGTGAAGGATAGCTATCATAACCATTGGCCTTCTGAATCAAAATCTTAGCTTAATTGTTGGTTACAGTTTTTCTGTATTGTTATAAGTCTCAAACCCTTTGAGGAATAGCTATCATACATAGACTGCAGAATCAGTAAGCATGGCCCTTTTAATCCATACCCCATTTCCTCCCTCTGACCCTCAAACAAGGTTAAGGTCATTTGCAAATGATTGTTGTTAACCACAGTAATCTGAGTTACATGGGTGAGCAGGCAGAACAAAAGTCATATGCTTTCTAGGAATTATTGTCCTTGTATGACACAGAATAATAAGGAATACATTTGAAATGTGTACTAAATTACATGTGGAAAAAATAAAATTTACAATCAGTTTAAATCTTATAAATTTTATGGTCTTTTTTTTCTTTTGACAGCTTTTGGATATACTCGTCCAACAAAAGCTGGTTACAAACCCAAACCTCCAAATCCCAAACAGCTTGTGGCTGCTCGTATTCAGCGGATGAAGGAGATTCAGATGTGGTCAGTGATACGTGAAATCATCTTCTATGCTTTCTTCCTATGGATACTGATGGTGGTCAGCTACCGTAATCGTGACCAAAATTCTTTCTACTACAAATACAGTTTGCAGCAAGTCTTCATCCTGACCCAGGAAACTGACCATTGGTTTACCGAAGTGAGTAATTGTAACTACTAATGACTATTGTATTTTCATACAACATGAAGCAACACTTTGACTGCCATTACAACTGCATGATTTTGTTTTTATGCACTGAAGAGCTGCAAAGGTCAGAGTTCATTGGGGTAAGAGTCTCAATTTAGAAGAATTTGGCAATTAGATGCCAAAATAAAGCAGAAGTTTGTATGTTGTTTAATGAGCTTATGTAAAGTGGGATATTTTGAGCATTTATAATATTCATGATTAATTTAAATGAACACCATATTGAGCAGAATGTATGGTTACCCCTAATGACCTCTGACCAAGGGTAAATAGTGCATGTAACTTGTATCACTGCATGGAAAATATGAAGATCATTATATTTCTTGTTTCACCCTTTAGAAACTCCAAAGATTTGGAAAAAGATAATCAGACTGAATGATGGGTATTGTCTCAAGGCCTGTTCCCCTTTTTACCCAGCTCAGGATTTCTTGTCATGAACTCTTATTATTGGCATCTTCTGTATTGTATTAGGAATGCATTTATATAAAAATTTATGTTTTATAGTGTTTTTTACTTTTCCAAAATATAGAGACATAAAATTAGTGATATTATCTATTATCACATTTCTATTGTTTTTTTACACATTCTTTCAAGATACCTTAATTAGCCATGCAAAGTTATATCTTTCAACCAGGTATTGTGAGTGTAAGGTAGGCAGTTACTCTGTTGTTTATGTTGACTGGTATTTATGAATTTGCCATCGATTGTAATTCTGTTTCAGAATGTTATCAATTGTAGATGCACTCATGCATGAAATGTGTAACTTTGACCAGTTCAGTATTTACAGACACCTGCTTGGTTGATGTTAATGGTGTGATATTGAGAGAGAGGAGTTCTTAATAGTGTTTTATTAGGTTGATGAATGTTTATTCTAGAGGTCTCATGTTTAAAGGTACGTCTTCTAATTTAAATATTGTGCCTGAATTGATTAACATTTAAGATATTCCTCATTGTTGGTGAATGCTAAACTGTAAGTTTGATCCATGAACAATATGACAGGACTTGTATAGTCCTATCTCTGGAGCTGAGCAGACTAAACTGTTTTCCAGATTTGAAAAGTAGCAATCCACAAAGAAGCATAATAATATGCATAATTCTGTAAGTAGCAATCCACAAAGAAGCATAATAATGTGCATGATTCTGAAAGTAGTAATCCACAAAGTTGCAGTCCACAAAGAAGCATAATAATATGCATAATTCTGTAAGTAGGAATCCACAAAGAAGTATAATAATGTGCATAATTCAGTAATTAGCAATCCACAAAGAACCATAATAATGTGCATAATTCTGTAACTAGGAATTCACAAAGTTGCAATCCACAGAGAAGTAAATTACATGTAATGTGCATAATTCTGAAAGTAGTAGTCCACAAAGTTGCAATCCACAAGGAAGCATAATAATGTGCATAATTCTGTTAAATCTAGATTATAACCATATCTGCTTGATTTTATCTCCCACTTAACAAAGTTGGCTGGGATATACAAATGGGTTTCATCCATCAACTTTCATTTCTTATTCAAATACATAACCGAGTCATAATAACGTAGCAGTACATCCACTGTCTTGCAAATCCAGCCCTCTCATGCTAAAAAAGATGTCTGCCAAGTCTTTTGGCTTGTTTTAGCAATAGATATGTGAAAAGGTTGTCTGCCTGTCAAAGTGGAAGTCAGACTAGAGTGGTATCCCATTGGATTGAGGGATTGATGTCAAATCCTGTCAGTTGTCATTTACTACTTATGAGAAACCATCACTGCCATAAAACTAACTTGGGTGATTAGAGAGTTATGAAGCATATAATCCAGGATTTGGATACTGTCAGTTTTGCCACCAAACACAGCACCCATCCTACCACTGCCATCATCACTGCAAACAACAGATCTTATTGACACTACCTACTGAGGCAGTACCGACATGGTATGGTGGTCCATCTGGACCATTAATAGATACACCTTCAATACAGACACACCCTGGTACTGGCTATGGTGATCTTTCCCAGGATAGCCAGTACTGGACTTTAGCATCAAACACTAGCTGGCTGCAGACCACACCACCTCTGGCACAACTTAGGTCTATGCCTTCAACTTCTGGGAACAGGTTTAGTGATCTATTTTATATGTACGCCCAGCCTGGCTTCAAAACACAGATATCACCTGGCACTTGAGCAACAAACACTTGCCAGCTGCAGACCACACAACCTTGGCCTATGCCTTCAGCTTCTGTGACTGGATACAATGATCTATTTTCTTCATATAACCCAGTTCTGGCTTCAAGATACAGATATCACCTGGTACCTCATCAGTACTGACATGGCATGGTGGCCCACCTAAACCATTCTATCACCTCATATAGACCCTGGTATTGACTGTGGTGATCATTCTCTTGATAGCCAGTGCCAGACTTAGGTAACAAAAGTCAGCTGGCTCTGAACCATGTCTTCAGCTCTGGCACAGCCACAACCTATGCCATCTTCCACAGAGAATGGGTATGGAGATCTGTATTCCCAGTATACCCATTCTACAATACCACAACCAGAGCATTCCATCACAGCATACACTACCAGACCAGTATTGACATGGTACAGCAGCCACCTGAACCAATACTGGATATTCCATCACTTAATACAAACCTTGGTACTGGAGATGGTGATCATTCCCTCAATAGACAGCAATGAACTTAGGAATTAGAAGTAAGTCAGCCCTGGACCACACCTCCAGCTCCCACACAGCCTTGACCTCTGTCATCAACCACCAGGACTGGGTACAGTAATCTGTCTTCCTGGTATACCCAGTCTTGGTTCCAAAACAGATAGTGTCCAGCACCCGGTCATTCCTTGTCCAGTTTCAGCTCTGTCACAGATGTTCAGCATAACACCAAATTTGGTGAACCTTTCTCTCACACTTTCCAGTTCTAGACCCATGGAAGCATTGTGGACCACCACAAGAGACAGGGTCATCACTGATCCTAGCTCTATTGCAACCCAGGCTATGGCAACTCCCCATTCCTGGACATCAGTACCACCTCTGCCCTTTTGGCAACACTCAGATGAATGCCTGGAGATCACTGTGCTCCACTATAAACAGACTTTGTTCATTTTCCCTGACACTCCACCTTGCCAGGTTAGTCATCACTACCTTCGCAGGAGGTTTCTTTACCTCCCCATTCTTATGAATTTGAGGACACAGACTCACAAGCACATCTTCCTTCCTCGATCCAACATTGTCCAGGGAAGACCCAGCCTTCTGTGAATCAGCTGCTATCTCCTTCTGCTCCATCAGTGGCCTCTTACAGAATTCTTGCAGACCATCCTTTTTCAAAAGAGTTGCTACATTCTGGACAAATTGCTGACATTTTGCACTGCTTTGAAAGGCAGACCCAAGCATCAACAGATCTTTCTTTTTGCAACAACAACTCCCATCAAACTTGAATCTAGCTTTTTAGAAGACACACACTGGTCTTTTACACTGAAGTCACAGCTGTCAAGAAAGACATCACAGACCTAGGAATGTTGCAACCTTCCTCTTTATGCATGGACCTGAAACCATTTGTGACACACAACATCCAGTTTGCAACATTATTGCGATTTGCTCCATGCTCAACCTGGTCTTGATGGCTACCGGTATATTTCAGCAACCTGAACATAACCTTGAGCCCTTCCATGTCTGGGAGTAAGCCTCACATGTGGTGCATATACTCAGTAGGGAAGCTCAACACTCTCAAATGCCATAGCTGCGTCAATTAAGTTATAGCTTGTGGAAAGAGGTGCACTCCTATCCATATCCAAGTAGCTTAAAGGCCATCATGTGTCAGATAGAGGAGGCCAGAAAATAGGCCACCAAAGATGCAAACCTCATGATAGCCCAGTGACCCAGGGGATAATACAGGGAGAGAAGATCCAGTTTCAACACAGCTTCTCTTCATGGCAAAATTCTCCTAGAAAACAATGCCATGCCCATATTGCACCTTTCCTGTAGGTGGGAAAGTCTTCACCCATCACCATGGAATGGAAAACATCCTGCCCTGATGACCCATGGCTCTTATCTTTGTAGCAAGACATGAAATTCTTTGTTTCACTCTTGCTTCAAGTAATAGAATGGTACTATAAATAGAAAAAAAAGCTGGCAAACTACTTATTAACAAACAACATAATCATCAGATGAGCACATTTTGTGTCCTAGACTGTTTTTTTTCCTTTCAGCATGTGTATACACAAGAGTTTCTACAATTTTCTTAACCTCTGCTAGACAATTTACCACTGACTTCCTGCCTACCAATGATACAATACAATTTTTCAGCCTCCTTTGTCTTAGTAACATTGCCTTAAATGTGCATTTTTATAGACAAAAATGAAAAACTACCTTAATACAAAGGGTATTTAAAAAGTTCTGAATTTTAGTGCACTGTACAACAAAGTTCTTTATTAGTGAACAGTACATCAGTACATCCCCTCAAAGTAGTCCCCATGCACCTCTACACACTTTCTCAGCCTGATTATCCAAGTATTGAAATGCCATTTTGTATTCACTTTTGGGTATGTTGTTCATACACTGGAAAACGGCACTTCCAACCTCATGGCAGCTTTCAAACCATCTGCCCCCCCCCCATATGAATCTTTGATAATAGGATTCAGCCAAAACTCACTTGAAGCTAAATCAAGGCTGTATGGAGGATGTGGCCAAGCTTGGATGCTGTACTCCTTCAGGAAGCCTATAAAGACGGCAGATTTATGTGCCACCGAGTTGTCATGGAGTAGATGGATACCTCAGGTACCAGCGCACAGATGGATGGTTTGGTAGTGTTCCTCAACTTTTGGCAACACTTTGCATAGAAAAATAATGTGTATAAAACTCTTGACAGTCCGACTATGTCAAGCTGTTTGTGGTCCTTGCTCGTTTCCTCCGATCCAAACTTGATTTTTTTTTCTCCTGAGTCAGGTTCAGAAAGGTAAATCCATGTTTCATCACCTATGACAATTTCATTCAAACCTCTCTGTTCACTCTTTTTATGTTTGGTGAGTAGCTGTTTGGCAATTTCAATCCAAATCTGTTTTTTATCAGCCATCAACAAATGTGGAACCCATCTGGCACAAACATTTCTGAACTTAAATCACCCCTAAATATATTAAAAACAGCTGATGAATTAATGCCTGTGATAATAGAAATATCTTTCATTGTGAATCAAGCATCTTCATCAGTTGCCCCCTTCCCAGCAGTCACTTACCACTCACCAATCGTAGACAACAGTCTTCCAGAACATGGGTTATCTTTCATGGATTTACAACCATCTTTAAAATGATGAAACCACCTCAAAATTGTATTATATTAAAGAGAATTACATCCGTGAACTTTATCCAAGCTGGCTTTGTTATCAGTCAAAGAGTACCATAGGAGTGCCCAGATTCTACAGTTTTCTCTTTGTTCAGTAGCAGAATTGTTTCTCCTCCATTTTTACGTCACTGTCATTTACCTGTGTTACATACTTGCCATATTCCCAGACAGTGTTGGGGTTTTTCTGAGACTCCAAAAGTGTATTTTGAGGTCCCAAGGGGGGTCAGTGCGCATGACCCCCCCCCCCCCAAAGTGACATCATCCAAATGAGAATAAGTTATCTTTTCAAATCAGCCTATACCAAATGACTGGAAATTCAAATCTGAATAAAAGAAAATACCATCTGTTTTCTCTGAAGCATTTAATATACTTAAAAAAAAAAAAAATGGTAGACTTAGAATTGTCAAATAACATCACCACAAACATGGTCACAACCTCACAGACATTAAATACAAAAATACACCAAGTTATAGTCTTTAAAATCCATTGGACAGTGGAATGTAGTTTTAATTACATGTAGTCTTTGCTGCTTTCAGTAGTTGGTCTGACGGTAATGCAAGTGTCATTGGTGTTCACAAATATGCCTACACTTTTCCTTCGCGAATGTGCATCCACATCTATGTTGGCGCAAGCAATGGCCAAAGTTGCTAAAAGTGATAAAACCGGTAAGATGACCATGAATATCCATTTCAAAACAATGAATCTAGCTATGAAAACATTTAAGGTTTGTGGTAGTCGGCTGAGTTGCTAAAGTCTTTGACTGCTGCTATTGTAACGTATTTTCAAGGTTAAAGTCACGCCTACGCCAGTTAAGATTTAATTTATTCTCAGGCTGAATTAATGAAAAAAAGGTACCAATTTATGCAAATACACAATTTGTCATTTGATTAATGATTTAATACTTTTATATTATTAAAATTCCATGGTGCAGTTAATTTCAGGTTAACCAGATATTCAAACATGTTGATGTTTTCATGAGTTACTTGATCACATGATAAAATGTTTATTGCATCATGTAAATGTCCAAGGAAAATATGAGAAAGTTAAGGTGGCAAAACTGTTGAAACAAATAAGATTTTCTCATTTTTTTTAGCATTTCTAGTGGATTATGTACTACAATATTCCTTTGTCCCTTTAAAATGTTGTGTGTCCCCCAATTCTGGAGGGTGAGGGACACAGTGTCCCTTGACCTTTGGATCCTAATTGCAACACTGCATTTGAGATTGAACGGTACTGTTGTTCAACCTACCAAAATAATCATGTTTTGAATTTTATATATGGAGTAAAAATCCTTCTTCAAAGAAACATTACTGCTGATCACAAACTTTAATAAAGATAGCTTCAACATTCTCATTCAACGCAGTCAATGATGTGTATGTAATAACATATGTTTTTCAACACGCATCTGTTCAATGTACTTAACTTCAGACAAATTGGGTTGTTCCACTTAGTGTACTTTACCTATGCAAATTAGCCTTAATGGGCTCTCCCTCAGCAGTGCTCAAAGGATTTGACACAACACATTACCCTAGCTATTGTAAGCCAATTCAGTATATCTCTGAAAGGTTATGTTTATCACTGATACCTTTTAATTGTGTCTAAAACATCTGTATAAACTTCCCCGAGGATAGTTTTACATGAGCTCTGAGCAAGACTGTTTACTGTTTATACATACCACAGATTATGGGCATATATCATTACGATCAAGAAATGTACTTTTTTTGTGGGAATTTTTTGTTGTTGCTGAGATAGCTGAAAATTGTGTTTTTCGAAACACAACCGTGTCGGGGGATTTGGGAGTCCAAAATCGTGTTTTTCGCGTGACACGTCATGTTATGGCATGTATGATGTTATGTCACATGCATATATCTGCAGGTGTCCAGCATGCTGTACATGCAGCTGCAGATCATTTTATAGAACATTATTTTGTCTATCAACTCATATTTTGTCTATCAACTCAGTGTTAAAAAAATCTGATAGCCCGATGCCCGGGGCCCCTCTAATTTCAGATCGGGCCCCTCCAAAAAAATCTAAATTTGCCTGAGAAAACTTCAATCTCGCTAGCTAAATGCAGACTTTTATTTTAATGTTGTTAAAAAACCAGTACATTATAAATATTTATCCCCATGTGGACTGCTTATTCATCTGAAGTTTGTTTACTGATCGTAATTCTGTAGAAAGCTGTAAACTTTGTGTACAATGTGAAGCATGTGACCTTATTAATCAGGAACAGATTGCCCGGGGTTACATGAACCTATAATTAGTGCTCAGTTGGCTTCAAGGAATAAATTGAGCTGCCCCTTGCTCATGCTTCTCGTTCCATTCTGAATTGTACACCACCTTCGGTTTTCGAAAGTATTTACCTGGGCCACTTACTATCTAGCTGAGGATTATTTAATCCCTTTATATCTTACAAAATTTCAAACCAAGCCTTGTTCCATCTGCACAAACTTTTTTAATTTGGAAAAGTAAAGTTGTTAATGGCGAGAGCAATGTTAAAGAAATGCTATTTATAGTACAAGCACAGCTTAATACACGTCTTAAGGTGCATGTTTGCGACACGGATCCTCGTGCAGGTAAAACTTAAAGTCGGTACATTTATACTGTATAAAAGGTGCACAATACCATCTGCTATAATCAGTAAAATTAAAATAAAGGATATAAAACTACAGTAAAAAAAATTTGTGAATCATAAAAATGTAATGTAAGTAGAATATAGATTTTATCATTTCTTTGTTAATTATATGCCACACATTTCCAAAATAATGCAGTCTGAATAAAAATGGCATAATATTTTTGTAAAAATCATAATTAAGTACATTTAAAATAGTAAATAATTTAGACATTATTATTATTATTATTATTATAGAAGACAAAAAAACAAACAAACAAAAACATATACACATGCATGCAGAATAAGTAATAACTAAAATAATAATTAATTATAATGTCTACATTACATGCTCTTTTTAAATGTAACTCAAATCGCTGGCATGCTAAATGCCATGTAAATATGAATTAAATATGATGGTACAGTGAAGACCGATTTGGTCAATATAGTGGATTTAAAGGCTGCAGATGCTAGGGGTATTTAAAGAACAGCAATTGCAATGTGTTAAAAATAAAATATAGGTCCCTTTTGGTCACATGGTTTTTGGAGTCAGAGCTTGAGGATTTTTAGTAAGGGCTTGTGAATTTTTTCAAGGCACCAGCCCTGGGCCTGTGTCTGAAAAAAAATTTCTTTGAACACTGTATCAACTGGTATTAAATTTATTGACGGGTTCAAAGAAGCAAATAAGTTTATCACACAATATTGAGAACTTTTCAAATATTCCTGATAGTTTTGTTGAACTGCTTACAGAGGCAGACCTAAATATTAAGAATTGTCCTTTTAATGCAGATACTTTCTTCACTGGAAGCACTTAAGGATTTACTCTTTTAGCATCATATAGGTTATTTCCCTTTCTATTGAGATGTTACATTTCCATGGTAGATATTTTGATAATAAATGCATATTAAAAACATATGAACTCTTTATTAATTTTTGGTTTTAATTGTTATGATAAAAAAACACAACCACCACATGGTTCTCTTTTATATAAATACACAATTTTATATAAATTAATTAAAAACTATTTCTTTACAATCAATTTAAACTCATGAAAGAGCTCATTCAGATATATACTGTATAGTAAAATACCTTCCATAAGGTGAAGTGTATTATGTTATGATGTCTGACCATCTATCCATCTGTCTGTTACCAATTTTGTTTCTACACAATGACATGAGTTGTCCACCATCTGCAGTTAACAAACTTTGTCAAAAGATCAAAGTCAGGGTCATTGTGAAAGAGAGAAGAAAAATGATTTCTGTACAATAATTTGAGTCTTCCACCATCTACAGTCAACAAACTTTGAATATCACTTGCAGTTGTGTTTGAAAGAATCTTGTTGATTTTGGGGTCAAAAGGTTAAAGTTTAAGGACACTCTGACTGAAAGAAGAAAAATGTTTTCCACACAATAACAGTAGTTCTACATCACAGACCTAGAACAAGCTTTGTGGATGGCTTGTAATTGGGGTAAGGAAGAAGCCTATTGATATTGGAGTCAAATGGTTAAAGGTCAAGGTCAAATGGTTTTTGAATAATAACTTTAGTTCTAGACCACATTATACCTTGACCAAAGTTTGTGGAGGGCTTGCACTTAAGGTATGGAAGAGGCCTATTGATTTGGGGTCAAAATGGTCAAAGGTCAAGGTTATTTTGGCTCAAAAAAAATTGGTTTTGCAGAAAAACTTTTGTTCTAGAATAAGTTCCTTGACCAAACTTTGTTGATGGCTTGCACTTGGGGTAATAAAGAAACCTACAGATTCTGGAATCTAAAGGTAAGAGGTCACATGATGATAAGTCTAATAAGAAACTGATGGTTTCTGCACATTAAGTTTAGTTCAAGACCACATACCCTGAGCAAAGGTTGAGGTCAGTGAGACCCATTGGTCAATATTCTCGTGAGTCAACCATACCCTACTAGTGTCTACACAGAGCAATATTAAACACAAGGTGGACATATAATGTGCCATTCATTCTACTCTTGTTTTTTTATTGTAAATACGTTTTACAGTATTTCAGCAACTTTTTCTTTTATATTTTATCTTGTAAGAGAAAATATTTACTTTTATCTGGAAATTTTTCTCTTTCTGAAGATTTTAAACATTTATATTTTTACAGCCTTGTCAAGATCTTTGTCTTTTATCTTTAAGGACATATTTACATTTCTTTGGAAGGTTAATCTTCCAAAAGTTATTTTATAAATTTTGCCATTCTATTCTTAGAACTATACTTTTAATTGACATTATATAGCCAAGATTGTGCTGCTGTGTCAGTAAATGTGCTGTTAAACTCTGTACATACTATATAGAGTGATATTGGGACATTTTTGTTACTCCTGAAGACAAAAATAATTACATGGAATATATTTAAGTCTTGCCACCAGCACGATTTCTCTGTGAACTGCTTTTGAGCTTAAATGTTTTTACTTTTTGAATTGCCATTCTTAGTCAATCAAAGATGAGATTTGATCTGTAGTAAAGACCCTACAACATATGGTGATTTATAAGGTCCTTTGTTATTATTACTTTAGATACAGAACAAGGATGATTTCTGGTTATGGGTCAAGACAGGAATGATCCGGGGTCTTCGGGCTGGCCCATATTACAATCAAGATCCACCCTTCTTCCTGCGTGGTTACATCAATGATAAGGTCTCCAGACTTATGGGATACGCCACCATGAGACAGCTCAGGGTCAAATCAGGTATGGAATTTCAACTTTTAGTTAGTGGAAGACATGTTAGTAGTTCAGACATTGTGTTATAAATAGAGGATATTACATTATTACTCATTTCATATGAAATTTATGAGACTAGTTTAAAGTTAGTAGAGTGTTCCCTGTTTATAATGCTGTTCATTGGAGGCATAAAAGTGACCTGCATTATATGTGAGGGGGCCTTATATTGAGAGATGTTCTGACAAGGCTGTTTATAATAGTGCCTAAAAATAAAAAAATAGGCTATTTAATGATGCTAAATCACATTATAACTGGCTCTAAGTAGCCAAGAGGTAAAATTGATTGATGTAATTCAAGTAGCAAAGATAAAACAAAATTGTAACAATTTAATGGGATTCAAAACCATACCCACATTTTAAGAGGGGTAGCAGTATAGTGAGGGACCAATTTATTGGGATCCATAACCATACCCACATTTTAAATGGGATAGCATTATACTAAGGGGCTTTATAGTGAGGGACCAATTTAATTAGATCCATAACCATACCCACATTTTAAATGGGATAGCATTATACTAAGGGGCTTTATAATGAGGGACCAATTTAATTAGATCCATAACCATACCCACATTTTAAGAGGGATAGCAATATACTAAGGGGCTTTATAATGAGGGACCAATTTAATTAGATCCATAACCATACCCACATTTTAAATGGGATAGCATTATACTAAGGGGCTTTATAATGAGGGACCAATTTAATTAGATCCATAACCATACCCACATTTTAAGAGGGATAGCATTATTCTAAGGGGCTTTATAGTGAGGGACCAATTTAATGGGTTCCTTAACCATACCCATGTTTTCAGAGGGACATTTGTATACTGAGGGGCTCAATAGTGCAGGACCACTGTGATTTCTATCTCTTGTAAATTTTGGCAAGCAAAAGATGGAAATTATTAAAGAGCATCATGAATTTCACATGAAATAAACACAAATTTTCTATTCCATTTACAGTGTCACATGACAAAAATTACTAATTGTATGCATCAAACTACAACACTGGGATGCCTTTGACTTTATGCATTTGCCTTGTATGATATTGCCGTTTATAAGCCGGGTCCAAATGCAAACAACATAGACCCTGATCTGCCATCTCATAATGTGCCAGCAGATCAGGGTCTATGTTGTTTGTTCTACTGATTAGTCCTTACAAACTCCATAGACCCAGATCTGCTGGCGCATTATGCGATGGCAGATCTGGGTTTATACAGTTTTTGCAGTTGGTAGTGGATTATACACAAGTATAGATGGTAATGAGCAGAATACAAGTTTGCTTTGGTTTAGTGTTTATGGTACAGCAACACATGAAGGGTATTTAGCTCTGTGGCAATTGGAGTAAAATGTTTTGCCCAGGGACACATTGCAGTTGCTGAACCGGACTGATCCAAGGGTAGTATTTGAACCCACACCCTTCTGGCTGTGGATCTGGCATGATAACCACTGAGCTACTGCTGCTCCACAGTACAAGTTATATTTGCATCTCACCTGCCTTAGTAAATGACAAGACATAGTTATCACTTTTCAGAAATAGTGTCATGATTGTAATAATAATAATAATAATAATAATAATAATTAAAACTTTTTTAACGAGGGCAACTCAATTAGTTACATAATAGAACTAATCTACCTCAAGCCCCTGTAAGATATATGTACAGATATATACAGAGTGCAATTAATCACTACCCATCTTCCACATACTTACACACATACATACACAAAGGCACTCAATATAATGGCACCAGAGTATTAAAAGCTATTTATAAATAGTTCTATATTTTTTCCTTGGTTTTGGAATTTGAAACTTCATGGATATCATTGATCTAAGGTTTGGGTTGTTGCATTGCTGGATTCTCTGCATTGAAAAGTATTTCTCAGGTATACTGGGGCCGACTTAACAGGAACTTTATACATCATTTTGGCTTTTGGAAGGTGAAGTCATTCTTGAAAAGGTATGATTTGTGAAGTATCCAATGCCCCTAGAATGTTTCAAGTTTGCCCATCTAGTATTATTTTACAGGCTTGTTTTTGCAACTGAAAAATGTCTTAATATCAACATCAGATGTATTTTTACCAGATTATATTACAATAGTCAAAATGAGGCTGAATGTATCTCTTGTAAAAAGTGATACAGTACTGTTTTGGAATGAAATACTTTATTTTTATTAATAACCAAAGATAGGAGTTTGTTATCTTTGTAATAAAACTTATATGATCAGACGAAAGTAAATTATTGTCAACAAGAATATCAAAAATTTTGTCCATGGAAACCACTTTAAGTTTTTCATTATTATTGAAAAGGCTCAAGTCATCTGTCTTTCATTTTGTAAAAATACAGTGTTGTTGTAAATGAAGCCTTTGTTATATCTGTATTTACAACCATGCCATTCTCCATTCACCATGTTTAAAGGCTGTTTAATGTGATCTGAAAACTATTTTCTAGTTCATTTTTGCAGCTGTATTCATCAGAGTAAGTAGTATCATCAGCATATATATTGATCAGTTGATGATACTGTATTTGCAATTTGTAGGGGAAGGTTGTTCATAAAAATAACAAACTTTGTACGAGTATTGATCCTTTTGATACACCACAATTTATTCTTTTATTTTCAGATATATGTCCATTTAGAGTCACTTTTGAAATCTGTCATTTGAGCATGATACAAACCATTTGTGAGCTGTATCACTACATTGATAGATTTTTAGTTTTTCAGGATGCTTTTTTAAAATCAACCATAATGCTCCCAACTAACTTTCCTTAAGAGCCCATAGTCATGTATCAACCATTGATATTAATGCTGTTTCACACAAATAATTTTGCCTAAAACCAGATTGGTTGTCATGGAGAAGTTTGTAGTAATTGATACAAGTCATACTAATGACTCAAGCATATGCTTTTCAATTAATTGTTGAAAGAGTTGGAAGGATAGAAATTGGCCAGAAAATCATCATTGGCCCCTGCCTTGTAGAGTGGAGTTACCTTTGAAGTGTTCCATAAATGGGGACATTTAGCTGTCTTCAGACTATGCTTATATATGAATATGATTATCTCTGCAATAGCAGGTGCTCTTGATTTTTAAAAGCCTTGGGCTGATCATATCAAGTTCTGTTGATTTAGTAATGTCATTGTTTTGCACATATTTTAGAAGAATCGTTAAACTTATTTTAATAATTTAAAATCTATCATATTCCAAAAGCCTTTCAGCACAAAAGCCTCAGAACTTTGAGTGTTCTGATACAATTTTAGGTTCTTTAAGCTTAGAGGTCAGTCACAACAAAATTCTTTCAAAATATTTGCTATTCATAAAGGGTCATCGGTGCATATGCCGTCAATGTTCAGAGATGGAATTTCAGTCTGTTCTTGTATTTTCCAGCTCCTAATTCATTAAATAGTCTCCAGATAGTTTTAGGGTTGTTCTTATTTTTATCAATAAGTTTTTGATAATGTGTCTTTTTTGCCTTTGTAAACATTTTTGTTACTTTATTTCTCAAAATTGTATACTCTTCACAATGCAAAGCTTTCAGATAGTCCTCTGTTTTAATAACATCAAGTATTTCTGGAGTAATCAAGCCTGGTTGATGATTATGTTTTATTCTATGCATTTGTAATGGTGCATGTTGATTAACTACATTTATAAACAAGCCTATCCATGTACCTAAAATGTCATCTGTGTCTTAAAAAATTGCTATAGTATCCCATGAAATCTGTTCTAAGTCCATCAATTGATAAGGCGTTTTGAATTTGCTATTATTCTAGTGGGTTCCTTAACTAACTGGGTCATTCCAAAAAGATTCAATAAAATCAGTCCAGTTTTTACTTTTCTGTTCATTAAGTAAATTTTTTTAAATGTCACTAAGAATGTAATATTTATTGTCATCATTACATTTATCAATCATAAGATTCTGTTTAAAAGTTTTGTGCTAGGTTTTCAAATCAGATACAGTGTGGGTACCACATTGCATAAGCAAAACACGTTGTCAGATACAGTGTGGGTAGCACATTGCATAAGCAAAACACATTGTCAGATACAGTGTGGGTAGAACATTGCATAAGCAAAACACATTGTCAGATACAGTGTGGGTAGCACATTGCATAAGCGAAACACATTGTCAGATACAGTGGAGGTATAACATTGCATAGGTAAAACACATTGTCAGATACAGTGGAGGTATCACATTGCATAGGCAAAACACATTGTCAGATACAGTGTGGGTAGAACATTGCATAAGCAAAACACATTGTCAGATACAGTGTGGGTATCACATTGCATAAGCAAAACACATTGTCAGATACAGTGGAGGTATCACATTGCATGGGCAAAACACATTGTCAGATACAGTTGGGGTAGTGCATTGCATAGGCAAATCACATTGTCAGATACAGTGGAGGTATCACATTGCATAAGCAAAACACATTGTCAGATACAGTGGAGGTATCACATTGCATGGGCAAAACACATTGTCAGATACAGTTGGGGTAGTGCATTGCATAGGCAAACCACATTGTCAGATACAGTGGAGGTATCACATTGCATAGGCAAAACACATTGTCAGATACAGTTGGGGTAGTGCATTGCATAGGCAAACCACATTGTCAGATACAGTGGAGGTATCACATTGCATAAGCAAAACACATTGTCAGATACAGTGGACTCGGTATCACATTGCAAAACACATTGCAAAGCACATTGTCAGATACAGTGGAGGTATCACATTGCATAGGCAAAACACATTGTCAGATACAGTTGGGGTAGTGCATTCCATAGGCAAAACACATTGTCAGATACAGTAGGAGATATGTGAAGTGCATTGTTTATTGACACAGACTGATACACTGTACAAATAATCTTAAAGTTTTTCCTATTATTATACAAGTTATTCTCAATAAATCTGTTTCCCATCTAATGCAGATACATCTAAGACTTTTTATCAGAAAATAATGGATTTGTCCTTTGCAGAATGTTTAAGGATAGTTGTCCTGGAAGCTGTCGTTGTTTTTCACAAGTCCTTATTTGGCTATTTTACTATAGTCTACAATTACCACATGACTTTCAAGTCAAAATTCACTGTCAGTTAGAAATCATCTGTAAATTTGTTCCAATTCAGTCTGTGTAAATTGCTTGAAGTAAACAAATTGATTAGTTGTTTGATGAAAATCTTTAAGAATGTATGTCATCATTTTTTAATCAAATAAAATATACTTGATAGGAAGTTAGGATTGGTCAGATTGAGGGCCATTGGAATGTCCATTATGCAGTAGTTGATGGATAGTTGCCATATTCATTTGAGAGGTCTATTGTTCTCTTAATAGAGGTGTACCTTGAAACAGATTTCATTATGAACTGCAATTTAAATTCATGTTGTTGTTTTTTTGCCAGGTTCCTGCAAGGTTGCTTCAGAAATGAAGTACACAATACATGAATGTAACGACAACTATGACATGATAGACGAGGAAGATGGGTCATTCAGTGCAGCTTGGCAGCCATTGACAGGAAACTCCACCCTGGATAGAGAAGAGTATCAGTACCAAGGTGCTTCAAAACTGAATGGTTACCCATACTGGGGTGAAATGGTAGTTTATGGTGGAGGTGGCTATGTTGTGAGGTTGAACCGAAACTATAATGATACTATTACACAGTTTGAGCAACTTGAGAGAGAAAACTGGATCGACAGGTACACACGAGCAGTCTTTGTGGAGTTCACTGTCTACAATCCATCCATTAATTTATTCTCCATTTGCACTTTGCTGGCAGAGTTTAGGCCAAGTCAGGGAATATTCCCATCATACAGATTTGAACCAGCAATGTTGCTACCAAACATGAACTCTGCTATGTTGTTCCAAATAGCGTGCGAGATTGCCTACTTACTGTTTGTGGTTTTCTTCATTGGGAAACTCATGCGGGACTTGTATAAACAAAAGGTTAAGTATTTCACAGAATTCTGGAACATGATTGAGCTTGGCATCTGTGGTATGTCTGTCACTGCTACAGTGATCTACTTTTACCGCCTCTTTGAAGTCAACAGGCTGACAGCCTACTTCAAGGAGACCCATGGTAATGAGTACATGAAATTCCAGTATATTGGCTACTGGAGTGAGATCTTTACATACATCATTGGTTGGCTTGTGTTCTTTGCTTCTCTCAAGTTCTTAAAACTGCTGCGATTCAACAAGAAAGTCTCACTTCTGGCATCAACACTGAAGAATTCAGGTCGTGACCTGCTGCACTTCAGCATAATTTTCAACATAGTGTTCCTGGCCTTCATCCAACTGTTCTACCTGATTTATGTGAAGAATGTGAGTGATTTCAAGACTTTTATCACCGCCATCGAGGCTGGAATCGTCATGATGATGGGCAAATTTGATATGTACAGTATGCTGATGGTCAACCCTATCATCACACAGGTGTTTATATTCCTGTTCGTTGTAACCATCACATTTATTGTCGTCAACATGTTCTTGTCCATTCTGAATGAGGCCTTCACCAACGTCAGAAGTAATGCCAATAAGCAGTCCAACGACTATGAGATTGTGGACTTCATGATAAACAGGTATATATTTTTTCTTTTCTTTGTGATAATATGATTCAGGGATCATACAGGGCTTGCTGAATTCAATTGTTCAATGGAACACAGAGGAGAGTTTGAGCCCAAAGGGAAGCCCGAGGGTTCAGAATCTTTCTCACATGTTCCATAAAAAAATTTTTTATTTACACATCACAATCAAAGAGGAGTTTTATAAAACAAAACAAATAATTCTAAATCAATTCATTTAAGTACAGCTAATGTCACATTATTTGATCTGTCAAAATAGCTGGATCTACAATTCCAATCTATTATGCCAATTTTTCCCCTCGTTTGATGACATTTTGCTTCATGGTATGGACATTTGGATATCAGATCATAAAATATTTTGAACAAGAGTTATATAATTAATTTTTCCAACTATTTCAAATTGCTTTTATTATGCCCAGCCACAAATGTGGAAGCGGCATTTAAGTGTTGCCTTTGTCCATTCATCTCTGTATCCATCCATCCATTCCACCTGGTTAAGTTTTATACTTAGGTCAGTTCCTCTGTCATTTTTGGATGCAGAAGGATGAACATTGTATGTGGATGCATCTTGGAAAATACAATTTATCACACCTAAAGAAGGTCACTATGACATATATTTAACACATTAGTGACCTTGGTCAAGTTTTGCATTAAGGTCACTTTTTGGGCCATGGTCAACTCTAGTTATGCAACTTGGTGTGTGGATGCATTTTTCAAACAACATAGACTCTGATCTGTCATTGCATAATGTGCCAGCAGATCAGAGTCTATATTGTTTATTCTACTGATTACTCCTAGCAAACTGCATAGACCCAGATCTGCTGTGCATTATGCAATGTCAGATCTGGGTCTATGCAGTTTGCACTTATATACGAGTATATACAGTAGATGTAATGCATATAAAACTTGGTAATACAAAAATGCTTTATTGTTTTCAGAATTTTCAGCACAAATGCTCAGCCTAAGGAATTACAATAATATGCTCATTACATTTACACAGTGATGTACATGATAGAAAAGACTGAGTTTTTTTACCACATCAAAGCTGGTGGTCATCTTGAAAGAAAACAAGAAACAGTGAGGAATGTCATCATAAACAACTGTACTGTGGTAACCTTTGGTTCTCCCCTGCAGGCTTGGGGATGTAGAACAGACCAGATGAACCCCCTTGCATGTTGTAAGAGGTGACCAATGGAGGAAATCTGTTTGTTGTGAGATATGTCCCATGATGTTTCACCTAAGGTCTTGGACTTCATAAAGAGTGCAGTTTATTAGAAAAATTTTAACCTTGTATTTTAAGGATTTTACCCTTTTATTTAGTCTTTATCTTTGTTTTGTCTGTTATTTTGGGGAGGAGTGTTTACAACATCTTTACCTCTGATCTTTTGTCTCATGGTGCATATTTACTTTAGGTTGGAGGGATTTGTCTTCCTCCAGAATTTGTCAAGGTTTTTGCCTTCACCATTTTTGCTACCTAGCTTTGGCTCAGCACTACACAGCCAGGATTGTGCTGATGTGCCATTAAACCTTATGCATACATACATATATATCATACATTAACTCTTGATTAAAGTTGCACAAGATTGCAATCCTCACATCAGAAGGAAAAAAAGAATTGTGTGGAGTTGCCATCCAGCCACTCATGCCACAATGGAGACAACTCTGGTAACTTTCAAAGAAGAATGATCTTTAATTCACTGAAAGAATTAAATCTAAGGCAATGTTGTTAATTTTAATATAACTTTGTTACTATTCTTGCATCAGTTGTTAATTTTAATATAACTTTGTTACTATTCTTGCATCAGTTGTTAATTTTAATATAACTTTGTTACTATTCTTGCATCAGTTGTTAATTTTAATATAACTTTGTTACTATTCTTGCATCAGTTAATTTTAATATAACTTTGTTACTATTCTTGCATCAATTAATTTTAACATAACTTTGTTACTATTCTTGCATCAGTTAATTATATAGAGGGATTTTTAATGCAACAACGTTAACAGGAGTTACCACTCATGCTCATATTTGTTAAAGATAAAATGAACTGGGTTCGACAAAAGTAATTATAAATTCAGTCAACTCCAGATAAGAGGAACCCCAGATTTCATGTTGTTATATCCAAACTTTATTATAACCAAGGAATATTATTATATAAAACACCAGAAGGCAGTTTGCAATGTGCTCTGTAATATCTGATGTTTTGTTACATCTGATTTCATTGTAAATGGAGTTTATTGTATTCAGCACTGAAATTAGTATACTGGTGATTGGATGACAATTTTAATCAGATATTTAATTGTTACATGAGCTTTTTAATTCCTGCTCTTCTGAAAAATTGGGAAATAGCACATTTGCTTTGCATAATCAGTCTGTCACTTCATGTGTCTGTAACAACTTTTATGTTGATACTATCAGCTTGACACTGTCAGTTCATGTGTCTGTAACAACTTTTATGTCGATACTATCAGCTTGACACTATCTGAGATAATCAGTCTGTCAGTTCATGTGTCTGTAACAACTTTTATGTCGATACTATCAGCCTGACACTATCTGTAACAACTTTTATGTCGATACTATCAGCTTGACATCAATGCTATCAGCTTGAGGTCGATACTATCAGCTTGACTGTAACAACTTTTATGTTGATACTATCAGCTTGACACTATCTCATCTGTAACAACTTTTATGTCACTACTATCAGCTTGACATCGATACTATCAGCTTGACACTATATGAGATAATGAGACAAAACAGTCTGTATCCAATCAAACTGACTCAGGTTTTATTTAAAATGGCATTTACGTTCACACCTTCTATATAGAGATAACAATTTGCTAACAACTTTTAGAGATATCTTATTGCCAGTAAATTTTCAAAAGTAAAAACATTGAACATATTTATGAAAACATTGTATAAGTAACTATGTTGCTATTTTGGGGAGTAAAATTTTACAAAATATACTCATCTCAATTAATTGATCAAAATTGTACATTTGTTTTAATTTTATTTTATTTACAATATTCCTGTTCTTGATTTCTTACAATCCTTACTCTCCATAACCAGTCTGTTATTCAATTATAATTAATACCTACTATCCATAACCAGTCTGTTATTCAATTATAATTAATACCTACTATCCATAACCAGTCTGTTATTCAATTATAATTAATACCTACTATCCATAACCAGTCTGTTATTCAATTATAATTAATACCTACTATCCATAACCAGTCTGTTATTCAATTATAATTGATACCTACTATCCATAACCAGTCTGTTATTCAATTATAATTAATACCTACTATCCATAACCAGTCTATTATTAAATTATAATTAATACCTACTATCCATAACCAGTCTGTTATTCAATTATAATTAATACCTACTATCCATAACCAGTCTGTTATTCAATTATAATTAATACCTACTATCCATAACCAGTCTGTTATTCAATTATAATTGATACCTACTATCCATAACCAGTCTGTTATTCAATTATAATTAATACCTACTATCCATAACCAGTCTGTTATTCAATTATAATTGATACCTACTATCCATAACCAGTCTGTTATTCAATTATAATTAATACCTACTATCCATAACCAGTCTGTTATTCAATTATAATTAATACCTATTATCCATAACCAGTCTGTTATTCAATTAGAATTGATACCTACTATCCATAACCAGTCTGTTATTCAATTATAATTAATACCTACTATCCATAACCAGTCTATTATTAAATTATAATTAATACCTACTATCCATAACCAGTCTATTATTAAATTATAATTAATACCTACTATCCATAACCAGTCTATTATTAAATTATAATTAATACCTACTATCCATAACCAGTCTGTTATTCAATTATAATTAATACCTACTATCCATAACCAGTCTGTTATTCAATTATAATTAATACCTACTATCCATAACCAGTCTGTTATTCAATTATAATTAATACCTACTATCCATAACCAGTCTGTTATTCAATTATAATTAATACCTACTATCCATAACCAGTCTGTTATTCAATTATAATTAATACCTACTATCCATAACCAGTCTGTTATTCAATTATAATTAATACCTACTATCCATAACCAGTCTGTTATTCAATTATAATTAATACCTACTATCCATAACCAGTCTGTTATTCAATTATAATTGATACCTTTTCAGGTTCAAAATTGTTCTGGCTCACAAGCAACAATTGTTGAAGCCTCAGAGAAGATTCAGAAAAAAAGACTGAAAAGTATTAATTCTAATAAAGTGGAATAATGGCTCAGTCAGGTGACAATAAACATTCTGAAATCTGGCATTTTATTAATTTGATAGGTTCAAGATGTGGACTGGAATTGGGACCCCAACACCAAATCCTGTCAGCCCAAGCAGTCTGGAGAATGAACGCACTCGACCATACAACAGTGTTGAGGGCCAGATTGAGTATTTTCCAAGCCAGATTGACAGGTTCCTAAGCTCCATTTCTAACATGTACATGCAGAAGCATCAGTTTGATGAATTCCTGACCCAGGGTGCGTATGGCAACATGGCGATGAAAGCAAGGATGGCTAGGGATGATCCCCCTCCAATCCCCCGCCCACGATTCGCTGGAAAAATGGAAATGACCACTGTCCAAACCCATTAGAATGATACTTGTCCTTAGAATTTTAATTCTTCAGAAATTGAAAATAGTTCAGCTACTTTCTGAATGGACAGTATAAAATTGAATTCCAATAGCACTTTGCCTTTATTAGTAGTTTGTTAATTTTATATGTACGTTACTGCATGAATTTCTTTACATTTAGGTCAGATTTCATGAATACCAAATATTACCATACCATAATTTGAATACATTTATCAAAACTGTTTATATTTTCTTTTGGAGTTTTTTTTTTTTTTTTGGAAATCAGAGTTTCTTTAAGTCAACTTTGTCAGTATGTTTTGAATATTATCAACACTATGTCTCTTTCATCAGATTTCTTAAAATACAGTTGCGTCAGGCACAGGTTGCATCCAAATACTAATTTACATTCACCTAAAATGGACTTTCATTCTGGATATTTTCAACATGAATTGGAAGCCAAAACCATAATTTCAAACAGTATGAAATGAATGATGAAAAATGAAGAAATGAGTTGTGATTTTAAAAAAAAAAATTAAAAAGAAATATTTTTAATCAAAATAGGTGCTCCAGGTACTATAGTTACTGGAAGAAAAATACATGTGGGAGGGAAGAAAAGGAAATTTATTTTAGTCAGTGTGTTTCTAGTTATTTAGCTTGGTATCTAAATACAGTCATCAAACTGAATTAATTTTCGTACTGTGCAGATTTCTCGTACTGAATATTACAAAAAGAATTGCTTACAGGAGTATTATCAAACTGCAAACTTTTATGATAGATTTTATAAACAAATAAAATTTTGCAAATAAATGAGATACAACAGGCATCTTTTGATTGTAAACTATTGAACAATTCTGAAAAATTGCTTATTTTAAATCACACAAAATCATGAACAGTTTATTTAATATAAATTAAGAATATTATGCCTTCACAAAAAAGATCTGAATGACTTTCTGTTGTTAAAGTTTGTGTCTATCTTGTATTATTATTATTATTATTATTATTATTATTATTATTATTATTAATATTCATTCTAATTATATTCTTGCTTCAGGATTATATCACTATACTTTCTGTTATGGAGTTTCTTTGTTTCTACTGTTATTTTTGCAATTTATTTCAAAGTCAGCTGTTTTCAGGATCACTAAAGTCATTGTATCTTTTCTTCCTATTATCAACCAACCATCCTGTCATCTTTTAACAAAAGTAAAAAAATAAATAATATACTGCAAATTATTTACATAGAATATTTACAATAAGACTTTAAATCTTTTGAACACCTTCAAAATCCCTTGTATGAAGGGAGGTAACTCCATCTGTCTTACTCTTTCATGAAAAACCTATCTCTGAATCAATTCTGCTTTATTCTCTGCTGTTTTACTTGCTTTCAATAAAACTTTAGATCAGCTTTTAGTGTTTTCCTTGTTTATCAAGAAATATTGTATTATTTGCATATGACATACAGACTAAATGCATATGACATAGAGACTAAATGCATATCACATACAGACTAAATGCAAGGTTATGAAGCTTGAGTACCTGTTGATTTTACAGGTACATGTATTCTACATTTGAAATACTGACATAACATAGAAAACTGAGTACCTGTTGATTTTACTGGTATTCTACATTTGAAATACTGACATAACATAGAAAACTGAGTACCTGTTGATTTTACAGGTATTCTACATTTGAAATACTGACATAACATAGAAAACTCAAAACTGAAAACACAAACCAAACTTTTAGTCCACAGCACTTTGAGATTTTGAAGCTCAACTCTATTTTATTTAAGTTTCCATACACTTGTTCAGCTGCAAACTGTCTCCCTCTGCCAAATAGTTTGATCGTTATTATGGGTCTGTGCAATTTGTTAGGAGTAATCAGTGGAACAAACAATATTGACCCTGATCTGCCAGCGCATCATGCAATGGTAGATGAGAGTTCATGTTGTTTGCAGTTGGTCTCGACTTACAAGTGAGTATATATGATGTTATTGGTGTCCACGTTAGAGAAGTTATTACTCTTCACAGCTGGAAGTTGCTGTATCTCAGTTCAAATTCATAATCCAAGGGTCACAGGTTCAGTACCCTCCCAAGCCAGCCCAGGTTGGCTGCCTCATTATGTCCCTGGGAAAGGCACTTAGCTCCCATTATCTCGGCATATTATAGCCCATAATGTGTTCAAAGTGCCATTAAAAACCAACCAACTAACATACTCTTCCTTGCATCCAAACAAAGCTCCTGCAATATTTTAATAGCATTGTTTAGTGAATCCCTCATGTTCTATCAAGGAATTGCACCTTTGGCTATATTGTTTTTGGATAAACAGACCACATAGCATTCAGTAGACCTTATTGATGTTGTCATCTTTTTCTAAGTGATACCTTTTGTGTGTTGTCCAAGGGGGACTTTTAAATAATGGTTGTGAAACAATGCTGTTGTGGAAATAGACTGACTGTTTCCTGCCTCTATGCATTGTTTGACCATGCAAAGATATGAGGATAAATAATATTAATAATAATAATACAATAAAAAATTACACAAGGACTAAACGCCCTGGACTGATAAAAAGACTATATTAGTTCACAGATCTTTTTTTTGACACACACTCTTTTTTTTAAAAAAATGATTAAACGATAATATTTTGCGAGGTAATGAACTGGAATTCGGGAGGGGGGAAGTCCAATGGGGTGCACGTCATTTTGTAACTGGGATGTTTCATACCCACTATTTCTACACATGCTATTGTATTTTCTGTCAGCATTAGTTGCATTTAATAGAAAAGAGTTACTAATGTTTATAATTATGTATTTTTATTATTAAAAATGAAAAAGAAATCAAATTTTAAATTTGTTGAAAGTACAATAAAACAATAAAATCAGAAAAATATATGAATCTAAAATGGATCTTAAAATAAAAGTTTGTATACATAAGTATTATAGTGCATAAAATTACAAGAATAGGTTTATAAATGGTGTTTAAGACATGTATGAATAGAACTGAACAGCCTTATGTCTAGGTTGTTAGGCAACAAGAAAAGTATTTACAAAGCAATCAATCGGATTTAAATTATAAAATACCATACTTAGAGAAAAAGAATAAAGCAAATTAACTTTTAATCAAAATAATGAAGCAGTAATTAGAATAATAATTAAGTGATCATTATAGTAGTTTATGTTCTCGGTAAAACATTACCAAGGAATGTGTGAAATTAAATTATAAAAACATCTTTTGAAATTGTTGAATAAAAATCTCCGTTACAAAATGACCAGGTTACAAAACAACCAGGTTACAAAACGACTGACCTTCATCCAGCATTGCCCACTCTGAATTTAAATATAAGGGAAATTTTTTTTAAATAATTCAGCTCCTAAACTTAGAGAGAAAAGGTAAGATTGCTTGATTGCTTTGGTAGTAAATTTACTTTTTTATTTGTTGATGTTGTTGGGATGACATATTATATAGGCATGATACATGTTCAACTTTACCAATTTGTTGGAAGCATCAAATATGCAAGCAGTATACACACTGAATTTTACTTACCTTTTGATCAAATCACTTCAATTTCCACTTGTTTTGAGATCTCTACACTCTAACCATCGTTTCAGCTGCACCCAGAGCAATTTTCTATCAAAGTATAAGTCGTTTTGTAACCAGGATTTTTATGCAGCAATTTTAAAAGATGTTTTTATAATTTAATTGTTCACATTCTTTGGTAATGTTTTAACTAGAACATATACTACTAAAATGATCACTTAATTATTATTCTAATTACTGCTTCATTATTTTGATTAAAAGTTAATTTGCCTTATTCTTTTTCTCTAAGTACAGTATTTAATAATTTAAATAATGGTACTGGCCCACCATATTATAATCTGTTTGTCCAAAGCTGGGGATACGAGGTAGTGATCCGTGATGTCACACAAGGGCCACTGCTAAACAACACTATAAGAGAAAATTCATATATATTCACTTGTTTCATTTTTAACCAAAGGGTATGGCACACTCTATTTGCCTGTCCATCACATGCCAATATTAATTTCTAACATGATTGATCAGCCTCCAAAATGATCTGGCACACTCCATCTACCTGTTCATCACATGCCAATATTCATTTTTAACATGACCTTATCAGCTTCCACATTGATCTGGCACACTCCATCTACCTGTTCATCACATGCTAATACTCCTTTCTAATTTTACCTTATCAGCTTCCACTATGATTTCTGTCTAGCCCACCTTGGCAGAAGCTCAAGTAAATCAGAGTACATGCCCTTACCCTAGAATAAGCTCAATGTTACAGTTTTTTACTTTCTTTTTATTTCAATACCATTGTATCCCACACTGGTTGGGTCTGGTATATAGCTTGGGAGCAGGATCAACATGCAGGCCCTTGCCAGCTTCTTGCTATTGTACACTAGACTGTATCCATGTCCTGTGAGATCCACTTCACAGGTAATGGTGGAAAAACTAATTAAGTTTGTAATTAATTAATTAATAACATCTTATATTTATTGTACAAGCCTTTAGACCATGACAGTCAATATGAGACCAGTCTCACCTTAATATGACTTCTCCTTCATAGTTCAGTAATTTAGCGAACTGCACATTATAATGTGGAACTGGTTCATGCATAGAGCATTTGATTTTTCTCCACCACACCCACCTCAAAAAGAAAAGAATCAATATAAATGAAGAAAATAAAGATTCCCTAAACAGGTATGCTTTCTGTCTTTATACCTCAAAAAGTATTCAGTCTGTGAACTCTTGTCTTACTTCAACTTCAGTACTGGAATATTTATTACCGTTTATACTTGCGAAATGTGCCGGCAGATCAGGGTCTATGTTGTTTGTTCTACTGATTAGTCCTTACAAACTGCATAGACCCAGATTTGCCATCACATTATGCTACAGCAGATCAGGGTCTATGTTGTTTGTTCTACTGATTAGTCCTTACAAATTACATAGACCCAGATCTGCCATCACATTATGCTACAGCAGATATGGGTCTATGCAGTGTGCAGTTGGTATTAGATTATATGCAAGTATATACGGTAATACTTCCTTTTTCAAGGTGACCCAATTTTCAGATCCTTGTCTCATTTGGAACATCCTCATCTCTTTATAATGTCAGTCAAAATAACCTAGACTCTCTGAAAGAGACTCCGAAGTAATTGTAGTGATAAGTTGGTAAGTTTTTTGGCAGACGAACATCCAGTTAGATATGTGAAGAACAGGGTCTTGTAACATGATAGGTCTTGAAAATAACACTCAACAATGTTTCAACAATCAATGAAATACCTGCATAATTAATATTTAATGTTATTCCTGCAACTTTATAATGAATAAATTTAAGAAATCATTCGGTTTCAGTTGTCTGCAACTATTGCTTGCATTATTTTTTGTGATGACACGTCATCTATTCATTGTGACATTATGAAGTTATTATGATGTAATATCAACCACAGGCTTGAGGGCCATTCAAAATACCATTACCAACTGCCAACTGCATTGACCCAGATCTGCCGTCGCATAATGCGCCAGCAGATCTGGGTCTATGCAGTTTGTAAGGACTAATCAGTAGAACAAACAACATAGACCCTGATCTGCTGGTGCATTATGCGACAGCAGATCAGGGTCTATGTTGTTTGCATTTGGACCCGGCTTATACATGAGTATATACGGTAGCCATTATTTACATAAGAGGTTTTATCTCGCATGGGATAGAAAAGGCCAAGGTTGTTCTGATTGACTGTTGCCTCCACAATGATGCCATCCATCTCTCTTTTAAAAGAAATCACAAATATAATCATATGCACATGGTCCCTGTAACCACCTCTAAAATGATTAGAACCTCTTCTTAAACTAAGACCACCCCCTAACAGCAACCACATTTCATCAGTCCCTTTGACTGTGTTAAAGAATCATTGTATTCCCTGAAATCCGATCATCTCCTGATTCAGACCACATTTACCCAGTCCAACCAATGGCCTTCATTGGGAGATTTTATTTTTCAAAGAAAACATGGGACTTTGCTGACCTTCTGTGTTGTGTGTGTGTTAGCTTACATTCTTGTTTTAACTTTGGAGTGGAATATACGTGTATATGTAGGAGTCGTACAAGTTTTATCCATTTCTTGGATGGGTTCCAGAGAACTGTAATGATGGGACAGGGAAAGGAAAGGAGAGGATTAATAAAAAAGCTAAAGAAATTAGGAAGACAAGCTGCTTCACTGCAGACTTCTAGTTTTCTCAGTTCGTATAGATTTAATAAATTGCATTTGGGGGGGGGGGGGGTAAATACCAACCAATATATTGTTCTATAAAATTTGCTGTGACAAAAGGAAAAGAATATTCATTTTCACAGAATAATTGTCATGGCTTTCAACCAAAGAATAGGAATTTTTATGGGTAAGTATTCATTTGTGATACTTTTCAGGATTGCAAGAAAGGGTGAGCTGATTAATAACCAATACTCAACACTGTCATTGTGGTAGTGTGTTTACCTGCTGAGCTAACTAGCCTTTTAACAACTTAGGTATAGAAAACGTTTTGAAAGGAAATTCCATATAGAACATTTAATAAAGATCACCTGCCATTTATATATCTTCTTATGGTACATTTCTTAGTTTTTCTTGTATGTACTTTAAGGGAGAGTAAATTTAATTGGATCCTAAGCACACACTGAGCGATGAATATATGTTTTCAGGTGTATTAATTTTGCTCTACATTAGGTGTCAATGCACTAAATAATTTTCCAATATATGCTTTCCAGTAAGGTCATTAGCCTCACTAACATACATGCCTATTATCCAAGCAGAGCAGTGAGGGGCGGGGGGGGGGGAGTTGGAGACTAGAAAAGAGCTCATTTTGTGGTTTTGTGGTCCCAGGCGGGGTATGTGATGTTGTATGATTAAGAATAACTTATTTACTCATATAAGCCTATGGTATATAAAATGACTGGAAATTCAGATTTGAACAAAAGAAAATAGAACATATTTGTTTCGATTGAGTCATTTAATACACTTTGAAATAAAAAATAATTAGTATACTTAGCATTGTCATATATCATCACCACACACATCATGGGCACACACTCGTATAATCACAACCACACAGACATTCAGTAATAAAATACAGAAAATTTCTGTCAAAAAAATTCATTGGACTGTGGAATATATCATTAACTTGCAGTTGCTGACTTAATGCTCTTGTTAGTTCATTGGAGGGTTTGAAGGTGATGCAGATGTCATTAGTGTTCATGTTTGCACTTATTACAGACTGGATGACACTGTTGTTCAGACTTCCCCAAAGATCTTGTTAAAATTTTCTTAGCATTGATAATGATATTTCTGCATCTGCCGCAATGCAGGGTAGTGTTACTATGTCGACAGATGTTGTTAGCTCCAGAAAGACTAATGCTGATATGGTGTTTGCAGTATGTGCAAAGTATAAAATGCTCCCTCTTGCTGCTGTGTTTCACAAGTCAAACTCCATCAACCAGGAGTTCACAAATTTAGTTTTGCTGGGCGCTGCCCACTTCAAAGATGGCTCATCCTTCCCCGAGTCACGGCTGTGTTTCAATATTTTGCATTAAAAAATGAATCACACTTCCACACTGGTCCTAGTTTTGCCATTCCAACTACTGAAATAATCAGGGTTTGCATTTTATGTATGGAATAAAATCTGATTCAAAGAAATGTCACCACTGGTTACATACTTGCCAATAATCTTTAATAAAGATGTCTTAAACATCATCATTCAAGGAAATGAAGTATAATAACTTTTGTTTGTTCAAAACCGATCTCTGATTTACCTAACTTCAAACAACTTAGAATAGTTTGTTTAACTATTCTATTTTAACAAATTTGGTTGTTACATTTGTATACTTTACATTTGCAAATTAGTGAAATGGGCTCTCCCACAAAAATGCTGAAAAGACTTATCAAACACAAAATCACCCTTGTTATTGTCAGTCATTTTCTGTGCCATGTGCAAGCCTCTGGCTTTGTAGACTTCTGATGGTATAGCATTGGCTCCAGGTGCTTTGCCATTTAACAGCAGGTCAATTGCTTTCTCACTTTCAGTCAACATTGGAGGATCAGCAAGTGATATGTTGATTTCCACTTGGGGCAGTCTATCAATTGCCTCCTCATTGATAGATGATTGTTGACTGAGAATGTTGTTAAAGTGTTCTGTCCATCTTTATAGTACCTTTTCTTTGTCAGTGAGCAGTGTGTCAGCACTCGGTATTGGAGATGTTCTTTATAACTGCGGCCCATAGATTATCTTCAAAGTATAATAGAATTTCTTCATGTCATTCCTGTCTGTATAGGAGTGAATCTCATCTGCCTTATCGACTTTCCGAGTTTGCATTGGACAGTCCTCTTGATCTTGTTAAAGGCTGCGTCCTTAGATGATGAACTGCTGTCTTCTAAACAGGCCTTTTGTAATAAATATTTTTCATTCAGTAGTCCAGTAGTCTCTAAATAATATATATATATATATATATATATATATATATGTGTGTGTGTGTGTGTGTTTAATAAATATTGTTGCTCTTTTTATATAGGCACATACCAGTTAAGTATTGGCCCTTTTATGTATTACATAACATGGTCATGTGGCTCGTCATTTGGATTTGAGACTAGGTGGCAGGCATACATAGACACAATTTGATTTGAACAAGAGTTATTGCTTATATTTATCAAAACCAATTAAATTTTTCAAGTCTCTAATGGACTGAAATCTTGCTAAAACATTCTTATTTGGCAGCATGATAAATAACATGTGAAAATCTCCTCAATATCTTGTTGAGCTTTATTCATCATCACCCTTCACAGTTCCCATTTCTATTGCTATCCATTCGGTAGCACTGTGACATCATCTAGGTTACTTGTGAAAGGTCTAATTGGCGATGTGCTTTGTACAAACATGCTATGCTGGGTTATTACACAACTTCAATATTCTTTCCAAATTTTTCTCAATACTTCATTGCAAACTTTACAAACACAAAGTAGTGCGAAAGAATAAGGGTTGTATTCTGTATCTGCTGCTGGAAAGACTCTCATTTTGTGACTTTTGGATTCTTCCAGCATCCATAGTGTAGTGGGTACCACTTCTGTTTGTCATGCTAAAAAATGGATGTTTGAATCTTGTTGTCAGCAAGGTAATTTTTAGTGTAGTGATATTTGATTTTGTCATGCAACTCTTTTAACCCAATCCAAGAAAAATGGTCCAACAAAGGTTTTATTCCATCACTGACACAGGAAAAAATGATAGAATATATTGTCATAAATTAACTTTGAAATTAAATTTATGGTATTTACTAATATTTTTAAATACAATAAAATATATACCTTACTTATTTTTTCTAAACATCCATAACCAGACGATGAGCAATTAGTGCCTTGTTCCCATAGACATTTTTTTGGTGACATTTTCGGGTCATTTTTCGTATTTAAAGGCTGAATATGTCTATTTATAAGAAAACTTAAAAAAGTGTCCATTTTCCTAAACTTTAAAATTGAATCATTTTTGTTCTGAACGTGGACCATTTTCCTGGGATTTGGTGTTTTACATAACTGGAATGATGTTTGCTCTTGAAATTAATTGCTCATAAGGAAGCTACATGCCTATTTTTAGGTACTGCATTTAATAGCTGTTGCTTCTGTATGCCTTACTGTTTGTCATCTTTAGAGGTAGCATATGCTTGGGAAATTCCACAGCATTGCAACATTACAACGTTTCGCTTTAAATATGCCAGTGAATATCCCTGTGATAGCTCATCAGTACCTAGCATCAGACATCAAAAGAAACAGAAGTGACTTGCCCTTAGGAGGGAAATCTGCCTGTTATAATCTAGGAAAGTGGTCGAGTAATTCTAATAAAAGAGATTTATAATGATTTCTGCACTCTGTATTTTAGATTCGGATTGGTTTAATTAATTTTGGGGTTATAAAGAAAGTACTACATACAATTTTTAAAATAATGTACGTTGATATCTACGTGGCAAACTAGCTGATCGCCAAAATTATATATATATATATAGAGAGAGAGAGAGAGAGAGAGCAAGCAGTACAACCAACAAAATAACCCTTGAATGGTGCTGCATTCCCAAGGTTTTCGTGTAAGTGGACAAGGGAATGCAAACCAACAGCCAATATAATATATATTGACACTAAAATTTATAACGGCGCAAATACAAAACAGTTTCACAACGGTTCGAGCTAAGCAAACTCTTCGTAAAGGGAAGAAACAACTTACATCTACTAAACACAAAAGCCAAGAGAAATGCTTGACTCCTACATGTTTGAATGATGGGAAAATCTACAAACAAGAGATAAAAAAATCAAAGAAGGGATTACATTCCCAATTGCACAGCGACCCAAATAATGTATTGGTTAACTGTTTTATATTTGCACAGTTATCAATTTTGTGTGTGTGTGTGTATATATATATATATATATATGTATATATATATATATATATATATATATATATATATATATATATATATATATATATATATATATAGAGAGAGAGAGAGAGAGAGAGAGAGAGAGAGAGAGAATATAAAATAATACATATTTGGCACAATTATTGATACAAAGCTGTTAAGATTTCCAGATCATTCAAGTTTGTCAGTCTGAGATGTAAAATTGGCCGATAAACTTAGGTAGGTTCAATTTTTTTTTAAATCCAGGATACAGAAAACAAATGACATTTTTGGATGAGTTGGATATTTAAGAAGATGATTGTGAACTTATATAATCTGACAACAGCTGTCAATGAGAGAGGACGAATTTGTAATGAAGTGAACTGATAATCTGACAACAGCTGTTAATGAGAGAGGACGAATTTGTAATGAAGTGAACTGATAATCTGACAACAGCTGTCAATGAGAGAGGACGAATTTGTAATGAAGTGAACTGATAATATGACAACAGCTGTCAATGATAGAGGACGAATTTGTAATGAAGTGAACTGATAATATGACAACAGCTGTTAATGAGAGAGGACGAATTTGTAATGAAGTGAACTGATAATATGACAACAGCTGTCGATGAGAGAGGACGAATTTGTAATGAAGTGAACTGATAATATGACAACAGCTGTCAATGATAGAGGACGAATTTGTAATGAAGTGAACTGATAATATGACAACAGCTGTCGATGAGAGAGGACGAATTTGTAATGAAGTGAACTGATAATATGACAACAGCTGTCAATGATAGAGGATGAATTTGTAATGAAGTGAACTGATAATATGACAACAGCTGTCGATGAGAGAGGACGAATTTTTAATGAAGTGAACTGATAATATGACAACAGCTGTCGATGAGAGAGGACGAATTTGTAATGAAGTGAACTGATAATATGACAACAGCTGTCAATGATAGAGGACGAATTTGTAATGAAGTGAACTGATAATATGACAACAGCTGTCAATGAGAGAGGACGAATTTGTAATGAAGTGAACTGATAATATGACAACAGCTGTCAATGAGAGAGGACGAATTTGTAATGAAGTGAACTGATAATATGACAACAGCTGTCAATAATAGAGGATGAATTTGTAATGAAGTGAACTGATAATATGACAACAGCTGTCGATGAGAGAGGACGAATTTTTAATGAAGTGAACTGATAATATGACAACAGCTGTCGATGAGAGAGGACGAATTTGTAATGAAGTGAACTGATAATATGACAACAGCTGTCAATGATAGAGGATGAATTTGTAATGAAGTGAACTGATAATATGACAACAGCTGTCGATGAGAGAGGACGAATTTTTAATGAAGTGTCCCCTTTGCTCCTGTAATTCTACATAAATAATACAGATATCAGTACAATAATGTTTTATATAAAAATAATTAAAAGCCACGATGAAAGGAAAATAAAAAATCACCTGTGACTTTTCTTTCAAAAAAAATTGATTATGGAAAAATGTGTTTTAGGATTGTGTAGAAAATTTGTTTACATGATATTACCGTTCGACAATATAAGAAAGGCTTCAATAAGATTTTTTAAGTTTTCAGAAAATTTATTCAGCTTTTAAATTAAACCAAATCAAACGTGACATATGAAAGACAAAGAAATGCACGAATCAGAACAACTAAAACATTTGTGAGAGTAGGGTAGTTATCAGATTCAGATTATCTTTAAAAAAAAACATTTATGGTTACATTAACACCCAGGATCATTCCCTTAAATTTTAAATGATCTGTTTTAAAACTTCTGCAGCCAATACAATTTTTTTTTACCTTTTAAGTGATAGTAACTATGACTTTATTTAATGGAACATGAAGAAATGCATACATTAGAACAATTAATCTGTATTTTACAGATATGGCAGAAAAATGGTTAGAGTTATTTCAACGATATAATTGTATGTGCTAGTTTAAACCCTGGATACTGCAATTTAAATGAAAATTAGCTTGTCCAAAGGCTGTGCAGTCCACATAAAATTTATTCACCTTTAAGAAGACACCAAATATTATTTAATTGAATAAACATGAAGAAATGCATACAATATAGCAATTCATATTCACTGGACAGTTGTGGCATGAAGAAATGCATACAATATAGCAATTGATATGCATTGGACAGTTGTGACATGAAGAAATGCATACAATATAGCAATTGATATGCATTGGACAGTTGTGACAGAAAAGAGATTCTGATTATTTTAAAATTAGCATTTTTGTTCATGTTTAGATATACTGACGATATTTAAAATGTAAATAAAATTGCATTAACATTTGCGTGTTTTTTAAAATAATTTT
Source organism: Margaritifera margaritifera (assembly GCA_029931535.1). Lineage (NCBI taxonomy): Eukaryota > Metazoa > Mollusca > Bivalvia > Unionida > Margaritiferidae > Margaritifera > Margaritifera margaritifera. Next base: position 1,071,213 of record JAQPZY010001458.1, read on the forward strand.
GTAAGCAAATGATGGAGAACTTTGAGATCATCCGAGTAACGAAACCAAAGACAATATTAGTAAACATTTCCTGTAACTCGGGGACAATTTCTTTACACAAAGAATGTGCGAGACATAATTCGTCACATCACTGTTATGTTACGTGATGTCAGTCGCATATCCAGCAAACTTTACTTATGTCATATTAACTTAAAATAAACACCCGTTTTAATCAGCCTTTCTACTCTCTGTTGAGGTTCATCATACCACTTTGGTCATTACACCATGTATTCTGACCATATGACTTCAAATAAGCAATGCAAAATGTATACATTGCAATTAATTCTAATTGCTAGGAGTACCTCGATTAGATTATTGTAATTACAAATAGATAAAGTATTTACGAAACTCCCACTAGAACAAACAATCTATTTATTTATTTTTGGGTTTCTAAACTTCACCAAAACGTATTCACTGGTGTTATGGGGGAGTAACCTCAACTTTATTACTACATATTTAAGGAATTAGTTAAAAAGTGTATGTGAATGCTTTGGACTTGGTCAATTTTTTGCTAAGCTTTAGAAAATAACATGACAAGGGAGGGGGCTAAGTGGGCGCGCAGCTCCCCCTCCCTTAAAAATGAGCGCGAAACAACGGGAACGTTTCCTATACTGTAGTTAGAAACGCTTAAAATGCAGGAGCTCTGGAGTCTTCGTCCTCTGGACCCCCATCGTGGTTTCCGTCCCACAGCAGACCCCTTGCTTAGACTCCCGCCCCTCCCCCCCCCCCCGCCCAATAAACAAGGTGTACGGCGGGGCTATTCTAGCTGCTAAAAATAAAACCCTACAACGTCATCACGAAACGTCACATACGCATATGGGCTTGGGTCATGGAGGTACGTTTATTTAATGTATTTACTCTATAGGTGTGGAGCTCATGTATATCAATAATGAGTCATTACTAATATACACGGACCCCATATATATACCATAAATACACCAAATAAAAAAAAAGCTGTGTCCATTTGTATGCACGTGTACGTATAGTCCGATAAATCATTGTACTGATAGTGATAGACGGTTTTTAAGTCTGATCTAGCCTATTCATTAAATCGTGAAACTGGTGCAGGAAAATGTGTCCGCAACACATCGGTGTACATTTTAGTTATTTCTCGCGGCTCCTGAGCTACGGTCGTTTGAAGGTCCTTTCGTTGGTATGTGCAGAATATTTCTAGATCAAATCCTAGGTTTGACAACTTGTAAATCCACGTGGAATAACACAACACACCTACCTCTTGTGGACATTTCGA